>RQOL01000861.1:147003-418891 GCA_013076295.1 Sanderia malayensis
TTTACAACCTGAAAATATGGTACAGGGAGCAGTGAATGATCTTCCCCAGTTGCAGCAAGAATACCCTCACCAACCAGCCCAGAATATCAACCACTGCCACTTCATTATCCACAGATGCAGGCATTCTATGTGCCATGGCAACTACCTGCGATGCCTCCCCACTATGGAAATATAGCTGTTCCACAACTAATAAACAATTGTTGCCAATACCCTGCATCACTGGCACCTCAACTTCAGGTACACAACTCAATAATTTGTGCTAATCTTTTCAAATTAAAATAACTATATATTATAGAACTATTTCAAATTAACAACAATCAAAACCAAACCAGTTATTATATCAACCAAATTATTAATATTTTTCCATCTGCAGGTACCGCCAATGGTTATGCACTTGCAACAGCCCCTTCTGAATCGTAATCATGAAGGTCAAGCAGCAATACAAACGGCAGATGTGGAGATGCTTAATGTAATCAAGCTCAAAATGACAATGACGTGAAATAAAATTTTTAACACAACCTAACTACAGTTAGAGAAGTCTATTTTCAATAACGCAGATGCCTCATGCAATTTCCCTATATCAGACATGTATTCTAAGTTTCCATGTATATTTATATCAATTTACATATGACAAAGTAATGACATTAAAATTTCTAATAACTAATAACCAAAATGGCTAATTTCTTTTAATTTTCATTATCAACAGATACGGCCATGGAGATGCAACCACAACACATATTGAAAATCAAATAATGAAATTGAAAGGCCGGCACAACCTGATGAAATCAATGTGGACAACACATTCCAATTCCACATGATAATCAGGTAAAACAGACTACCATCACAATTGGCTTAGAATACAGCAGTCATTCTCTATAGCACCATGTCAGGAAATTATTTTCCTCTCTAAATACACATATCTTCACAAGTTTCAGTTTTATGCATTTTAAAACACATGACTGAATTATATTAACTAAGATTACATTGAATTTCAGGATCCACAAGTATTGCCTGCTGCTATGCAATTGCAAGCCAACGTTCAAAATGACAATGAAGAGAATGAAATAGCGGTACAACCACAAGAAGTTGAAATGCAAGACGAAATCCCACCACAACACCAAGATGATGTCCCTCAACCCATCGAACAACAAGCAAGGGAAGTAAATCAACCTATTGTTGAAATTCCTCAATTCTCCCCAATGCCTCATCATCTTGGGAAAATGACGAGGACATGTATTTACTGTGAAGCAAAATACTTCCGAGAGGAACTCAACTCAAGAAGGCAATACAACAAATGTTGCTTGGGAGGATTAATATCTCTCGATCCCATTCAACCACCCCCGGCAAATGTGATGCATTTGTACACTGGAACTACTGATGAATCTAAATATTTTCTCAAAAATTTCCGTAGATACAATTCACTAATGGCGATGGCATCCTGGACAGCTAACGTTGTTAGACACGCTAATGCAGGACCACCAGTCATCACCATACATGGAAACGCATACCATATGACAGGTAAACATAACGTCTCTTATAATAGGCTATATTTCCATATAATACCTTCACTTAATGAAACGGATGTTGTCAGAACACTCAATTCTTTTTCGACCCAACATGCAATGGATAAGCTCTCTATGCTTGCCTGAATATGAAGAGTTGTCCAATCGAAAATCAAGGCGCATTATAATGCTTTCATAACAAAGCACTTGCTGCATTGAAAATTACAGTTGATATAACGAATTACAATTTATAATGTTTCCTCGCATTCAACAGGGGTAACTGAAACCGACAGGTCCAGAAAATATGCAGAATTATATATTATGGACACCCAACAAGCACTGCAACAACGTCAGAACACAGCCAGAGAACAAAACTTGGACTTAGACATGGTAGCACGGCTGCAAAACGAATTGATGGCAGTAAATCGGTTTGCTCAACATTTTAAAACAATGGGAGAAGTACTGGAAGAGCAAAGGAAGCAAGCCATTGCCAATGATCAGCCTATTCCCACGTTCAAGATGATTATTACCGGTCGCCCAGAACAAGATCGAAGATATGACAATCCTTACTGCCAGAGAAATTGCAGCAGTCTACACTACACGCAATGGCGGTGCTCCTAATCCCGAGAATAGAGAGCTTCAAGTTCGAACAAGGCGTGGTAATCTTATGAAGATTAATACCTTAGCTCCTGTTGGGGATCCTCTAACCTATCCATTGTTGTTCTTTCAGGGTGATCGTGGATACAGCTTGGACCTTCAACGTCTACCTACACGTGAAGGACAAGGCCAGCAAAATGCTGATCGTAACCACTGTATTAGACTCACAATCGCCGAATATTATTCGTACCGAATACAAGTCAGAAATCAACTGTCTACCATCCACAGGGCAACACTTCTCTTTCAACAATATTTAGTGGACGCATACACCAAAATAGAAGGAAACAAGCTCAACTGGATTTTGCACAATCAACGGCAATTACGTGCTGACAGTTATCGAGGCCTGATGGATCACCTGAACAGAAGGGCTGAAATCGAAAATCAAATGGCCAGGGCAAACAATCCCAACGAACCCCTTCATATTGATGTCGGTCGTGTTGTCATACTTCCCTCATCTTTTTCAGGCAGTCAACGAAATATGTACCAGAACTTTCAAGATGCAATGACTATCGTCAGAAGGTATGGCAAGCCTGACATCTTCCTAACCATGACGGCCAATCCCAGATGGAAGGAGATTTCAGAGAACGTGCTACCACACCAGAAGGCAAATGACCGGCCTGACATCGTCACACGAGTATTTCAACTCAAACTACAAGAACTACTGGAAGATATCCTTCACAAGCACATTCTGGGACACACTGTTGCACATGTATATGTCATCGAATTTCAGAAGAGAGGACTACCACACGCTCACATGATTCTGTTCCTCTCTGAGGCTGATAGACCACGAACACCTGAAGAGGTAACATTATCAACATTGTTATCATCAGTTGTATTGCTTAGTAAAAACACAATGCATTTTGATGTGTAGAGCTTACATGTGACATCCTCGAAACCTACAGGTAGATCGACTCATATCAGCTGAAATTCCGGACCCACAGGATGCAAGATATCACAAGTTAGTACTGAAGCACATGACACATGGACCATGCGGTGATATAAACCCCGGATGTGTTTCCATGGAGAATAACAAATGCAAGAAACGATTTCCGAAAGATCGCACTGCCGAAACACAAGTCAATGCGAATGGTTATCCCCTCTACAGACGACGCTGTCGTCACCCAGTCAATCTGGAAGATCGACTTCTAGATGATACATGGGTTGTGCCACATAATCGCCATCTTCTACTCAAGTATCAGTGTCACATTAATCTCGAAATATGTAGCACTGTGAAGTCCGTGAAATATATTTTGAAATATATTCATAAAGGACAAGACATGGCACACGTGGAAATTCTCGAAGGACAGCAGCAGCAAGTACCTCAAGATATTGAGCACGATGAAGTACGCCAATACATCAACGCTCGGTATATTGGACAACACGAAGCTGTTCACAGAATATTCCAATTTTCCATGCACGAGAAAAGTCACACTATAAAACGTCTGCATGTTCATCTACCTGATCAGCAGACCTTATACTTTCAGGATAATGGAAGGGTCGAACAATTACAAAACATCAATGAAAAAACCACACTGACGTCTTGGTTTGAATTGAATGCACAAGACCCGGCTGCACGCCAATATCTCTATCACGAAATTCCTGAACACTATGTTTTCAATGAGCGCACCAAAACATGGAAAGCAAGACAGCGGAGAACAATGCCTGTCATAGGCAGAATATATCAAGTTCACCCACGACCATGTGAGCAAAGATTCGCACTAAGACTATTGCTTCTCCATAAACGAGGTGCCACGTCGTTTGAAGATCTTCGCACTATAGAAGGAAAGCTATGCAATTCCTTCAAAGACGCAGCTTTAGCTCTAGGTCTCTTGGAAGATGATGCTGAAATCATACGCTGTTTCGAGGAGGCAGTTATTTTTAACATGCCAATATAACTGAGACAGTTGTTTGAAACATTACTCCTTTTTCAAACACCTTCTGATATCGCAGCACTCTTCAACATGTTCAAAGAAGCATTGAGTGAAGATTTTGTACGACGTGATCAACTCAATCATCCAGATATGGCCATAGCTTTTGAAGACCGACACATGTATCAATGTCTACATGACATTGACGAAAATTTGAAAGTACATGGTCAATCGATCACTAATTATGCTGACCTTCCTCAACTTCCAGCCGACTATGTCATTCCTGAACGAGGTACTAATGTGTTATTTTCAAATATGTACTGTATTAGTACGAATATAATAATGTATTCTAACATCGTGCAGACAAGGGCATTTACGTAATTTTGGACATTTATTCTCCTGCTTTTCTTTCCAATTTTATTGCAATATATTTCACTTATTATTACAGAGGAAGATGACATCGATGTTGGCAATGCCAGAGAGGAAGGAGAACGAATGCTGGCCGCATTGAACCCTGAACAGCGAGCCATATACACAGGAATCACTGATGCTATCAATGCGCAATCCCAACAAAACTGTCCTTTTGTTGACGGGCCGGCTGGAACCGGGAAAACTTTCCTTTACAACACGTTGGTTCACAATCTGCAAGCCAATGGACATAAAGTTCAGTGCATGGCGTGGTCAGGAATTGCTGCAACGCTGCTCATAAATGGTAGAACTTCACATTCTACCTTTCAAATTCCTATACCACTTCAAGCTGAATCAACGTGTAATGTCAAGAGACAGAGCAGGAGAGCACAGGTATTGCGCGAAACTACTCTCTTTATAGGGGATGAAGCTTCCATGATTCCCGCACTTGCATTACAAGCAGTCGACCGACTGCTTCGAGACATTACACATGTCGACAGACCATTTGGTGGCAAGTTCATGCTACTTGGCGGTGACTTCAGACAAGTTCTACCTGTCGTCACGAAAGCAGGAAGGGAAAGAATTGTAGCAGAGACTCTAAAATCACACCAGATCATTGATCTATGGACAAAGTTTCAGCAGCATCGCTTACACACCAACATGAGAGCCGTTCAAGATGATTCATACCGTGAATTCTCAGAATGGCTTCTTAGACTTGGCAACAAGCAAGAAGCACACGATGCACTGGACAACGTAATTCTGCCACAACAGATATGCAATTCGTCTAAAGAAGACATGCTGAACTTCATTTTTCCCAGGCCGAACACACCAGATTCACACCTAATGATGGATCCTGTAACAATGTCTGAACGCTGTTGTCTGACTCCAAAGAATGACTTATCACATCAAGTGAACGACTTAATTCTCGACAGACTTCAAACAGCCGAAAGAACTTATTACAGCACAGACAGTGTTGTCACAGACGATCCAGATGAGGAAGAGGCCTACCCCATTGAATTTCTCAACCAACTCACTCCGAATGGAATGCCCTTGCACAGACTTAAACTCAAGGTAGGAAGATTACAATTTTTCATCCTATTGGCATTCAATTATTATGTGCAAAGGTGGTGCACCATAAAAAAGGCATCATTAATCACAATAATATTCATTGCATTAGGTTGGTGCAACGATCATTCTTCTGCGGAATCTCAATCCAAAGAAAGGTCTTTGCAACAGAACAAGACTCATAGTTCGGCATCTGCGACATCACATGATCACAACAGAGATCATTACCAAGGAGCACAGAGGACAACGGGTCATGATTCCCAAGATCACAGTCTCCACTCAGGACATGGAAATGCCGTTCAAAATGAAACGCCGACAGTTTCCAGTCAGACTTGCATACTGCTTGACAATCAACAAGGCACAGGGGCAATCCCTGAGGTATGTTGGTTTGTATTTACCTGAGCCCGTGTTCACACATGGTCAATTATATGTGGCCATGTCCAGAGCAACATCATTTAACGGGCTCAAAGTATACCTCCCAGAGGAAACACACAGGAAAACAAAGAACATTGTTTTCCAGGAGGTCCTGTAAAGGCTTCATCCTAGAGCGACCATCTGAACAGTTGCTCTACAGAGGGCTGCCTACCAAAACGCACATACACACATTCAAGGGTACGGGTATTGTGTGTCAACGCAGATCACGTCGCACATTAGTGTGATGTACAGCAGTTACCGGCACCCTTATAGAATGAATTCATTCCAGATAACACTGATCTGCGGAGACCAACTGGACATTACACCATCCACATGTCCAGGGGTGACTGCACCACACACAGCAGTCGGCACAGTCCTGAATCCAGCGTAGCGCCCGATTATTAAGAGTTATGCGTTGCCATTTTCTCCGATATTGCCTATGGGAAAGTGGGTTTCCTTACTCTGTGAAAACTGCAAATTGTCTCTTAAGGATAGTTGCTTTTTGGAAAACATCGCATTATCAACAACATCCCCCCCTCTCCTTTTAATACCTTAAAACTTAGTGTACAAGCTATAGAGGCCCCTTTAATGTTTACTGTTATATAATTCCAAATTTCAATTGCAGTTTTCACCAACAAGGAAAACTCGAACAAAGGTTACTCCTTGACGCTGGTGTTCGAGCTTTTAACTAATGTAACCCGCAATCTTATTCTTTTTTTACTATGTACAAACCTAATCCTCAAAGCAAACGACCGCCGTTATTGGAAAAATACATTCACGCCATTGCACAGATGTATCCTTGCAGAGAGTGATGTGCTATTGAATAATGCAATTGAGGTACTGTGACTTTGGCTAAACACGTCGCTTAACCAATCAATTTTGCAACATGAACTACAGATTGTATGCATCAATTTTTATTGATATTGACAATTCACCAATTTGAATAGTAGAGTTTATCATGACTGAACCCTTCGCATTTGTACTTCGCATACAATACAAATATCTATCCACGTCCTTTCAAAACATGTCTTTGTACTGTATTGTATATCTTTCAGATCTTCCGCATTAATGATAACGTTTTTAGAATAGCGATTTATGTTTTCAATAGTAGATAATCAGGAGTTAGATCGTTAGAGTTTCAATATTCATATATTTTTGTATTTGTCCCATATAAATCTCCATTCAATAATATCATAACAAATTTTATTGACTTCGTTTTTAATTAGATGCATTTCTGCTAAGATCATTGAAACGAGGCGAGACTTCTGTCTCTCATTTCAAACGCCGTTGGACTGTCTATGTATGATTTTCATCTATGTTATGTCTCATCATCGCACTATTGTTGCCTGTCGGGTCTAAGTTTTTGTCTGCCAACAAATGGCATCCAGTTGGATTTTGTTGCTGAACTCAATGAAATTATACCTCATAAAGCCTTCCTGGCTTAAAGGAAACAACTACCTTGCTGTTCACCAAAGGTAAATAAGGTTCATTTTCATTTTGCACAATCAAACAATGGATATTTAGATTTATAAGCCAATTTGATACTGAAATGAGAGAAAATAAAGCTCATGTATACCCTTATTGACTTAAAGGAGAAAACTAGGCTGCTATGAATCAGAGGTCAACAATGTATATTTTCATTTCCATCCCTTTCAATTTGATATGTTGAATGGAAATTGCTTAGCTTAGGCCATTTCTACTTTAGTCACGGTTTACATATAGTTTGTTAGGCCAGAATTCTGGAAATTTTCCAATGTTTTTTCAGTACTTTGTTTTCAGAAGAAATGTGCATTGCTCTACCAACATCTTCCTGGTGCTTTTATTTCCGTGAATATAGTTCCTAATCAATTTATTGACTTTGTGGCTGCCTTCTTTGTTTTACAAGGAAACCTCATTGATATCCCCACATGAACCTGCTTTCAACTTTGTGTTTATTGAAGATGTTTAATTGTTGTGATGTACATGAAGAAAACCAGTGAAAGTCAAGTTCAAACCCTGGGAAAAATCCACACTTTATTTGCTTACCACCTTCCTCATTGCACATGCATTGCATATCTCTTTTGTCTACCACACTCATTAATTTTCAATTTTTTGTACAGATTCATTTAGTTAAAGGCAATGGAAATTTCAATCTATGGTTCAGATGGCAATGATGGCAATGATATTGCAATCAGTGCCAGGCACAGATGGCAATGATTTCACAACCATTACACCACAAGATTTTCAAATTTATTGGCAAGCATACATTGTATCAATCACTGATAGAATCCTCCATTACACTGGACAAAACAAGCTACGATGGCTCTTAAAAGACAAGCAAACATTATTAATGCATTTTAATAATCTATATGTGCATAAATATCTCTTTGTTATCTTACTTGAATATTTAAAGTGCTTTGTGTCCTCTGTCAGCTACTGCCGTGTCGAGGCTTTTGTTTCGCGTGTCGGGGGGAGATGTCCCCAGCCCAGCTTTGATGCGTACTAAAGCATCGAGTCGAACAAAACGTGTTGTCCCATGCGACCCCCGTGGCTAAATGCATTCGTAATGACGTCGTGCTTCTGGAAAGATCCATCATGCGTTGTTTACCGTTTTCGAAACAATGAATCCCTGTTGCGTTTGACACTAATCCGACGGCGTCTTTTGTTACTCCGACCTTTGATTAACGAGGAAGCTGCTTCCTTCCTTCAGCGAGCGTGCGTGCAGTGGATGTCCATTTTCGAATTTGGGACGGGACAAACCCAATGAAATTGCTTTCGTTGTGTTGCTGCGTTTTATTTTTGCTGCCGTTTTACTCGAGTTTTCCAACCAAAAGCTTCTCGGGATTTAACTGGTAAGTTGCTAAGTTGTTTCCATTTGCCTCTACTAAACTCCTCTGTGTCCTTCTTATTTTGTTTTCGATTTATTATGATCCGTTGTTTACAGAACGTTCTGGGCGATCTAAAATTCTGAATAATTTTTTGCTTTACAAATCTTTTCACTACTAAATCGAATGCTAAAACCGTGAATTATCATTTTCTGCTTTTATAATTACAGGTCTGGATGCAACCATCTAAAGAACGAATTTCAGAAACGACAATTTCGTCATTTCACTGAAACGAAGCCATTCAAAGCACATGCAGTTGTCTAAAAGCTATTCTGCCCTTCCTTGCAATCAACTGGAATTTTACTTGAAATTTGCTATTTGCAACTGTTTCCCAAAGAACTTCACTGGTAAATGGCTAAGTTTTTTTCTATATTGCCCCTCAGCTGTATTGTTTTATTCAGCTCAGATTCCGTGATCAACAACTCGCTTTTCAAATTTCTCCAGCCGTGCAATATATTTTCAAAATCTCAATCATATTCTCTATAAATTGACTCTGATTTGTTTCAAACAGCTCTGATCGATCAATACTAAAATTCTAAATCGATTTTTGTAGATTTCCATTTGAAACTCTAACTGGCCAAACTCGAAAACAGCTATTTTCATATTGCATTGAAGCAGGCCGTGCCCAAAAGCATGAAATCCCACGAAACCTTTTCTCCTTGGCATCCAGACAATTACTGTTCACGACTGACCATCTGAAGGCTAAAGTAGTGGATTTCAGGCACGTCATTTTCGTTCTGCATAACATAAACGTGTACTCAAGCTGGAAACAATTGCCTCCACTTCACGTGGATTCTAAACTAGAAAAGTGCCCACCACTGAGCTACAATTCAAAACGCCAAAGTTGTGCATTTGGTCTGTGAAATATGTGAGTGAATCAACTAAAAATTTTCATGATCTGCTGTATTTGAAACCCTTTTACATATCGTGAATTTTTGAATGCGTGTTTAGATGCGTCTAACTTTGGGACCCCTCTAAAATTTTCACAATGCGCTTTTGTATTACTTTCGAGGAATTCGTGTAGTTGCAAATATGTTTTTATCAATTTGATCTCTATTTTTAATATTCTGTAAATCGAAATTTCGCATTAAATGGATCCAATTATGTTTTCTGATATACTATTCAATCGCAACGCTTTTCTCCGTTCGGTTTAAATCGACACGTTTCTGGCACGCTCAGAAGTGCACGAACATTTGCATCGCGGAAAAAATGGACCTGGAACAACATTTGAATGCAGTGCAACCTTTGCACTTCCATGGGGGAAAAGATGGAAATATGAGGATCAGAATCATTTCAAATAAAATCATGGGAGAAAACATAGACCCAGAACAACCTTGGAATGAAAGTTGGGATCGCGCATCCCATGGACCATGCTGTCGCGGAATGGATGCAACTTAAGATTTGAATGATTTCAAATTAAATCATGGGAGAAAACATGGACCTGGAACAACCTTGGAATGCGAATCGGAACTCGGGGATTCCATGGACCATGTGGTCGGGGAATGGTTGCAACTATGACGACTTCAAGGATTTCAATTTAAATCATCATGCACCTGGAACAACCTTGGAATGGAAATGGAGACTCAGGGATTCCATTCATCATGTGGTGGGGAATGGATCGCAGTATGAGGACCTCAATGATTTCAAAAACAATTTTTTTCTTTGCGTGTCCAACCACTGATCTTATCGCAAATTAAACAACTTTAATTATAACCGATTCCTTAACGTGTCCGCCGGCCGATCTCATCCCAACTTAATCAACTTTAATTAGAACGGATTGCTTAACGTGTCCGCCGGCTTTGATGGTCTAATATTACTATTCTGCGATGTCACGTGACGGTGGCGAAACTCTGCCTAAAACAATAGATTCGACCCGAAACAATAGGTCGAACGCCCAAAAACAATGGCACGAAACGGCGAATCGGTGATCAATAAGGCTTTTTTCAATGGGGTCGCAAAAGGTTGACACTTGCATGGAAAGGCTCCGTTTCTGGAGTAGGCAAAAGTTATCTATTTTTGCAAGCCTATTTTAAAAGAATTTTTGAGTTATTCCATTAATTGCTCCACTAATTGTGCTATTACGAAAAAACGACGGTCTACGCTGGCGAAACTTCCAAATTCTCGTCGCGAACTCCATTTTCGAACAGAGTGTTCGCTCTTCACGTGACCCGTTTCGCCTTTTCCTGCAATTTGATTGGCTCTTTCGCAACTTCACGTGAACAGTGACGCCTTTTTTGTTATCATGCAAATTTGCCCTCGGCTGGCAGCAGGTACTTTTGGAGAAGACGCGTGTTTTTGTTTTGTACAAAAAAAGTCAGATGGACACCTTTCAAAGTGTTTTGCGAGCTGAATTATCTTTGTAAAGAGCTGTTAATTGTTTTGAAAGACCCCTGGAGAGTTGCAGGGAACAATAGAGAACACAGGTGATAGCTTTTTTTTGTTTTTTGAATGATGATAGTTGTAGGTTTTGTTGTAGTAGGCGACCGCCATTGTTGCTTCGGCATGCTAACAACGTTTAGGCCATGGTCAAAGTTTTGAATTTTTCCGGCCCTATTTGCACGATTTTTCCCATTTAAATTTTTGACAAGTGTTCTCTGATAACAAAACTAAAATAATGTGTTGTTTTTTTTGCTTTTATGTTGTTTTTTTACGATTTCCAACAAAGTTGCTTTTCACTCGGGAAGGAGCAATTTTTCACGCAACACGCATTGTTTTTGCATTTGCGAAAATTCAATTTTAGCCTGCCACAATTGATTATTTTTACCCAAACACTTTCGATAATTGTTCCCCAACATATTACCTTCATGTTGGTTTTTTTTAGTTCAACTGGTTCACTATTTGCCACGGTAAATACTATTTTTACTTGCTAAAGTGTGTTCAGAGGTTTTGCTTTTTGCACGGCTCCGAAATTTCATTCAAACCACTTCCACTAAATGGACTCTAAGAATTCAGTATTATTTAGTTAAGAGAAGAGACTATTTGCAACGTGTTCACTGTTTCCTTAGCTACAGTTTCATATATTTTTTATTACACATGGAGTTTAAATTTTCCAGGAAGGGTTAGGTTTTTGAAAGTAACTATTTTTTTTCGAACTTCACCCTGAAATTATCAACTTTCAGAAAGGGCTGTTGTTTGCTAGGGGGGAGATTTGACCTCCCACCTTTACCCTCTTTAGAAATGTTGCCTCGTAGTATGTATAGTAAGGTATGTATAGTAGGGTATGTATAGTAGGGTATGTATAGTAGGGTATGTATAATACGGTATGTATAGTAGGGTATGTATTGTAGGGTATGTATTGTAGGGTATGTAGTGTAGGGTATGTATTGTAGGGTATGTATTGTAGGGTATGTTATGTAGGGTATGTATTGTAGGGTATACTATGTAGGGTATGTGTTATAGGGTATGTATTGTAGGGTATTTATTGTAGGTTATGTATTGTATGGTATTTATTGTAGGGTATGTATTGTAGGGTATGAATTGTAGGGTTTGTATTGTAGGGTATGTATTGTAGGGTATGTTATGTAGGGTATGTATTGTAGGGTATGTTATGTAGGGTATGTGTTGTAGGGTATGTATTGTAGGGTATGTATTGTAGGGTATTTATTGTAGGATATGTATTGTAGGGTATTAATTGTAGGGTTTGTATTGTAAGGTATGTATTGTAGGGTATGTTATGTAGGGTATGTATTGTAGGGTATGTTATGTAGGGTATGTGTTGTAGGGTATGTATTGTAGGGTATGTATTGTAGGGTATTTATTGTAGGGTATGTATTGTATGGTATTTATTGTAGGGTATGTATTGTAGGATTTGTATTGTAGGGTATGTATTGTAGGGTATGTATTGTAGGGTATGTATTGTTGGGTATGTATTGTAGGGTACGTATTGTAGGGTATGTATTTTAGGGTATGTATTGTAGGGTATGTTATGTAGGTTATGTATTGTAGGGTATGTATTGTAGGGTATGTATTGTAGGGTATGTATTGTAGGGTATGTATTGTAGGGTATGTATTGTAGGGTATGTATTGTAGGGTATGTATTGTAGGGTATGTATTGTAGGGTATGTATTGTAGGGTATGTATTGTAGGGTATGTATTGTAGGGTATGTATGGTAGGGTATGTATGGTAGGGTATGTATTGTAGGGTATGTTATGTAGGGTATGTATTGTAGGGTATGTATTGTAGGGTATGTATTGTAGGGTATGTATTGTAGGGTATTTATTGTAGGGTATTTATTGTAGGCTAGTATGTATGTATGTATGTATGTATGTATGTATGTAGGTATGTATGTAGGTATGTATGTATGTATGTATGTATGGGCATGAGCGGTAGCGAATGCAGCGTGCGGAGCGCGCCAACCAGATTAAGCTTTGTTGACTTGACGGGCTCCGGGGAGGGAGCGTAGCGACCGGGCCCCCGGCTAGTCTAATATATATATTCTGTGATGTCACGTGACGACGCATTTTCCCTGCCAAAAACAATAGATTCGACCCGAAACAATAGGTCGAACGCCCGAAAACAATGGGCCGAAACGGCGAACCATGTAATCACAAAGGCTTTTTTGTATGTGGATATGTGAATTTTGAGTTATTCCATTAATTGCTCCACTAATTGTGCTATCACGAAAAAACGACGGTCTACGCTGGCGAAACTTCCAAATTCGCGTCGCGAACTCCATTTTCGAACGGAGTGTTCGCTCTTCACGTGACCCGTTTCGCCTTTTCCTGCAATTTGATTGGCTCTTTCGCAACTTCACGTGAACAGTGACGCGTTTTTTGTTATCATGCAAATTTGCCCTCGGCTGGCAGCAGGTACTTTTGGAGAAGACGCGCGTTTTTGTTTTGTACAAAAAAAGTCAGATGGACACCTTTCAAAGTGTTTTACGAGCTGAATTATCTTTGTAAAGAGCTGTTAATTGTTTTGAAAGACCCCTGGAGAGTTGCAGGGAAGAATAGAGAACACAGGTGATAGCTTTTTTTTGTTTTTTGAATGATGATAGTTGTAGGTTTTGTTGTAGTAGGCGACCGCCATTGTTGCTTCGGCATGCTAACAACGTTTAGGCCATGGTCAAAGTTTTGAATTTTTCCGGCCCTATTTGCACGATTTTTCCCATTTAAATTTTTGACAAGTGTTCTCTGATAACACAACTAAAATAATGTGTTGTTTTTTTTGCTTTTATGTTGTTTTTTTACGATTTCCAACAAAGTTGCTTTTCACTCGGGAAGGAGCAATTTTTCACGCAACACGCATTGTTTTTGCATTTGCGAAAATTCACTTTTAGCCTGCCACAATTGATTATTTCAAACTTTGTGAGCAAGCTGTTCCAATGAGATTGAAGGATATAACAAATCAGCTGCGGAAGGTATGTCCTTGTTCATTATTGATAGAAACTGGCACATCTATGTACCTAAAAATATAAAAAACGGTTTTTACTTTTATGACAGGTAGGCCACGTATCAACTGAAAAAGAAAACATAAACATAACTGATGAATTAACCACCAATATAGAATGGGATTCAAAAGCAGACGTAAGTGTTTGACTAAATATCTGTTGAGTAATCATTATAGATTAATGCCATAATTTCACAAGATGTAATTACAATGCAAGTATTTCTTCAAAGGTGAAAGAAAAAACAGCACTACAAGTGATAAATTAGATGATAACAAATGTTCTTTGGTGCAGTTGGATCATAATTATTCTGTGCAATGTTCACCCAGACAGTTAGCAAAAAGACTTTATAAAGCGAACAGTAAACTTTCAGCTATGCAAAAAAAACTTAGAGCATCTCAAGAAAAGACACGTCGTACAAAATTAAGAGCAAAGTTTTTGAAAGGTAATAACAAGGTTTATTTTTCATGAGCAGTTATTTGAAAACAAATTCTTCTATTAACCATTTTGCATTCAAGAATTTCAAAAAAATGTATCTTTAAAAGGTATTCTGAAACGTTTGAGAACAGAAGAACTAATTTCTGCAAACTGCGAGGAGATGCTGAAACAAACATTTGAAGGTGTGCCATTGGAAATAATGAAGAAAATGATGTCAGGAAAGAAGCATGGTGTCACATATCCATCTCAGCTGAGGGCATTTGCTTTGACGTTACAGTTTTATTCCACCAAAGGTTACAACTTCGTGAGGAAGACTTTTTCACTTGCACTCCCACATTCAGCACAGATAAGAAAATGGTTTGGAAAAATACCAGCAGATCCCGGATTCACCCAGCTAGCATTTGAAGCCATCAAAAGCAAAGTTGAAACAGAAAAAGTTAAAGGCAGCACTGTTGTATTGTCAGTTATGCTCGATGAAATGAGCATTAGAAAGCATGTTGCTTGGGATGGAAAAAGATTCAGAGGTTATGTGGACTTAGGAAATGACTGTCCACCAGATGATTCATCTCCTATTGCAAAGAATGCATTAGTTTTAATGGCTGTTTGTGTCAATGGTTCTTGGAAGGTCCCATGTGGATACTTCTTTATTGATGGGCTCAGGGGAGTTGAGAAAGCAAATATAGTCAAAGTATGCATTGAGAGATTACTGGGGTTATTAACTGAACAAATTTTCTTACTTAATAGAAATGCAAAAACTCTCCCTGACACTGACATAATGTTGATTATTATTATTTTATTTACTAAACAGGTGCCATTGTGTCTTCCTTAATATGTGATGGTCCATCTTGTCACTTCACAATGATGCAAGAATTAGGAGCATCTTTGCATTACAGAAGTTTGCAAACATATTTTCCACATCCTTTAGATGCTAATATCAAGATACATGTTTTTCTTGACGTATGTCATATGTTAAAGCTAGTTCGGAACACACTTGCCCAAGGAGGATTATTAAAGGATACAGATGGCAACAACATCCTTTGGCAGTATATAAAGGATCTCCAGAAATTACAAGATAAAGAGGGTTTAAGATTTGGTAACAAATTAAAAGCAGCCCATATTCAGGGGCACCAAGAGAAGATGAAAGTCAATCTAGCAGCTCAAACATTTAGTGCCAGTGTAGCAGATTCACTAGAATACTGCTGTAAGCATCTGAAAATAGAAAAGTTCCGTGGTTGTGAAGCCACTGTAAAATTTATAAGAACGTTTGATCAGCTTTTCGACATACTGAATTCTAGAAATCCGCTAGGAAAAGGATTTAAATCGGATTTGCGAAAAAGTAATAAATGGCTATGGGAACCATTCCTAAACGAAGCAGCTAGCTACATCGAAAATCTGACAGATGCAGCAGGCCAGCCAATGTGTCAAGGTACATACATGCATACAGTTTGCATAATTTGCATAGTCTGTAATATTTTACGCCCAAGTTCTAATCAAACCTTATAACTTTTTATCCCAGGTAGACGCAAGACAGGTTATATTGGCTTTCTAGCAGCAATTAAGAGCACGAAAGAAATGTTTCACGAATTTGTGGAGAAGACTGATGCTCCCCTGAAATACTTGTTAATGTACAAGTTCAGTCAAGATCACCTTGAGTTGTTCTTTGGGGCAATCAGTTCAGCTGGGGGATGTAATAACAATCCAACAGCTCAGCAATTCACGGCAGCATACAAGAGATTGCTCCTAAGAAGTCATATCCAAGGGGGAAGAGGAGATTGCATTCAGCAAGATGTAACCGATATTCTTCATAGAGTTGGTGACACATGCAGTGTAAATGAAGATGATGTCACAATCACAACTGCTGCAATAATCAGAAAGTATGACCTGGCAGAAAGAGAGCCTATTGTTAATGACCATGATTACTGTGACCTACCCAATTTCATTTGCCTGTCAGAATTCAAGAGTTCTGCCATCTCATACATGGCAGGTTATGCAGCAAAAATGGCAGAAAAGAGATTATACTGTCATAAATGCAGCAGAGCACTTGGCTCAACACAAGCTGTAACAACTTCTAACTTTCTGAATTTCAAGGATAGGGGAGGTTTGTTTAAACCATCCCCTATCCCCTATCCAAGTGTGTGAGGAAACTGAAAAGTGTTTCGAAAGAATGTTGAAATCTGCTGGTGGGAACCTTCCCAGATGCATGGGCATTCCTGATGCAATAGCAACTGCTGTTCTGCAAGGACTAGATATGTCACAAATCTTTCCTGATCGTGACACTCACATGCTAGAATGCACAGTGGAGGACAACCACACATTCGGATTGGTCAAAACAGTGACAAAATGCTATTGCAAAATCAGACTACACCACCTTGCGAAAGAGCAAACTGCAAAACAATCTGGTACAAAAGTCCGAAAAAAGCTCAGTAAACTAATATTGTTCAAACATCAATAAACAAGGATAAAGAAAATAACCCTTTTTTCAAGTTGAGTTAATATTTATTTTAAGTAATATGTTTAAATTAATATTCCAAATTTAGATTTAGGGATAGGATCATAATGTTTACTGCCCCGGGTACTGCCATTGTTCAAAATACTAGAAATGCCACCCATGCTTACAAAAACCGCCCATGTCTATTATTTAATTTCTCAACCACAAGATAGCCTATGATACAGATAAAATATGAAATTTGGGATCCATGTATAGATAAAATGCGAAAAATATGGACCCATGTACAGAAAAATTGCTTAGGGACTGACATACCAATGATAATTGACAGAACAAAAACATTTGAATTTGAAATTAATGTGCAATAGCGGCTACGAATATCTATTTTATCGCAGCTGTGAGGTATTTATAATAATCTTACCTTCGTTTTCCATCTAGGCCGACACAATTAGATCCTCATCACATAATTTTTACGGCAAAACCAAAACAAAACTGTGGCAAAACATCGGCCGCACAACCTGAAAATGCGCGTGCAGCTTTTTTGGGTCCTATCAAATACATGGCCTAAATGCCACGGTTTTCGGAGCTTGGGGCCGATAGAATGCGCTATCCAGTTATTATATAGATCAGTGATGAGTACCCAAAATTTCTGGGGGTAAGGGTTTATACCAACTGGACCCACATTAATAACAGCTCTGAAAGTCGAAGTGGTTATCCAGTATAAATATTCATACTTACTTACTTCTACTATACCTACTATAAAAACACACTATACCTACCATAAAAATATACTATAGCTACTATACCTACTATACCTACTATAAAAACATACTAAACCTACTATACCTACTTTACAAACATACTATACCTACTATGCCTACTTCACAAACATACTATACCTACTATACCAACTATAAAAACATACTATACATGCTATACCTACTATACCTACTATACAAACATACTATACCTACTATACCTACTTTACAAACATACTGTACCTACTATACCTCCTATAAAAACATACTATACATGCTATACCTACTATACAGGCATACAAACACTTGTCGAGAGTTTAAATTAAGAAAATCGTGCAAATAGCGCCTGAAAAAGTCATAACTTTCACTTTGTTTTCATTGGGCCTAAGCGTTGGAAGCATGCCAAAGCAACTGCTACTACAAAAACTACAACTATTTCAACTCAAAATACAAAACAAAGCTATCACCTGTGTTCCCAATTGTTTCCTGCAACTCTCCAGGGTCTTTGAAACAATTAGCAGCTCTTTACAAAGATAATTCAGGCGGTAAAACACTTTGCAAGGCGCCCTTTGTGTGCAAAAGAAAAACACGCGTCTTCTCCAAAAGTACCTGCTGCAACCGAGGGCGAATAACGAAAAATGACGGAAAATTCGCATGGGTCGCCTGCAAGTCAAGGGCGAACAACCACGTGGGTGGCTCGAAAAGAGCCAATCAAAATGCAGGAGAAGGCGAAACAAGTCACATGAAGAGCAAACACTCTGTTCGAAAATGGAGTTCGAATAGCGAATTTGGAAGTTTCGCCAGCGTAAACCATAGTTTTTTTGTGATAGCACAATTAGCAGAATAATTAATGGAACTAGGGGTCATCACTCGCTTCGCTCGTTCGCCCCAGCCAGTCAAGTAAAAAAGCTTAATCTGGTTGGCGCACTTTGTGCGCTGCATTCGCTTGCCCTTATGCCCCTTTCAACTCCACGTACAATGGGTTAGCTCGCTACGCTCGCCTGTGGTTGGCGCACTTCGTGCGCTGCATTCGCTTACACTGATGCCTCTTTTAACCCCACTTACAATAGGTTAGCTCGCTGTGCTCGCCTGTCTATCAATTATCAAGAAACATTGACTGATAGGGCGCACTTCGTGCGCTGCATTCGCTTACGCTCATGACTCTTTGAGCCCCACTTACAATGGGTTAGCTCGCTGCGCTCACCTGTCTATCTATTATCAAGAAACATTGACTGATAGGGCGCACTTCGTGCGCTGTCTTTACAAAGATAATTCAGGTCGTAAAACACTTTGAAAGGCGCCGAGTTTTCTTTTGTGTGCAAAACAAAAACACGCGTCTTCTCCAAAAGTACCTGCTGTTCAACCCGAGGGCAAATTTGCATGATAACGAAATACGCGTGACTTTTCACGTGAAGTCGCAAAAGAGCCAATCAACTTGCAGCAAAAAGCGAAACGCGTCACGTGAACAGCGAACGCTTTGTTCGAATTTGGAGTTCGCGACGCGAATTTTGAAGTTTCGCCACCGTAAACCGTAGTTTTTTCGTGATAGCACAATTAGCAGAATAATTAATGGAATAAATCAAAAATTCTTGAACATGTATCCAAAAACACTAAATATTCTTCACTTCGAAATCTTTTCACTATGAATTCATATTATTTTTGCGGTTCTACTTTACATTGATCGCTATGCCCCACATATTCATAGCGCTTCTGAATTCCGATACTTGTCTTCTTTAGCTGATCAGCTGTACGCGCCTTGTTTTTCCCATTGTCTCTATTTTCTGCATTCATTATCTTGTGCGATGGTGCCCTTCGGGGTGCTGGGGGGCCTGTGATCATAAAAGCGTACTGTCATTAAACCCCCGAAACGCTGATCCAGGTTGATAGCTGACGATTCGCACACACAACTTTTTTCTTTTCCATACTGATCCTCAAATCAACCCAATCTCTCTTTGACCTTACTCGGTTTTCTTCTACACCCCATTCGTATTCAATCATTTCTGATGGTTATCATAACTGAAATATTTATCTTTGCAGTATTCTACCACTACTTGCGTCCCTTACATTTACTATCTCCATCACGGGACTGATGATGATTATGATGATAATGACACTTACTAGACATCGCCACCACCTCTATATCGCTGATGCGTATTGTTGCCTATTGTCCTGCATTGCTGCGACTACCCTGTACATTTTTTCTTATTTACAAATGTTATCATTTTTACCTTTTATTTACCTTATATCATTTAAAAATACACATTTACCATACTGATCCTCAAATCAACCAAATCTTTCTTTGACCTTACTCGGTTTTCTTCTACACCCCATTCGTATTCAATCATTTCTGATGTATGGTGGCCTATCACTGCCATTCAATTCTTTTATTAAATGTAAAAAAAATTGCAAAATAAATTGAATGACGAAATTAATGTTAAAACAAATTGATTTTTATTTTCAAATAAAATGCTTTTGAAAGTAAAATCAAATTAAAATAAATAGAAAATATGAAATGAAAACAAATCAATTACAAAAAAAATTCAAAACAAAATAAAACTCATTTCAAACTGAAAATGAAATCAAATTTCCACTGCCCTATTGCTGCCACAGTATACCACAATGCCTTGCGCGCGTTTCCCGCCATTTCCAGCTTAGATTTAAAAAAATATTTTTTGTCAAAATGGCGCAGAGACAATATTTTAGAAATGATGAATGGAAAAATGACAATGATCTCAGAGCAAAGATCGAGACATTTGTTAAACAAGGGATGAAAAGGAAAGAGATGTTAAGCTTTTTGTGCCGTGATTACCCACAGTATTTGTGGAGTATAAGATCAATTGACCGACGAATGCGGTATTTCAATATTTATTACACTGCAGGACCCGAAAATATTTCTGTCGAAGACGTGAAAGATGCAGTGAGAAAGGAACTTGAAGGGCCCGGGCAACTTCTCGGCTACAGAGCAATGCACAAAAAAGTTCGTCAGAAGCACGGGCTCTTAGTCCCAAGGGATGTTGTTCATGCTGCAATGTATGATTTAGATCCAGAGGGTTTAGAAAGTCGAGCACCAGGCAAAAAAAAAATAAGACCTAAAGGGAAATTTACATCAAAAGGGCCAAACTGGGTCCACTCACTGGACGGGCATGATAAAATGATGGGATACCAGAATTCCACATTTCCTCTTGCCATTTATGGTTGCCTTGACACTGCCAGTCGAAAGTTGTTATGGTTACGTGTCTGGGTTACTAATTCAGATCCTCAAATTGTTGGGAAATGGTACTTGGACTACTTGTTTCAAACAAAAGTCATGCCATCATTTATCAGATTTGATCATGGTACTGAGACGGGAACGATGGCAACAATGCACGCCTTTCTTCATGATAAACTGGAAAGTAACATTGACCCAAATGAGTCTGTTATCTATGGCCCTTCTACATCTAACCACGTAAATATAATTACACTGCTGGTGTATGATTGAAAGTTTCTGGTGTATGCTTTGTATGGTATAGGTATACAATCTTTTTAATCTCTATATGCAGATCGAAAGATGGTGGAGAGAACTCCACGAGAGGCTTGAAAAGTATTTCAAGGAGCAGCTAAGATGGCTCAAAGAAAATCGGGAGTACGATCCTGCTAATGATACTCACAGCTATCAGGCTGATTACATGTCATTCCACTTATACTAAGTTTCCTATTTGTATATTATATATAGCAGAACAAATTTTTAAGAACACAACCCTGCATTTTGGCTGAAATACAACAGGGCAAACATTAAATTAAATATTCACGATTAACATTATTATCTTTTACTCAATTTAGAATGATATTGGCTTACATTATGATTCCACTCCTCCAGAAGGAATTGGACATTTTTAGAGAAGTTGTTTGGAATTGTCACAGAATTCGGCCACAGAAAGACACTGTGCTCCCAAATGGCATTCCTGACCACATATATAGCTTCCCCGAAGAGTATGGGCTTGAAGAGTGTGGTAATTATAATTATAAATTATGTTTATAAATATAATTAAATTGCCTGGACCAAAATAGCATCTGTATACCAATCACACATGTGAATAGTTTTGCATGTGTGATTCACAAGGGAGATCATATAAATAGTTTTAGCCACCAGAACAATTTTGTTACCCATTAATAAATTAAGATTCTCCAAAGGTAAAATTTAGAAATGGTGTCACAGCTTTCATGGCAACTTCCTTCCGTGATTTGCTTTTTACCTCTGAAATTTTACAGACAATTAATAGAATTCAGTGTTAAACTGACTCCTGTGCATGTTTAACAAAAATCAATGGTAAAAATATTTGGAGATGTGATTGCCTGTAATCACATTCATCAAAAGAAAAAGTTTCTATTCAACAGGATTGGCTGTCAAGGAAGAAGACTTGGAAGAGGTGGCTATTCATTCAGGTGTGCTGCAATTACCAACAGATTTCCTTGATGAAGATTTCAGAATGAAATGCGAGGAAGTTCTTCCATTTAATGAAGTTGAGCCCAAAGATGTGAAGCATGCGTACATGATTTTGAAGAACAATATTAGAATCTAAATGTGTGAAAAAATGCCTGGAAAATTACTGTTTAAGTGCACTTGTGCAACTCTTATAGCTATAAGGAAACATAATATATGAAATTTAAATCTAGATTTGACAATTTTTGCCCTGAAACAGTGACAGTAGCCTGAATATCTTTGAGTAAAAAGTGCTGCTCTATCCAAAACAAACATTAAAAATTGCTGGTATATCTAAAACAAACAGATGAGTGCTGAATTACTACTTAGTAATTAGCAGAATTTAGTTTAAGTAGCTTGCAATAGTCATTGCAGTTGTGTTGTTCTATAAAGTTGTCTATTGCTTTACCACCAAGATTTCCAGTTGTGAACAAGAATTCTTGATCATCAACATGTTCTTTGGAGGCAATTTCAGGATCAAGCATTAAATTTCCACAACCTTGAACATCAACAACCATCAATTTATTGTCTGACACTGAGAAGGAGTAATGTGCAAGGCTTTGTGCTTTCAGACAAAGATCTGATTCACATGGAGAAATTATACCATTGTTGCTGATATGTTTTTCAAAATCTCCTGGAATGAATTTCTCAACTGTGACAAATTCATCATTGAATTTGCCAAAATACAACTTTTCATATTGCAAGGTGTCACCATACTTTTCTAGGTTTCCATTTTTTCTCAAATCATCTTCCAGTTTCATTGCAAAATTTCTTACCAACATATGCATCTGCACTACTTTCTTCGTGTGTTGCTCTATGGTCTGGTTGGTGGCCTTGATAACTTCAACAGCCCTTGTTAAATATTTCTTAACAACCCAATTCTGTGTATCATCCAGCATTGTACAAGTAGTGGCCTTGTAGGCATTTCTAAAGCCACCAGTCCCAAAAGGATCTCTTTCTACCTTGAATTCCACTGTTAACGGATTTCTTGACCAAGCCAATGTGTCCAGTTCAAAGCTATATAACTCAATTAGCTCAGTTGACAAATGTACCTCTTTACCAAGTTTCATCATTTCCAGAACAGACAAGCTCTTGGGTACAGGCAGCTTTCTCTTTGGTAGCAACAGTGGTTGAGATAGTTGCATAAAATCATTTCCACTCTTTGCATGTCTTTCAGTTCTTTTGAAGGCAGGCATTAACAGTGGTGATGAGCCAGGGTCGTTATCATCAGCACCCCCTACACTGGAATTTGTTTTCTCTTCTATAAATCTGACATGAATTACTTTCAGATCGGGGATTTGGTCGACGGATCTGCAGGAAGGTCCTTGCTCCCCAGCAAGGATATCACAGTAACGCTCTTTTCCAGTCAGCATCGGCAAAAAATGGCTGCGACAGGCACTCTTGATATTTTCTGTAGTTACTTCATCAAACTCGAAACGCACAAATTCTCTAGGCCCTATGCGAGAGTACTTTTGGGCTTTCCCAGTAACTTCAGCACTCAAACGTTGGACGACCACTTCTTCCTTTTTGAGGATATCGCCAACTTTATTGTTATTTCCTGTTCTTTTTTCTTTCATTGAATTTTTATAATTCTTCCACATTGCAGCCATCTTCCAAGAAACATGCAGCCCACGTGCAGCCTGAAGCTGTGTAAAATGGCGGGAAACGCGCGCAAGGCATTGTGGTATACTGTGGCAGCGATAGGGCAGAGGAAATTTGATTTCATTTTCAGTTTGAAATGAGTTTTATTTTGTTTTGAATTTTTTTTGTAATTGATTTGTTTTCATTTCATATTTTCATTTTATTTTAATTTGATTTTACTTTCAAAAGCATTTTATTTCAAAATAAAAATCAATTTGTTTTAACATTAATTTCGTCATTCAATTTATTTTGCAATTTTTTTCACATTTAATAAAAAAATTGAATGGCAGTGATAGGCCACCATACTGATGGTTATCATAACTGAAATATTTATCTTTGCCGTATTCTACCACTACTTGCGTCCCTTACATTTACTATCTCCATCACGGGACTGATGATGATTATGATGATAATGACACTTACTAGACATCGCCACCACCTCTATATCGCTGATGTGTATTGTTGCCTATTGTCCTGCATTGCTGCGACTACCCTGTACATTTTTTTCTTATTTACAAATGTTATCATTTTTACCTTTTATTTACCTTATATCATTTAAAAATACACATTAGCAAAAGTCTGAGTGGAAATATTTGCTCACAAGGTCTCGGCTGCACTTGATTTAGAAGACAGCATCGTCTGTAGAGGGGATAGCCGTTGACATTGGTTTGAGTGTCAGCAACTTGCTCTTTTGTAAACCGTTATTTGCATTTGTTGTTATCCAAGCACTCACATTGAGGATTTAAATTTCCACAGGGTCCATGTGACATGTGCTTTAGGACTAACTTCTGGTATTTTAAATCCCGTGGGTCTGGAATCTCTGCTTACATCAGTTGATCCACCTGATAATAAATATGATAATAAACAATTATTATTGGGAGGACATAAAGAACAGTTGTAGTGCATATGCATCGTAACCATGAGAGAAAGAATTACTACAACATTTAAATATTACCTGTTGTTGTTTTCGTGGTTTATCAGCTTGTGAAAGAAACAGGATCATGTGTGCTTGTGGTGGTGCTCTTTTTTGAAGTTCTATGACATACACATATGCTGTGACATTGTTGTTCTGTATTATTTCTTGGAGTTGTTCTTTTTGTTTGAGTTGAAATACTCGTGGGACAATGTCTTTTCGATCATTGGATATCTGATACGGATTAATGTTTTCTTCTATCTCCTTCTACTTGGGATTGCCAGTCATTGCTAGGAAGATGTCTGGTTTGTCATACTTCCTTACAATTGTCATTGCATCTTGAAAATGTTGATACAGGTTTCTTTGTCTGCTGGAAAAGGTTGAGGGTAGAATGATAACACGGCCAACAACATGTTTGGGCTGATTTGGATTGTTAGCCCTGGCCATCTGGTTTTCGATTTCAGCTCTTCTGTGGAGATGATCCCTCAGGCCTAGATAAGTATCAACATGAAGTTGACGATGATTGTTCATAATCCAGCTCAGTTTATTGCCTTCTATCTTCGTATATGCATCTACCAGATACTGTTGAAATGGAAGTGATGCAATGTGGATGGTTGAGAATGCATCCCTGACCTGGATTCTGTATAAATAGTATTCGGCGAGAGTTAGTTTCGTACAACAGTTATGATTGTTAGGGTGTTCACCCGCTATGTGTGCAGTGGGCAATCGCTGAAGATCCAAACTGTAGCCTTTATCACCATGAAAGAAAATCAATGGATATGTGAAAGGATCAGCAATTGGGTTGGTTGCGTAAATCTTCATGAGATCTCCATGTCTTGTTTGAACTTTCAGTTCTCTGTCGTCAGGATTTGCTGCACCTCGATTTTGTACAGTATATATGGCTGCAATTTCTCTGGCAGTTAGATTATCGTAGTTGTGATCTTGTTCTGGGCGACCTGTGATGATCATTTTCAATGTCGGAACTGGCTGATTATTTGCAATAGCTTGCTGGCGTTGTTCCTGCAAATTTCCCCCATGCCTAGTTAATGTTGTGCGAATTGATTGACTGCCATTAATTCATTCTGCAGAAGTGCAACGATTTCCAAATCAAGACGTTGTTCTCATGCAGTGTTTTGCCGGTCCTGCAATGCTTGTTGCAGATCCATGATGTAGAGTTCTGCGTATTTTCTGGATCTGTCTGTTTCTGTTACACCTGTGATAATTAATGCAATTAACTTAATACAATGCATATGTATGAAAATATGAATTTAGGGTACAACTCATAAGTCAATAATAAGTTATGTTAAACTGAATTTCTGGAAGTTAGAAATATTGCATGAAAGGAATAGATATGTTAGTTACCGGTCATGTGATATGCCTTTCCGTGAATTGTGATAACTGGTGGTCCAGCTCTGGCATGACGTACAACATTAGCCTTCCATGAAGCCATGGCCATTAATGAGTTGTATTGGTGGAAGTGCTTTAAGAAATACTTTGATTCGGCAGCATCACCAGTATATAAATGCATCACACTGTTTGGAGGTGGCTCAATTTGATCCAGAGCGATTAAACCTCCCATGCAACATTTGTTGTACTGTTGTTTTTTGTTTTGTTCTTCTTTGAAGTACTTTGCACCACAATGAATGCATGTTCCGGTCATTTTATTCAAGTGGTGTGGTAATGGGGAGAAGGGGATGAGGTTTTCAGGTTCATTGTTCTCTGGGACAGGGTTGTCAACTTGCATTTGCTGATCTTCAAAGGGCTCTGGGATCTGATTTCCATCAGCTACTGCAAATACGTCTTGTATCTCTATGTCTGCAGGTTGTTCTGCTGCTGGAAGCTCTTGGTTCTGAATGGGAAGCTCTAGTTCCAGGTCCATCTGCATTAGTTGTATCTGTAGAAGGGGATACTGTGGTAGAATTGGCTGATATTCAGGGGCTTCTAGCTGACGGTTTTCAAGCTGCAGTTGTCGAAGATCATCGACTGCTGCAAGTACGTTATCGGCATTTCCTGTCTCTTTATATTTTTTGGCCTTGCGCGGCATGGTGTAAGTTGTGATATGAAAAAGAGGTAGGGACAAATTAAATTAGGCAATATTATGGTAAATGTTATTGCTTGTCTTCAATAGCAACAACAATGAAAATAATTAGAGCCTTGGGTGAAGCTGCAACACAAAAAAGTAAATATTATATATTTAAAGGGTATGGAAGTGTTAAGTATAATGTTCTAAATAAATCATTGTTATAAAAGTAGTGCTATGTGATATAATGTAAGTTTTATGAAAGCCCTTATGTTAAACTGGCCTCGTTTCTGTTATGTAAACAGTCACTAAAATGGAAGAGAGCGAATTGGAATTTAAATTATTGTCGACATAAATAAAGGAATCCTAAAAAGAGACTCAGAATACCTCCATGTAATGAAAATTAACCTGTTGAATCCAGTGCAGTTCTCATCAAGACGTCAACAAATTTGGCTACAGGGTAAATTTGTTGAAAACTGTCCCTTAAATGCTTGTTTATATATTCCAGATGCATAAAACAAAAGTGATGTTTTTATCCGTGGTAAAGAGTAGCTCGTTGTACATAGGTTACATTTATAAATTATTTAAAAACAAAAATATCATTTGGTAATTGAAAGAAGTTTGTAAAAGAGAGGTGTCGGTTATTTGAAAATCGATCAAGCTGGGCCTCTTTTTATACAGTAAACAAAGAATGAAAGAGCTAAATAGAGAAGTAAGAAGGAAAAACTGCAATGAATAAATTTATTTCTTACCGAGCGTTGTGTCTTTCAAAAATATGGCAAGAAAAAAAAGAGAATTTAGAATACTTGTAAACTTGAAATATTATGCCTGAACCACACCTAACCTGTTCTTGCCATGAAAAGCAAAGGAAGAAAAGCAAAAACTACAGACATTATTAAGCGAAATAGCGATAAAGAAGCTTGTTAGCTTATAATGATAGATTGTTAGAAAAAAAAATCGTTCATAATTCTTACTCAGCAATAAACAATTGCATCTATTATTAATTATATCCTATCAATAATTTGGACAACGAAAATCAAATTAGGCAAATCTAATTGTGCAAATAATTAGAGGCGGGATTTCTATTGTGCTATACAGCTTCCATGATTGGTTTATACACGTCACTCGTTAAAAAAGGTGGGAAACTTTTAGTGAAAAGGGAATTACTCTTTGTCTTTCAGATTGGTTATAAGGGTAGGAAGGAGAAATTGAACGCGAATTTCATGTTCAATTTCAATTTCAGGTAGTGAAATTGAATTACATCATGGCGGCGATGGCATGCCCGCCAAGTAGTAGTTTGAGGAAAGGCATGGTGAGAATCCAACTGCATCTTCTTGAATCATTTCCATCTGAAGAGTATGTATGAAGTATTTTGTCTCCCTGTTCAAAATGTGTTAACTCCAGTCTCATTTTCTGAGTTTAGAATGCAAAAATGGCTTAAAAACAATCATACTGGGAATAAATGATCACTGTTAACATTTTTACTGTGGCAACATTATATTCATGAATGTGAATATCATGTAGAGAGTTTATCAGTGAGGGTTTTTCAATGAAGTCATGCAGACATTTCTACCTTTTAAAAGATTATGAAAAAATAAAGATTATGATTGCAACATAAAGAAATATGGGAACATACAATCTTGAACTTTTTGAACATTCAAAATAGGAACATTTTTTGGAACTTATATTCTGAATAATGAACAATATTTTTAAAATGCTGACTTTGACCATGCACGATAGAATGAAGTATTTAAAATGTGTGAATTTTCCGCTGCCAAAATTAGAATATTTGAGTTAGTTTTGTTAATTGTAGAAAAGTTGATTGTATCCTATCATGCGTGGTCAAAGGCAGGACATGTGTAAAATAGTTAATAAACTATTCATTAACTAATTTACACACGTCCTGCATTATTTTGGCAGCTCTTTGGGTGGGCATGGCCACCGTCAGTGTGCTGGAAAATTCTTTTGTGGCCTTCCTACCCTGCTTTTCTATTTTGGCCTTTCTGTGGCCTTTGCCAAGCCTGACAAAGGCCTATCTGTGTGATCTGTGAATACACAATTATCCTATAGGTTGTTTTTGTTTTGGTGAAAGGATATTATGCAATATTTGAAAGATATGATTGGCACAACTGAGCTACAAATACAGAAGGTATACTTACACTATTTCTCTTGTGGGGAGTCTCCTCCCTTCCTTGTTGCTCAAAGAAAATTGTTTGTTAATAGGAACAAATGGATCATCTCCACAGAAAATCTGAAATCTAACAAACTCACCTTTATTACTCTTAGGTTTACCAGAATACTTTATTATCAGGCCACAGCATGTGCCGGTGCCATGCCCACAGATTGGACAGCCACTACATGGAAATTTTGCATTTTAAAGCAACTGACCGATCAAAATTGTTTAAAAATCTCATTGTGGGTAACTGACGCTTGTGGGTAACTGATAATGCCAGTCTATCCCTGTTCTGCAGGGGGTTGTTACAACGACTCGAGATACGTTGACAAAATTGTAAAGCGAGGCCACGTTGATGGCGAACTACGTTGGCATCATTTCCCTAAACAACCAGAGAAGAGAGGGCAGTGGACAAGGAATGTTTCAAAAGGCCTCTCTGGTTTTGTTGCCAGCGACCACAAGACTGTTTACTCCAACCACTTTTAGTACGGAAAGCCGACATTCAGTGCTCCGAATCCAACCTTATTCCTTGTGGAAAGCGACAAGAAGAAGTCATCGCCAAGAAAGCGAAAGCAGCCAACTAGGAGGCCAGTAGTTTCATCAACTAAAGAGCCAAAGAACAAGGAAGCAGGGTCTCAATGCACCATTGTTGCCCCTCAGGCTTATTCAAGCTTAATATTTGCTCATATGATACGTGAATGTGATAGCAATAATTTTACTGGATTGTCAGTTGATAGTTTTCCACTAATCTTTGATCATTTAAAAGATAAGGCCTCTGTGATGCACTACTGGAAAGGTCCCAGAACAACAGGGGACACATCAAAGCCCAAAATGAATAGACAGGTGAGAGCCCTCACTTTAGAGCAAGAATTTCTCTTAACAATGATGAAGCTAAGACTTGGTCTGTTCCACTTTGACTGGGCATTTAGATCCAACATTTCAGTGGCAGCATCAAGCTCAATATCCAATATATGGGTCAAGTCCTTGGCTAAAGAACTCAAGTGGTTGATAGTGTGGCCAGAGAGATTATGCATCCATAGGAATCTTCCTGATATGTTTAGGAAGTACTACCCAAAGTGTAGAGTTATACTGGGTTGTACTGAAGTCTACATTGAAACACCTTCTGATCTGGCAGTTGCTGCTCAATGCTGGTCTGATTATAAACATCACCACACAATTAAATTTCTTGTGGGTATTACTCCAAATGGTGCTATATCTTTGCTTTCTGATGTCTTTGTTGGGGATATGAATCGTAGTAAGTCTTTAGAATTTGGCATTTGGTCGTTTTTGCATCATTGGAACATGCGTAGTAGGGCTTTACAAAGCGCGGAAATTTCAAACTTGCGATACAGACAGAAGTGAAAGTTTAATGGCGGCGAGCAACAGGGACCTGCGATGCAAGATTAAAGTGTTAAAGTACACAAACGGAAAAAGGGATTGTATGAGAACTGCGTATGTATTCATTTCACTACCAAAGTGTTGACTTGATATTAATGAATTATACCTCGAATTATCAACAATACTTCGTGGGAAGGAATGAGGCCATCAAGTTGCATTTATGTATGCTTGCATGTGAATAATAATATGCATCAAGTGACAAAATGAAAATGAAATTACGATTTGTAAGAGCTCTCATCCACTATAAAGAATATGCTCCTCAGAAGTGAATTTGACCAAGTACAGAGGTTTCTCAACTTTTCATTGGTGAAAGTTGAATTTCTTACAAATATTTTGTTAATTAAAAATTTGTAAAGTGGACTGATTTTGTCGGAACTCTAACCATTGATCTGCCTAGCAAGGGTAGCCCTACAAAGGAGCAGGTAGTGCTCCAGCTAGCAAAGCTCTAATGGGTTGAAGAGTTACACAAGTATATTCACCACGTCAAGGTCACAGTCCATGAAGATGTCTATTTACAAACTGAACCAAGCAAAACCACCAGGTCAACAAAACAGAGAATGTGAACAAACATTTATTTACAAACTGAACCAAACAAAACCACCAGGTCAACAAAACAGATTCTTAAGAAACATTGATGCACAATAGTATTAACCATTTATTTACATTTGACAAGTCCATGTGATTTCACCCAACTATATTTTGTAAAGACACCCACTCTTCAAATGTGAAAAGGTTTGACACTGCTTCACTATTATCAGCATGGTAAGAAAGGGTACTTTTATGATGTAAAGGTGAAATGCCTGGTGGAGAGAAGACAACATTTCCTGGCTTTGAAGACAAAGGAGTTGACACCTTACTTTTCTTAACAATAGCACTTTGTCTAGGGCTAAATGGGGAAGAAAAAATTCATTCCAGGGCAGGACCACCATCAGAACTGATCGATGCTGATGTCATTGATGGAACACCTCCAGTGGTTGTTGTAATTGTTGCACTGCTTATTGATACAGATTGACAACAAGCAAGTGTTGTCATTGATAGGCAGACAGAGTGGGTATCCAGAGTGCTAAAACATGGAGAGCTAGCCTTTTTTGTTCCATAACCTTCAAATTCCTCGGCATGCTTATTTCTTGTATGTTCTTCTAGGCTCTCCATGTGATTGCATTCTGAGTACTCACAATGTCTGCCTTTTCTTGTGCTTTTACTGTTAAATCTGTAGTAGTCCTGCACCCGAAACCCCGACATGGCAAGTTCCTCTATCCAAAGCTATCTTTAATTATTTTTTATTAAATTTTTATCTTTTTTTCTTTTCAAATTTTTATTCCAATTCTTTACTCTTACTAAATTGTCAATGAAACATGTATCTAAATTATTGAGTAATTTATCTTGATCGCTCTGTTATGATAATATATGCTATGATATAATATTAGATGCTATGATATAATATATTATTATGATATAATGTAAAAAACTAATTCTATTTCATGTTATGACTTATTTTGATACACTAAACAGGGTGCTGGGCTCGAAAACAGTTTCGGTTCTCTCAGCGTCCTAGACACTATTTCTTCAAAATTATGCTGTAATTCTATATACTTCTGTAATTATCTTTTAATTCACCAAATTTTAAACCTTAATTAATTGTTGCTAAATTATATTAATCTGAATTTAAACTAAGGGATTGTGAGTCGACGGTCAAAGAAGAACAGACAAGTATTACTCACACAGGCCTTCCACTGCCAATTTGTGCTGTCAAACCGTTTCCTCGCTATCTAGACCAACGCTCCCCATCTTACTGACCAATTAGAAAACTATCAAACCAGTCTAATGGAACACTAAACCCTAAAGAAATCCGAAACCCTTTCAGTGCGACAAAAACACAACCTTGGCCTAAGAACTCGAAGTGAAATTTCCACGCACGTGCGCTGCTTCTTATCATCATATGACACATTTGCACTACATTCTGCGCATGCTCCAATGATGCAAGTTTTGATTGGCTCAGACTTACTCGATCTTTCATTGTTTAGAACAATACCGGCCAAGATTCATATCCCCAACAAGTCTATGGTGGAAGAGCAAGTGACATGTTCATTGTTGAAGACTGTACGTTTGTTAAAATCCTGCAGCCATATGACCAAGTCATGGTACACCGTTGTTTTAAGATCAGGGATTTACTTGCATTTTATCAATGTTCACTGGCAAAGCATGGTCATACCTCCTTCAAAGCATGGTGACCTTGAAATGTCAGGCTCTGATGTTAGGGAAACCTCACTTATTGCCAACGTAAGAATATATGTAGAGAAAGCAAAACGAAGAGTTGAATACTTTGAGATCTTGAAAAGAGAGCTACTAATAACACTGCTACCGCTTGCAGATGATATTGTTGTAATTTGTTCAGCTCTGTACAATTTGTTACCTCCTCTCACTACATAGCTTTTGAACAAGATGAAAGAAATCACACAGAAACAATATTTATTCGAGCTCATTCAAGGATTTACTGTATAACAAAGAAGGGGGGGGTCATCGGGGCTCGCGGAACCATGGAATTTGAGGAAAATCAAGCGCGGATTGCGGAATTTTGGCAATTTCTTGACGGAACAACGGAATCGTCAGTCCTTCGCGGGAGCGGAATTTTTCAAAGATGAGAGCCGGAATACGGAATTTTAAAATATTTTTGCGGAACTACGGAAACGTTGTTTTCCTAAAAGCAGCATTTATCTTCAATTCGATTACCATCAAATTGTTTAGACCTCAAATGTAATCGAAAAAGGCGGCGCCACGCGTGACTGCTGACGTCCCACATGGTCAGGGACACGACACAAGACAGCAACAGCAACAGCAACAACAACAATAACAGTGAAGAAACACTTGACTTTTCCCGCTAAGAAAGAACCTGGTGCGGTGGTGAAGGCATGGTGACAATGATGGATGAAGCAGGACAAAAAGTAAAAGTGGAGTGTGTGGCTTTCTTTTACGATAAGTCGGGGAAAAAACTGCAGAATTTTCGAGAAAGGACAAGTTTAATTGTATGGTGGACCCAACAATAAAGAGTTTTGTGAAATTGCGAGAGAATATTTGGTGACAAATTGTTCTAACCTCCTCTCACTTGCACTATCTATATCTAGCTAGACTAGGTAGCTAAGTTACCTGTTGGTATAGCTAGATACATCATTTTATTTGCCATCGGAGATACACTATTTAGCTATGCCTAGCCTATAACACTAGTTTCTGCTTTCTTGTCAGAAAACTATGTATGATATTGAGGGTAAACATATAAATTCTATGATATACAAGTTTTCTTCAGGGCTAACGTCACGTAATTTGCAAAAATTTCAATACAACAAAGCAGTTCTATTAAGCTGCTTAACATTAGATGTTGAGCACCTTCATGCAACTTGCCACAGAAAGCATCCTTTGATGTCAAAACAAGAGTACTGCAGGTCCTTTGGAAACACAGTAAAAGAGAGTGTGAAACGGCTATCTGCCTCTTCATTTTTCTATTTTACCAGCATAAAAAGACCGTGGTGTCCAAAGCCGGAACGCATGACAGAGTTTTGTGACCATTCCGTTATTAAGCCACTGCCGGTAGTGAAAATGAGTGCAAGTGACGTGCAAGAAATGATAACATTCGCTTCTACCTTTGGTGCTGCTGTTCGTCAGCGCACAAACCGCCAGGAAATGACCATGTCTAGACATGGAACGATGCCCGAGAACGTATATCAGCGAAGCCTGCAATGCAAGGATGCTGTGGTTCTTGATTTTGTTGGAGATGAAGTAAAGCAAGCAGAAGAACAGCATGAAAACAATGAAAGCGAAAAGGAAGGCAACGAGGAGGAAGTAATAGAGTTTGATGACTCTGGCTCTGATGACGATGAGTTTGATAATAATGAGCAATTACACGGCTCATCTCAAATTGACGGGATTGATGCCAGAGCCAATTTTTTATTAGGGACACAGAGCCGCTTCGGTCGGCCAATTCGACTCAGTAATCGACTCATTTCTGGATTTCTTTGAGTTCTGTGGCACACACGTGTTATGGTTATAAAATTTAGAAAACATAAGATATTAAAACGGTTTGCTAAAAATAATTCTAAATGTTTGCTATTTTATTTTATGTTTGAAAGGCCAAGAAAACAGGATGTTCCGATGCGAAATATTGAAAATTAAAACTACCCTGGTTTTGGGACGTTTAACTCATGTCGTTGATATTCTTATATAATTGTTGCTAATCTGGTTGTTGCATTGATTTTATTTCATGTTATAATTATGCAACTTTTCGAATTATTCACTGCAACCCGAAATCTCAAGTTACAGTCTTCAATGGCGCGAATTGCAGTCTTCAAAATGTGGATAGTTTTCATTTTATGAATTTGCATCAAAATATCATTGTACGAGCTTAAACAGTATTTCATTTTTGAATGGTTTTTTGGACAGAGTATGCAGTAAAATTAACTGAAGACATCGGAAAAAAGCTCAGAACTTTTCACTTAACAGCAAACGTTTGTACTTCATTTATTTCATTTTCTACATAATCCTTGCATTTGGAAAATAGCGGTGAAGCTTTCCTCAACATATTAAAATTCCCACCCTATCCGCCTGTTCACTGTATTGCAATGCTGAGAATGCTTAATAGCTGGTACTAATTTGTGCCACCATTTGGTGAGCAAAGTGGCGGAACCTGGAATTTTGACTGACAATGAACGGAGCCGCGGATTTTCACTGAAAATTGCGCGGAACGGCGAATTTATAACCCCCCTGATGACCCCCCAAAGAAGTATAAGTTAAAGTGCATAAAAGAGCAACAGCACCCTATAGTCTCATAGATCTTGAGCAATGTCATTACATGTTACACAAACAAAAGTATTGTCTTCATTTACAACTCTGCCAACACATACACGGTGAAACCATGTTTGGCAAGAGTCACACTGGACACTCTCGTCATTGTCTCCGCTGTCAAACAACACCTTCTGAACATAACTTTTAAAAAATATAACAAGTTTTAACAGGGTGTCTTGCCATAAATTAGGATCAAATGCAATCTTCTCAACTAATGGTTGACCTTTCATTGTCCAAACTACAAAGTATGTTGTTTTCAGTCCCGCCAGTGCCATTTGGCTTTGCACTTGAAAAAAGTATTTGTGATGACATTTGAGCTGCATTTTCCATCACAGTTCTCTAGAAAGTCAGTCTTCTTATAACCCTCTTCTACTGTTAAATCTCTAATAGAGAAAGGGCACTTGTACTCAACACACGAATTCTGACAACACGAACATGAGAAGATATTGTCAGCACTTGCACGCATGTAGGGATGGGACTTCAACACAAGTAAACCACAGATGTGCAGTTTAGGATTTGTGTGCAAATTTGCAATGGTGGTGAAGAATGCTTTGCTGGCATCTTTTTCGTGTGCTCTCCCCTATCTGATGGCTGGAATATGGCCCAAATCCTTAGGGTTCATGAGTTTGGCCAATAGATGTGTCACCTTTGATTTTACTGCTTTACCTCTTTGTCGTAATAATTTCTTCACTTTGCTCTAAACAACATGGAAATTTGAGACAGTGATCCTTCCAATTCTCTGCTGCATCCACATGTATGACTTGGATTGGCCACGGGTTGCCTTCTCCAGTTCTTTTAGACTATTGTCATTGAAAGACAACATCTGTGAAAAAGAGCTGACAAGCTCACTTTCCTCCTTAGAAGTGCTTACTGTCAAAACTTTGTCAGCTATCTCCTGTAATGAAGGGGGAACATCTTCTTCTGTTGGTGGTGCATATGTGATGTTTAGCACAGCACTAGGAAGTGCTGTATGGACTGAAGTCAGAAAAGATTGTTTCTTTTCATCAAATATATTTCTCATCCCCAATGGTCTGGGATCAAACTCTTGTTTTGACATGTGAGAACATTCAGTGAGAATTGAGGAGCTGACTTGTTTAGTTTATGATCTCGAAAATTCATCTTTAACTCTCTGAGGCTCAACTTCCTTCTTGGAGGGCCAATTCCAATAAAACTTCTGTGCATGATCGATTTGTTAATCCCTGTTGGTTTGCAAATTCAACTTTATAAAGTAACGCAATAATGTGGTTATAACATTTACTGTATCCTGCTGTACAGCTGCAATAGCCAGAAATAATCTCTCCTGCAGGTTTGCAGACAACCCAGACTTTATGTGGCTGGTCCCTTACTTTAGTTGATGGTGTTACTGATGAAAGCAGTAAGACATTTCCTGTTGGCGTTGTTGAAGACACAACTTCGTGAACAAAACCACTTTTAAAGTGAGAGTATGCCTTTTTGATCTTGTACTGACACCTTTTTTCTAATATGTAGGAGAAGATGTTGCCAAGATCAACGTTAGGCCACTTCGTCTAGTCTTTATTCCATTCTTTGATCTCCAAAGGATCTTGTTGAATGTTAGGTGATTTTAACAAAGCATGGTGTTCATGGCATAATGTTTTTGCCAAGTCTTCAGCAGACTCTTTAACAGGGGTGTTTTGTTCAAACGCTACCAGAACTCGTGCTGCAAGATTGGAATGTTTTCCACCAACTGGAATAGCACTTTGCCGAAGATAGAACTTCCGTTCATCGCAGGAGAGATCTAGAAAATCCTTGAGGTGCTTTGCCATGTAGAATTGTTGATCTTTTATACAATTCTGAACCAAATAGAATAAAAAAAACTGTAAAAAGGGGTTGTCTGTATACGCATTTAGAATAACCGATGGCGGACAAAAATTTATAAGAATGCTAAGGTAGAACAAAGCACGTGAATATATTCAAAACAGAAGACTCATCGAAGCACGTCCTCCATTGTTGATCGATCAATGTCTGATTACCCATGATGCATCGTCAAGCATGAACTCGTCTATTGAAATGAAAGTACATAGCAAAAACATCTGAACAAAATAAAAATCAACACAGGCAACTGCCAAACTGTAAATAATGGCAAAAGGATAAAAGAATTGTGATTTAAATGATAAGTAGTAAGTTATACATATGCTTGGTGATCATAAAAGTAATTGAGAATCTCATTATCTAAGTAATATTGAAAGAAAAGTACATACCCAAAATCTCAACAAAATAACAATCAAAGGGCAACTGCCAAACTGCAAATACTGGAAAAAAATAAGATAATTGTGATTTAAATGGTAAGTAGTAAGTTATACATCTGGTTGATGATCATAAAAGTAATAGAGAATCTCATTATCTAAGTAATATTGAAAGAAAAGTACATACCCAAATCTCTTTTTCCTCAGGAAGAAAGGTTCAACGTAGGTAAATAATTTAAAAAACTAAACGAAGACTGGAAAAGGAATATCATCAGTGACTAAATACATGGAAATAGTTATGGATGTAATAAAAAATTCCTGTAGTATTTATAATTGTCTTTCATTAATATTTGAAAGTATGAAATATTAGTAATGAGTTTTAAAAAATTACCTGTTTACTGTTGCTCTGCATTTGAAAAATCAAAGTGCCCTCTTGGCAAACTCACAGTTTGCAAAGTGCCCTTGTTCAGATCAAGATGGAACATTTTATAAAAACGAAAGAATTTCTCATTCTTACCTCAAAAACTGGATCACTGCAAATAGAGATGTTACCAATCAACCTGGTTTTTCACAAAGGCAAAGAATTGAACCCTCTCGAGTACAACTTGAAAATTTGTCAAAACAACAACAACAACAAGCAGTTTCTTTTGGTATGAGGAGACCTGAATGTTCACAACCTTATGTTCCCAAAAGGCCCAAAGAAGAGTTGCCTCAGCAACCAAATCTAGGGAACCACTTCATAAATGAACCAAGAGAAGATACAGAGGGCATTGATGAAAGCACTTTACATGCTGCTACCCTTTATGGATTATTGAATCAGCAAAATGCACCAAATGTGGATATTGATGTTTTTGGCGGTGATCCCATGGAATATCAATACTTTATGGCAACGTTTCGAGAAGTTGTTGAGAAGAAAATTGCAGATCCAATGGGAAGGCTGACCAGATTAATCAAGTATACGTCAGGTGAAGCAAAAGAACTAATCAGACATTGTATCCAGTTTCCACCAAAAGTTTGCTACAAGGAAGCAAAAGCATTGCTAACAAAAGAGTATGGGGATTCATATAGGATTTCAGCTGCTTACATGAAGGAGCTACGTAGATGGCCACAAGTTAAATATGCTGATGCACTTTCATTTAGAACTTTCTATAGATTTCTGGTTAAATGCCAAACCAGCATGAAAGCTGGCCCTCATTTGCAAGCATTAAACACACCGGAAATTCTGCAAATTCTCCAGTCGAAACTTCCTGGTAATCTACAGGAAAGATGGAATCGAAAAGTTTCTGGTCTCAAAAGAGATGAACTGAGAGCCGCTGAATTCATAGATTTTGTTAACCTGATTGAAGAAGAAACGAGACTGGTCAATGACCCATTGTATTCAAGAGAAGCTTTGTCCGAAGTTCAAAACTCCTTTAAAGACAGATTTAGAAGAGAAATGGCAAAAGATATGAAGATGAGTGTTTACAGCACAGATTATTCTTCAACAGAGACGGATAGAGTTTATGAACCTAAATCCAGTTGCCCATCATGTGAACGATTGCATGATTTAGATAAATGTCCTGATTATTTAAAGCTTGATGTGAAAGAAAGAAGCAAGCTTCTGTACGAGAACAAATTATGTTATGCTTGCTATAAGCCTACATCCCCAACCCATGTGTCAAAGAGCTGCAGGCAACGAAGAACGTGTAATATTTGTACCGGATCTCATCCAACTGGTTTACATGGATTTAAGTTCACAAAAAGATCGGAGAATGATGAAACAAAGCAAGATCATTTGGTTTGTAATTTGGCTACTGTTGACGCGCAAGTCATAAGTTTGTCGGTGATTCCAGTGAGAATTGGTGTCGAGAATGGGAATCAAGAAATGATAGTATATGCTATGCTTGACAACTGCAGTCAGGGAACTTTCATACAAGAGGACATATTGAATGCATTGAAGGTGAAAGGTGTGAAGACCACAGTAACTGTGAAGACCATGACGGGTGAAGCTACAGAAGAATCAATTAGTCTCGATAATTTGACAGTATCTGGTTTGGGTTCTGCTGACAGAGAAACGATATCGTTGCCAAAAACGTATAGCAGAAAAGAGCTCCCGATTCAAAGAGATGATATACCGACACCAGATAAATTACGTCATTGGCCCCACCTGAAAGATATCATGAAAAATCTACACAAAGAAGATTCTGAAATTCCAGTCGGTTTGTTGATTGGTGCAAATTGTCCATTGGCTCTTGAACCTCATGAAATAATTCCTAGTCAAGATGGCGGCCCTTATGCTTTTAGATCCTGCCTTGGCTGGTGTATTTCAGGCCCAATCATTAAATGCGCGGAGAATGAAAAATTAGTGAGGTGCAATCGAATCGCAGTCTCCGATGCTGGCTCCACAAAGATTGCCGAGCACCACTTCGTTGTAGAAGATGCTGTAAAGGATGTCACAATCAATGAAATTTTGACAAAAATGTACCATACTGATTTCAGTGAAGCAAAGTTGAATGATGAAAACTTAAACTTTTCACAAGAAGACAAGAAGTTCTTGGAATTGATGAAAGAGCGGGGTTATAAATCTGATGGTCATTATGTGCTACCGCTGCCATTTCGTAATCCGCATGTTTGCATGCCCAACAACAGAGATCAAGCAATGAAGAGAGCAAAGTGGACAAAAAGAAGGCTACAGAAAGCCCCTACGTTTTATAATGATTACATCAAGTTTATGAACGATATCATTGGTAAAGGATATGCAAGGAAAGTAGAAGCGAATTATGACATCCCTGGAAAGCAGTGGTACATTCCTCATCACGGAGTATATCACCCAAAGAAACCAGAAAAAATTAGAGTGGTATTCGATTGCAGCGCTCAATACGAAGGAACTTGTTTGAATAAAGAGCTTCTACAAGGTCCGGATCTGACTAATCAGTTGGTGGGAGTGCTTCTACGTTTTAGGAGAGAGTTAATTGCCTTTACTGGTGACATTGAAGCTATGTTTTACCAGGTTCGTGTTCCTGAAGATCAGCGGTCCTTTTTGCGATTTCTTTGGTGGCCAGAAGGAAACCTGGAATCGGCACCTATGGATTGTGAAATGTGTGTTCATCTCTTTGGGGGAATATCGTCACCAAGTTGTTCTAATTTAAGATTAAGCCGTTAACAAGAAGAGGTGTACTGTCGTCCATAAGCTCCATTTATGATCCGCTTGGTTTGGCAGCCCCGTTTCTATTACAAGGGAGGAAAATACTGCAACAGCTTTGTAGTGACAAAAAAGAATGGGATGACGACTTATCAGAAGACCAGAAAAACATGTGGTTAAGATGGAGGCAGGAGCTTCCGCTTCTTGAAACATTAGAGATAGCACGTTGTTACAAACCGAAACATTTTGGTAAGGTCGTCTCTGCAACACTCCACAATTTTTCAGATGCATCGCAAGAAGGCTATGGTCAGGCAAGCTACTTACGTCTTACTGCTGTCAAAGGAAATATTAATTGTTCTTTGGTCATGGGAAAATCTCGAGTTTCTCCATTGAAGCAAACAACGATTCCAAGGCTGGAGCTTACAGCCGCAACAGTATCAGTAAAAGTTGGAGCTATGCTAAGAAGAGAACTGGACATAGAAGATCTGAAGCAGACGTGCTGGACAGATAGCCAGATTGTACTTGGTTACATTGCTAATGAGACAAAACGATTCAAGACATTTGTTGCGAACCGAGTTCAAGTAATCAGAGATCATTCGGAAATAGAGGAATGGAAGTATGTTGATACAAAGCAAAATCCAGCTGATGATGCATCTCATGGCCTTCGTGCAAGTGCAATAGCAAAGAATTCACGTTGGTTCAGAGGTCCAGATTTTTGTGGAAATTAGAAAACGAATGGCCAAGAGAAAAGGCAGCACCTTTGTTGAAGGAAGATGATCCAGAATTAAAGAAAAATGTCAAAGTGAATTGCCTTGCAGTTGCCGAGACAGACAGTTTCCTGATTGAGTTGGAAAATCGATACTCTGACTGGGTACGCATGAAGACTGTTGTTGCACTTATGCTGAGGATCATTTCGAATTGTAAAAGAAAGATTAAGAATAGAGAAGATAAGGTCTTTTCAGCAACGCCTAAAAACGAAGATGCTTTGTTAATAGTAGAAGATGTAAAAATGGCAGAAAATACGATTATCAGATTGGTACAAGCGGCAGCATTTGAAGTTGAGTTAAAAGTATTAAAGAACGTTTCACGAGACAAGGATGAAATTTTACGAGGTGAAAGAAGAATCCTCAAGAAAGCTAGCTCTTTGTTTAAACTGGATCCCTTCCTCGATGAAAACGGAATCTTGAGAGTAGGTGGAAGAATGAAGAAGTCATGCTTTGATGAAGAATGCAAGCACCCTATTTTGCTGCCAAAGAAAGGGAAAGTTACTGAGTTAGTAATAGACTTGTGTCATCGAAAGCACAGCACGTAGGGAGAGGTATGACATTGAATGAAATTCGATCAAGTGGGTACTGGATAATTAATGCGAACTCTAAGGTTCAACAGTTTATTTCAAGATGTGTTAGATGTCGCAGTCTTCGCGGAAAGTTAGGTGAACAGAAGATGGCAGATCTTCCTGAAGAGCGAGTTAAGGAAGCACCACCCGTCACATACTGTGGAGTGGATTTGTTTGGACCATTTGTCATCAAAGAAAGAAGAAAGGAGCTGAAAAGATACGGAGTTTTGTTCACATGTTTTGGAAGTGGTGCGATTCATATTGAAACAACTAACTCATTGGACACAGACTCATTTATTCAAGCTTTAAGGAGGTTTATTGCAAGAAGAGGCGGTGTGCGTCAAATATACTCCGATAATGGCACTAATTTTGTTGGTACGGTCAACGAGCTTCAGAAAGAATTTGAGAAAATGGATCAAAGTAAGATTAGTTGCTTTGCTCATAATCAGAATACAGATTGGATTTTGTGGAAAAAGAACGTCCCTGCGGCAAGCCACATGGGAGGAGTGTGGGAGCGTCAGATTCGTTCTGTTAGAGCCATACTGTCATCTCTACTGAAGAATCATGGACATTCTCTTGATGATGAATCGTTGAGAACATTGCTGACCGAGTCCGAAGCAATAGTGAATTCACGCCCTCTCACAGTTGAGACACTGAGTGATCCACACAGCGTCAGACCACTGACACCAAATCATTTGCTGACGATGAAATCCAAGGTTATCAAGCCACCTCCAGGTGTATTTCAAAAAGCTGATTTATATTGTAGAAGGAGATGGAGAAGAGTACAACATCTTTTAAATGAATTTTGGTCGAGATGGAAAAAGGAGTACTTGATGTTGTTGCAACCAAGGCAAAAATGGACAGAGCCCAGAAGGAATTTCCGGATTGGAGACGTGGTTCTTTTAAAGGAAAGTAGCGATAGGAATGATTGGCCAATGGGGAAAGTGATAATTGCAAATGCTGATCGTAATGGGTTCGTGCGAAGTGTAACATTGCTGCTAGCCAAAAGGGATGATAATGACACGATACATCGAAAACTTGATAGACCTGTAAATAAATTAGTACTCCTGTTGGAGTCAGAAGAGATTGACTAATGAAGAATCAAGATATTACATATCTTGAAGGGAGGAAGATGAAAATGGGAAAAAAGGATTTTTTAATTTAATTACGTAACTGTGTGATGTGATCCGTAACTTGCTTTTTTGCTGTGTCAATGTGTTCATTGTTTTGCGTATTGTATAGTCTTTTGTATTCGTCTTGTGTTTTGAAAGAGCATTTCTGTGTATTCACGTTTATCTTTGCTTTTATGTGTGTATAATTAGGCGCGAAGCAGCAGATACGAGAACTTTAGTTTTAATTTTGTTTATGGACGTTGCTGGATAATTTATTTGTTGAAATAATGCACGGCAATATAAATTCACGAAATTGAAGCATGAAGCTAGATTTTTAAATTGGCTTTGTTTATTTTTGCTGCTATATACACAGTAGCCGTGCTCATTTTTCTTCCCATTATCTTTGAAGGTATAGAAGATGGCGTTATAAAGTTTGGGAAGAGGTCCCTGATCCAGTTCCTGCATGAATTCAACCAATGTCAGTGGCCATTTTTTCTCAATTTCTTGACGGTGCTGCATTTTCCTCCGGACCATTCGACCAAAAGCCCGTACTAAGTCATTGTCTCTCAATCCACGACCGTGAAGATTAGTGATGGAATAATTCCATGGGTCTGTATCAGATGCATAAACAAGAAGATACTTTGAGATGGACTTGAAAGAGATGTCATCTTAAAATTCCTTTTCCATGTGTCTCCTTAAAGCTCTGGTGTCTTTAATAACCGAATTTTCAAATCCTGTCTGTTCACTCATGTATTTTATGTCATTTAGTAGTTCATGAAGAAGAAAAGCACATTTTTCTTTTATGATTTTGCGCTTGATATCAAGTAGAAACGACTGAATAACAAGGTCTTCTTCCAGGTCCTTCTTTGTGCTTTCGACTGGAATGTAGCGATGCGCATATGCTAAGTAGCAGTTTTTGTCAACTTTCAAAATTGCATCCAACCTGCAAGATGCCTCATAAAACGGGTGCTCCTTTTCCTTTAAAAAGCTTTCTTTCTGTTTTAATAGCCTTGTTTCTGCACGGCTGTCAGAACATCTACCCACCCCTCCTTCATTGTATGAGATGCCATCATTACTTGTTCTTTCATTGCCAATGAAACATTTTTCCTTGTCGTAACCAACTTTAGAACAAAGGTGTCTTGACTGTAAATTTTGCAAAGGGTCTAAAGTCCACGATTTTTCCCCAGCATTGGTTTCCCGTGAGATTTTTCCATACCTTGCAGAATAACTAGAAATTTTTGTTCCAAACTTTAATCTGCAAGAATTGTGTACAGCGCCAAAGGCTTCATCAGACTCAGAAATCTTATCAAAAACTGTTGTAAATATGTGTCTTATCTGCAATGTTTAGTTCACTGCAATCCTTAGCAATGTTTAGCAATGTTTAGTTCACTCCAATCCTTGGCATCATTTCTAAACTTTTCCCAACCATTGTTAGTTAAATTTCTGTAGCCATCCTTTTTTCTGATTACTTCATTGCATATCAGACAGCAATTCGAACTCTCTTTGGTGCCCGGGCTAAAAAGAGGTACACACGGTTGGTATAACTTCTTTTCATTACCATCCATAGCACATCAAAACAAAAAACCTCTCAGTGTTTCACCAGCTTCACCATATGGTCAAGCAGCCATTTGAATAGAAATCTCGATTTCAAATCAGTTCCAGAGCCTCGTTTTAAGGTCAATCATCAAACTTTTAAATGCTTATATTTCGTTATTCATTAGTGATATGGGCATAGTTGCTATGTAAAATGTACACACCTTTTTCTGCTCTTTCGAATGAGCTATTAAACTCGAAGATACCACCAAGTTGAATTTTTGATGACCGTTACAGATGACGTCATCAATCTCGTGACTTAAGCAAATTTTTCGGAAAGGTACCAGGTTCCATTTTGTTCCAGAGATCAATAGCAATCATATTTTCAAGTAAAAACTTTGACTGGGAACATTGCTAGATTTTTATAAGAATTTCCCTGCCTATTAGCATCGAAAGAGATATCACCAATAACATTGAACTGGACAGCCTTTTAGAACTATTTAAAACCAGTGGGAATAGGAAACTTACTTTCTAAATTGAAGTGAATTACTTCGACATTCAGAAATTTGAAAGTGGAAATTTCAATAAGCCGGTGATAACGTAAGTGAATGATAAATTGCTACTGATACTAATCTTCCTTATTTAAGCAGACCTGATGGTAGTAAACCTGCATTACTGTGATTGTTCCGACTAGGAACCTTGTTTGGTAACTGATTTCGATTTCAATTCATATCTTTCCTTTCTCTTAGATAGTTACATGGGTTATATGGTGTTATACATCACTGTTCAATTTTCGCTGGGCCCCTTCGTTGTTGTCCACCCCGGTTTTTTCTTGCTGGTGACACCCCTGACCACTGGCTAATGACCTTCGACAGATCTATCGCTGTTCTACTGGAGGAAAACTTAAATAGACTGCTTGAAGTTTTGCTAAATTACGTCTCACCTGATTTTTATGATTTATTCTGTGAATCTAATACATAGGAAGAAGCCATCACTGTGTTAAAATCGCTGTACATAAAGATACCAAATGAAGTTTTGCTTGGCATTCTTTGGCTACTGAAAAAAAAATTATCTGGAGAAACACTGGATGAATATTTGCAAGCATTAAAAAGGCCAAGCAAAGACTGTAATTTCTGCCAAGTTACTGCTGCAGAATATCGCGACAAAGCTATATGCGAAGCTTTTATTAGTGGCCTTATCAAATAGCATTCGAGAACGTTTCCTTGAAAATAAAATATTACATTTTCAAACAGCTTTTGATCAGGAAAGAGCACTGTGTACTGCTCAGAGGAGTACAGAATGTTATAAACTTTCTGTTATGCCAAACTCTGCAGCTGCTAATACCCCCCTTTGAGGAGATTATTTCAACTGAAGAAAATACTGAAAATATGTCTGCAGGATCGTCAGCTTCTTCAAAATGTTGGTTTTGTGGATATACCTTGCATCCTGGAATCAAATGTCCAGCTCGAGGAGCCACTTGTCATAATTGGCAACAGAAGGGTCATTTTCAAAGGGTACAGTAGTGTCCCCAATATAGGAAACATGAATTTAAGAAACACCAGACCTCAATTTTTCAAATAATACCCCCTCTTATAAGAAACTGGTTCAGGTCTGAAAAATGCTTGTTTCTTATTCAAAAGTATGTATATGTTGGAAATTTGAAAACCATAAATAACAAAAATACTGTATCTGTTTTTAAAATACTGCCCTCATTGCTTTTACATTACAGCAGTCAGTCTGTTGATTACTTAAAAAGTTTGTATGTCACTTTAAAATTTATAGTCCTTATATCCTTGAGGATTTATCAACTTATCTTCTTCACCTTCTTCTGCAATCGTTAAGAGTCCTGTTTTCTGGAAAAGCCTCTGTCGAAAGTTTTTGTATTACTGCATGTCATTCCAAGCCTGGCCAACCCACTTTGTTAGCAATATTCTTCTTTCAGATGCAGAAAAGCCTTGACCACACCACCTTTCAAAGTTCTCATCATTTTCTAGATATGGATCCATTTGACAACCAATGAGTTTCTTTATCATGTAATCCTCTCCTGCATCCACTGGTTGTAGTTTATCAGTGACTGAAGGTGGGAGTGGATATACAAGAGTGTTAGCTTCTTCCCTACAAATATTGTGAAAATCTTTGGCAGGACAGATTGTCAAGAAAAAGAACATTTTCATGGCTTTTACCTATGGCTGGTGCAAAAGTATTCCTGACCCATTGAGTGCCAACAGCACTATCCATCCACCCATTATCCTGCCAATATATGTGAACACGTTTGTCATATGATTGCAATTCAGCTGGTTTAACATTACCTTTACCCCGAAAAATAATTGCAGGAGGAACGTTCTGCTTCTCTGTAGGTTGTATGCAAAGTTGGAGTGTGTATTGTCTTCGATCAAGTCAACTGGCAGGTTGGCTGATCCACACAGAAGTGCTTCCTTTAAGATCATAAGTCATTTCTTGGTCTACAACAAAGGGAAGAGGCACTTGATCCATATTAAATCTCCTTTCAGGCACCCACCTCCCCCATTTCTTATGATTTACCATGTTTGTTCGGCGTCTGCAAGAATTTAGGTCGCTCCTGAATTGCTTATGAAAAGCCTGTATGACAGGCAGCATTTCCTGGCTGCCTTGTTTCTTCTTGTTGGTCTTTTGCCGTAAAGATATACCATGCCGTTTTTTGAAAGAAAACATCCAGTTGGGGATAGCTTTAAAGGAATCAGCCTTTTTATTGCCATAAAACTTCCTAATGTATTTTCTCATTCTAGTACCGATCCATCTATCCCATACTTTTGCACCCTTTCCTCTTGCAATCAAAAGCTCTTCCTTGGTCTTTTCTTTTGCCAACTGAAAATGAGATTTTGCTGGTTGACATACCTTTCTTCTTGATCTAGTGCTTCTGCTTCCATTCTGTCTCCTTCCACCTAATACTTTGCTTCTTGACTCTTCCCATGCCTTCATAATCTTTGCTTCATCTTTTTTCCATTTGTTATCTACCATATATCAGGATTATACGAGAGTAAAAGACAAAGTGTAGACTCACCAAAATATTATAAAACAACAAGAGCTAGACAGAACACGAGGTCTAAATCATACTGTTAATTATGATAATGTATTACAATAATAACAATGATAACACTATCCCCTTTCCTGTCAATGATAAATGCTATGTTACGGATTGTGATCTTGTCCTTTGTTCAATAATGTTTCCTTGGTTCATATTGCACCATCCTCCTGTTATAATGGGAAGGTCCTCATCGACTGGTGCTACTCTATCTGGTTCTTCTCTGCCAACATTTCTATTTTGTACCATTTCTACATTCCCTTCTCTGTTAGTGTTGAAATGTGACTCATCCTGTGTGTTGTTGGGTATCTGTTCAGTAACGAGGGATTCAAATATGTCAGTTGTGGTTGGTTGTTGTTGTTGTGGTGTTGATTTGACGGATCTACTTGAAGTTTTTAAATGATTAAAGCGAGGTGCAATATACCTTAACTGATTGACGTGGACGACAGGGGTTGTTTTGCTTTGTGTGTTCGCAAGCTGGCAATTTAAATCTCCAATCAATCGAGTTATTGTCCAGGGACCTGATCAGTTTGGTTGCCAGCAGCGTGAAATGCCTTTCTTCTTGTTGGGGTGCCACAACATTACAGTATCGTGGACCTGATAGTGATGGGCTTTTGCATGTTTATCATACTTTTTCTTCATCTTGTTTCGAGAAGCTGCAAGAGAGGCTTGAACCTGAGAAACAGTTTTCTTTAGGTTTTAACCGAGTTCGTTGGCGAAATTCTGTGCTTGCTTGACGTGGTGGGGAAGTGATGGTGGAATAGATCGAGTTGAGGATGTAGTCAGTAATTGTATCGGTGTAGATATTTTGGCGCCAAGCACTAATTCAGCAGGAGTCACATTTGTACTTGTGTTTACACTTGTGCGAATAGCGTATGCAGCTGCCTGTAGATGTGTATCCCAGTTACGACCATGTATATCAACTTGTTTCTGAATACAAGCTTTGACTTGTTTCACCATTGCTTCAGATAATCCATCTCCTTGTGGATGGAGATGTGACAATTTGGATTTGCCGATACCCAATATATTACACACTTCATGCATTATACAACCATCCACATTTGGTGCACCATCACTATGAAGGCGTTGCATCAATCCATACCTGCAGATCCATTGATTATGGATTGCAAGCGCGATTGTAGGGGCACATGTGTCTTTTAATGGAATCACTTCAAGCCACTTTGTAAAATGGTCAACCAGGATTAATGTGTACGTGTTTCCATTGTCTGATGCAGGGATAAAAGTGCCAGCGCGGTCGTAGCAAACAAGTTGAAATCGTTCTGATGATTCAATTGGTCGTAAGGGTGCTTTGTTGTAGCCCTGTGGAGGCGAATTAAATGAGGAGCAAGTGTGGCGACTTTTGACCCAATTGTGGACGTCATGGCCTGCATTTGGCCAAAAATAGGCATTGGAGAGACATGTCTATGTGCGATCTATCCCAAAATGTCCAGATGAAGCATGATCATGACAGATTCGAAGGACCATTGAACATAATTGCTCTGGAATGACTGGATAGGATTTCCATTGCAAGATACCTTCGGTAGAAAGGGTGAGATGTTCACGGTATCTTTGGAGAGAACCCAGTCGACTGATATCGAATTGTTTCTTTGATAGAAGATACTCCATTGCCGCACATATCGAAGGGTCCTTTGATTGGTGTTCAACAAGTTCTTTATTGTTGAATTCTGGTTGACGATCCATGTCAATAATATTGATTGAATACATACGACTAAGACAGTCGCTGATCGCATTGTTCTTTGATGGAATATGTTGGATTTCGCAATCGAATTCGGATAGTTCAAGGGCCCAGTTGAGAAGTTTTCTGCTTTTTGGCGATCGTTTTGATTGAAGGTAAGTGTTAACACGATTGTCAGTGCGGAGCAAGAATGGCTTTCCAAAAAGGTAATGGCGAAACTTCTGAGTGGCAAAGATGATTGCGTGTGCTTCTTTCTAAACAATGTTCAACTTGGCTTCTGTGATGTTGAATTTGCGACTTGCATAAGCGACGATGTATACCTTTCCATCAGCATAACTGCGGGCTTTGAGGCAAACACCTTCTCCTTTGTCGGATGCATCCGTTTCTAAGATAAAGAAGTCTTGACTATCAGGGGCACGTACAAGTGGAGCATTAGTAAGAAGGTGCTTGATTGTGTTGAACGCTGTGTCACACTCTGGGGTCCAGTGGAATGGTGCGTTTATTTCAGTGAGATGATGAAGTGGAGAGGTAATGGGGAAGAAAACGGTCACAAAATTGAGCCATGCCTAGGAACTCTTTCAATTTACGAGCAGTTCTAGGAGCCGGAAGTTCAACAAGAGATTGAACGCGTGCAGGGTCCAAACGAATTTGACCGCAATCAATGATATGTCCAAGATAAGGTAATTTGGTTTGAAAAAAACGGCACTTTAAGGCATTGAGAGTGAGGCCAGCCTCCCGAAGTCTTGTAAGCACTCGGCGGATGTTGCATAGATGTTCTTGAAAGCTTGTTCCTTTTATCACTACATCGTCAAACAACGGCAGTAAAATGCAGTCGGAAAGACCGGAAAATGTTTGCTCCATTGTCTTTTGAAAGTGATTTGAAGCTGGTTTGATGCCTTGAGGCATGACGGTCCATGTCCATTGTCCAAAACCGTAGCCAGGTGAGAAGGCAAGTAGTGGTTTACAATGGTCAGTGCACAGAATCTGATGGTAGCCACTATTAAAATCGATAAAGCTGACAAATGTGGAGCCAGTGACAGAATCAAGACATTGTTGGAGGGAGGGTGCCGGCCATCCTGAATCGGCGAGGGCATTGTTGAGGAAACGATAGTCAACTACAAGGCGGTAGCGATCTGTAACATGAGCACTGTTAGCGACATTTTTCTTTTCCACCAGAAGGGTGGCAGCACGATAGGGTGAATCTATGTGTTCAATGAGACCCAGGTCTTGATAATGGTTGAGAAGTTCTTTCACAATAGGTTGCTGGTGGAGAGGCACCCGGTGGAGGGGGGTGGAATTAGGTGTCGTGTGTTCCAGTTGCACATCAAAGGGGGGTACATTAGCTCTGCCAATCTTGGAATTTGATAAGGAGAAGACATCGCGAAATTCTGTCAGTAATTGCGTGGCTTGATGTAGTTGGGGAGGAGAAAGATGTTGCATTCGTCCTGTTAAGATGGCTACACAGTCTGGGGGAGATTGAGCAGATGACGGCCAAAGTAAATTGACATTGTCTAGAGATTCAGAAGTAATTTTCTCAAAGGCACAAATGCCAGTTGCTATTTTAGTGCCTTTACCAATTGTTTTAGAGATAGGCGAATTGTTAATAAGGAGGACCTCTGTGCAAGCGTTCTGATGTGAGATAACTTGAATGGTGGGGAGAATGTTTATCCGGAGACGTTCTTCGAATGGCTGGTGTCCGTCAACAAGAGATGTGAGGGCAGTAACGGGACGAAGAGAATTTAAAGCTGACCCACTGGCGATCACAGAGATTTGTAAGGATTCTCTAGGGGGGATTGTCAATTGCTGAGTGGTTGCAAGTGATAAAATATCTTGATGGGGGGGGGGGGGATCGTGAGACACTTTGACAAAGGAGTGATCGAGAAAAAGTGTTTGGTTGGTGTTATCCATACCCCATTTCTGAAGTCGGCGGAGAAAATTCAAACCAAGAATGCATGAGTAAGGCAAATCATGGATAATGACAAATTCTACTGTATAACAAATTGCAGGAGTACCAATAGTTATAGATAAGTTTACAAGTCCATAAGGTTTAAGTAGTGACCCATTTGCTCTGATAATTCCAGGGCCTGAATACGGTTTCACGGAGAGGTTGCGGAGGTTTGGACTTGAGGTGAAGCAACGCTTGGCAAGGCAGCAGACAGTGGCTCCAGAGTCAAGCAGCATATCAAGGGGCTGTCCATTTAATTTTCCAGTCAGCCAGAGAAGGGGGCTGGTTGCTGATTGGGATTAACTTTGTCATTGGGTTTGGGGGTCGAAGGGGAGGGTTGGGCTCTGTCAGGATGACCCTCTACCGGGAGCCCCAGAAGTTTTCTGACTGCTGGTTGGGTTGGTTATGGCGTTTGAACGCGAGGCAATCTCGTTTGAAATGGTTTAAACCATGGCAGCGAAATGGCAGCGAGGAGTGGCATCGGAAGCTTGTTGTCTCTGAAAGTCACCAGACTGGAACTTTGCAGCAGAGCGTGGGAACTGTCTGTAGGAATTCGGTGTGAAGCGTGGGTGTTGTTGTCTATTTGGCTGAGGGTATTGTGGGTTGGGTTGAGAAGGCGGAAGTTGGCGGTTCAAAGCATTAATTTCATCTTGTTGCGTTGCTAATTTCATGTGCGTAATTTTGGCCTGTTCATCAAATTTTGAAGACAGCATCATGATGGCATCGAGGGTGGAATCGGCAAGGGGTGCTGCAGCCAGGACTTTGGGGGGAGGATGTTCATCAATCGTGGAGGGTGAAGTAGAGAGATGAACAATGGCATTGAGGCTGGCTTTGAGGAGATCTTAGGGAGTGACTTTTGGATCATACGGATTTTGGCAGAAAATAAATAAATTTTGTCGCAAGGATCCACTTATTCCCTGTAGAAATTTCCTTTTCACTGCGCGATTGATTTCTTCATCCTTTGTTGACGGATTTGCGGCGTGAAAGGTCTGTAGTAGGCTGGTCATAAACTCCTCTTCGCTTTCGTTGACTCGTTGAGTGCGTTGCTCAAAGTCGGACATTTTGGCTTCACGATCGGAGGCTGAGTCGAAGATTTCTTGAAGCTGCTTTTTAAGGACGGAAAATGTTTGTGGTTCGACTTTTGCATCTTCAAATTGATCCAGGCAAGCTTTCGCACGGCCATCAACGCAGAGCATCAAAATCTGGCCTAGAACAACATCATCCTTCTTGTCGGCGATTACACAACAACGTTCTAAACTTTGGAGCCATTGATTTAGGTTGACGCTCCCGTTTCCAGTGAGCTTTTCTAATTTACTGAACACGATATTCAATGCAGACATTGTAGCAGGGTTCGAAAGCTCCTGTCACCAGTGTTATCTACCATATATCAGAATTATACGAGAGTAAAAGACAAAGTGTACACTCACCAAAATATTATAAAACGACGAGAGCTAGACGGAACACGAGGTCTAAATTATACTGTTAATTATGATAATGTATTACAATAATAACAATGATAACACATTTACAAACAAGCCCCCTGGAGGCATGATGCAAGTTAGCTATTATCTGCAGTTTTCCTTTTTGAGAGCAAGGCAAATTATTCAGGTCTTTGATAACTTTAGCTTTAAAGCACACTGTGTATGATCTCTGCTTTCCTGATTGCTGTTTTCTGTTGGTAACCTTATCTAATTTTGATTTCTCCTTTGGTCTTGAGTGTAAATCTGTGACTGTGTCTGGTACAGTTGAGGTACCACTTTTATCAGTGGCTCTGAATGTTCCTGTACTACATGGAGTGACAGACAAAGTTTCTTCCTGAGGTCCAAAGGCAATTGAGCTGGAGCATTTCTTGCTTGTTTCTTTTTGCTGTTTGAGGTACTGTTCATTAGAAAACTTCCTCTTGCAACTGCAGGAGACAACATTCTTCTCTGTAGCGAAATTTGGAATTTTAACTTCAAAATCAGTTCCTTTTGGAGTTCGAATGAATCTTTGAAAATTAAAATGTGCCAATGTAGGTTGAACCTTCTTCGACATTTCTTTGCTGCAGATCACGGAAGATGCATGGTTTCCATGCAACCACATGGAAACGAGGCTCGCTAAAAAGGGCTACCACCAGCTACCACTTGGATGTGCTGGTAGACTGATTACACGTTGTAATTGATATCCTGTTGATCACTATAACCAGTTGAAGCCTGGTATCATCATCCAATTCAATTAATGAAGTGGAATCTGGGTCTGAGGTAGTTAGTATAATTAGCAGCTGCAAGATAAGAGCCCACAAAGTTGGCCAGACGAATGCTGCTGAGATTTAAAAATTGCCACTGATTTTTTATTGATGTTTACTTTGATACCTGCATGATGGCATTTCATTTTTATGGAGAGACAAGTTTAAGAGGATACCATGTGTACAAAGATCTAATATTACTATTCTGTGGAGGTCACGTGATGACACACTTTCTTGCCAAAAACAATAGATTCGACCCGAAACAATAGGTCGAACGCCCAGAAACAATGGGCCGAAACGGCGAACAGTGTAATCACAAAGGCTTTTTTGTATGTGGGTATATGGCGATGAAATTCACACTGAATGCTTAGTTTCATAATTTAACCAGGGTAATGGATTTTGTTTTTCGATTTTCTCCCAAATTATTGAATTATTCCATTAATTATTCTGCTGATTGTGCTATCACGAAAAAACTACGGTTTACGCTGACGAAACTTCCAAATTCGGGTCGCGAACTCCATTTTCGAACAGAGTATTCGCTGTTCATGTGACCCGTTTCACCTTTTGCTGTAATTTGATTGGCTCTTTCGCGACTTCACGTGAACAGTCACGTGTATTTCGTTATCATGCAAATTTGCCCTCGGGTTGAACAGCAGGTACTTTTGGAGAAGACGCATGTTTTTGTTTTCTACACAAAGGATAACTCAGCGCCTTTCAAGGTGTTTTGCGACCTGAATTATCTTTGTAAAGACTTGCTAATTGTTTGAGAGACCCCTGGAAAATTACAGGAAACAATTGAGAACACAGGTGATAGCTTTGTTTTGTTTTTTGGGTGAGATAGTTCTAGTTTAGATAGTAGACGACTGCCATTGTTGCTTCGGCATGCTTGCGACGCTTAGGCCTAATGTAAACAAGCCCAAAGTTTTAATAAACAAATTATGATAAGGGGTTATCAGGCAAGCGCAGCGGGCCAAACTGTTGTAAGAGAAGTAGGCAGAGGCACGAGCGTAGGAGAATGCAGCGCACGAAATGCGCCCTATCAATCAATGTTTCTTTATAATAGATAGACAGGCAAGCGCAGCGAGCTAACCCATTGTAAGTGGGGTTGAAAGGGGCATGAGCGAAGCGAATGCAGCGCACGAAGTGCGCCCTATCAGTCAATGTTTCTTGTACCCTGGGTACCAGAGCCTCATAAATAAATAATTAAAATTAAAATTAGAAGAAGAGAAGAAAAAGGAAGAAAGAGAGAGGCTCTGGTCAAATGGTAACGTCGATTGTGGGGATTGACCAATGAAAAGCCTATATACCCATATTGGAATATAAATTTGATTGGCTAATGCGAGTCACATGACAGGTATTTGATTTTGTGATTGTGAGTGATCAGAAAACATGATTCATCGCATGGCATTTGACAAGTTGTTGATAAAATGGAGACTGAAAGTTTGAAGCAAGCTGTGGATACTATACTTTGAAGATTTTTTAGTAAAATTGAGAGTTTAACTGCACAGCAGTTTGACATATTGAAATCTTTATTTGTGCATTGTAAAGATACACTTGCTATACTGCCAACTGGTCATGGAAAATCATTACCGTTTCAAGTTGCACCTTTTATCGCTCACGAGATTGGAAGGCCCGAAGCCGAATCTAACGATATTGTCATAGTTGTTTCACCTTTATTGGCAATCATGGACACACAGGCGAAAGAATTAAACAGACTTGGAATTACATCATGTTGCTTGCATGATGAATCATTGAATACGCTTTGAGTGATGGAAAATATCACATCGTCTATGGCACCCCAGAAGCCTGGACACAAGGTGAATGGTGGAAAATGCTGCACTCAAAAGCCTACCAAGAGAAAGTCCTTTTGATTGTTGCTGATGAGGCCCACTGCATTCCGAAATGGTGGGTTTTCTCTCTGTTCTGTATATATGGCATATATATTTGTTTTTACGTTCTACCAAAACTAGACTAGCTAGCTAGTCTATTTCATTTCAAATATATAGCTAGCTAGATATAGCTAGCTACTGTATAATTGAATAAAAACAAGAAAGAACAATATAGAAATTGTGCAAAAAAATTCTTGACTTCAATAATCACTCAGAATAATACACTCGGGATATAGAATACATAGCAGACAAAACATGCAATTTGAGTTTTGTTTTAAGATTATTTTGGTAACCTGTTTATTTTCTTTTTTGCATCCGCCTCTTTGACCATTTTAGTATGATGTACATTATAATCAGTATATTTACTCAAAATTAATATAGTTATTTGGAATAGGTTTTTACAAGTTTATTTTTTTGATCTTTCAACCAGTTTATCAGTGATGATACATCCAGTGTTGAAAGCAAATTTCTTTCAAACTTATTAAAGTGTTCATGTTCTCTTCCTGGGGTCAGCTTGAAAACTTTCTTAGATAGTAGATTTTTGACCAGATGGTCAAAATCATTTTTCTTGCTTTTAACTTTGTGATGTCCACTGAGCATTGTCATTGTTAGATCTTTGTCTGTGGACTCAAGCATTTTCTGAAGAAAGTCCAGTGCATGTGATTCACGCTTTCCATTTTTTTCGTTGAGGTTTACTCCCAGATTATGTAACAGCTCTTTCGTAAGGCAGTTAAGCGGTTCAAGTCTCAGGTCACATGAAATGTTTTGACCTTTCCCCCCTTTCCTATTCACTGTTCTATCCCAAACAAGTTGTTCTGCTTCTGCTGGTGGTGATATGGCTTCCACTCTTGCCAACAGTCAAAATGCTGCATATGCATATTTATGATGCTTGTATGCTTTGAAATACAGAAAGAAGAACCTCCAACACCTAATGATCCGTTTTCCATCCCCCTCTTTAACAAAATCCTCTGCATTTCTTATAAGCAATCCAAGATTTAGTCTTGACCCTGCATAATTAAGAACATCATCTTGTTCCATCTCACCACATGTTTTATCTTCTTTATTCTCTTGGACCTCAAAAGAATGTATTTTGACTTCATGGCTAGCCCGAACTTTTTTATTTCGGTATTGCTTTGTGCATCCAGGAAAGCGACATGCAAATGACATGGTTTGTCTTTCTTGATCAGCAGTTGTGACACTTTGCTGGATGTCAGCAACATGTTCCATGTTCTTACCAATAATAAAATCTTGCACCAGTTTCTTCACATGGCCTATGAACCATTCTTGCTTTCTTTCATTGCTTGCGCAAAGGATCATTGGGGGTATAACATTCTCTGAGGGGCTGTCAATGTCATCAATCCCAAAGTATGTCATAGCCAATGTGGTAATGAGAGCATCAGTTTCAAAATTGACATAATCTTTACATGCATTGAATTTATCTAAAACATTTCCCCTTGCATTGCTGTTTCTTACCAGATTCATGTTGTACTCCATTGATGCTATATCTTTGGATGAGTTTGGATCATAAAATATTTCAAACAATATCTGAAGGAAGAAAGAACAATGTCTATAAATGAAGCTAAATTTCAATCATGTCTATATTATTTATCTTTTTTAGGCTGCTCCTGTTTGGTAAACCTTTTTTTCTAGAGAGTTTAAAACAATTTGCAAGAGCTTAAAAACAATTTGCATACACTCAAGTTAAAATGTAAAATTGTGTATCCAATAACTTAATGGCTGTATCTCTTTTTTAAAATGAATTTTTGACATGAAAGAAACATTTAATATAAATGACACATAAATGTATTTAAATATTTATATGAACTAAGTTGTTTTGATTGCACAATCTCCATAGAAATTCATAGAAATCATAGAAACTATGTTCACAGGCATCTAGCTTATATTTTAGGTGATAAGGTACTATTTTTTGTAGCAGTTGTGCCAATTAAGGTCTGTAACATCAAAAGTTTTTGGTGTTACAAAAGTTAGCAAGTAAGAGTTTGCCTTTCTTGTATGATTAGCCACAATACTCAGGGCAATTGACCAAAATGTTAATTTTTTATGGCTAAAGAAAGAATGGAGATGCTAGATAGATGATTGGCTTCTTTTTGTAAAAAAGTTCTTCGAAGTTCATCAATTTCATCTAAAGACTTGCTTAGTCTACGTACTTTAGTATGGCAACTTTTGCAAGATACGGTTCAGCAAGATGGATGCTTAGAAATGTTACCAAGGACTTTTTCCACTGCTACTATAAAATCACTCTCCGAAGATGATCGCCGTTGACCATAAATTTTAAATGCTGGCTTAATTCCTGTCTTTACGAAATTTATTCCACATATGCGACATTTCGAGTCTCCAACCCCTTTCTTGCAATAAACTTTCACTGGTGTGTCTCCAGAAAACGCTTCTTTATCAGCCATACTACAACAAATGATGGAACGAAACCGCGTCCATTTTTCTTGAGATTTATGTGAAATAAAGAAGCTCCTTCAGTTCATGTTATTTCTATCTAACTGTTATTAAAAGAGTTGCAAGAGCAAAGATAATTATAAGTATAATTATAATTATCAACATGTGAGTTCCTCAGGTAATCATTTAAATTGAAAATGGTGTTGCAACTGTTAATGAATATTTGCAACATGATCATACATTTTGGAAAACCTCAGGCAATCATGATCACTCGCAAACGTGACCACACTTTTTATTCACGGCCACATTTCATCATAGCCTGCTCGTAAGACAAGAGTCTGCGCGCAGGCTATGATGATCATGATTTGGGCAAAAAGTGATTGATTGCAAGAAGTGATTGAATTGATTCATATGAAAACGAGGTTGTGTTACCATTTGACCAGAGCCTCATTTCTCTCTTCTTTTCTTTTTTTCCTCTTCTTCTTTTTATTTAATTAATTTATGAGGCTCTGGTACCCAGAATATGTTTCTTGATAGTAGATAGACAGGCGAGCGCAGCGAGCTAACCCATTGTACGTGGGGTTGAAAGAGGCATGAGCGAAGCGAATGCAGCGCACGAAGTGCGCCCTATCAGTCAATGTTTCTTGATAATAGATAGACAGGCGAGCGCAGCGAGCTAACCCATTGTACGTGGGGTTGAAAGAGGCATGAGTGAAGCGAATGCAGCGCGCGAAGTGCGTCCTACCAGTCAATGTTTCTTGATAATAGATGGACAGGCGAGCGCAGCGAGCTAACCCATTGTAAGTGGGGTTGAAAGAGGCATGAGCGAAGCGAATGCAGCGCACGAAGTGCGCCCTATCAGTCAATGTTTCTTGATAATAGATAGACAGGCGAACGCAGCGAGCTAACCCATTGTACGTGGGGTTGAACGAGGCATGAGCGAAGCGAATGCAGCGCACGAAGCGCGCCAACCACAGGCTAGCGCAGCGACAGGAAGGAAGTACAGCTCAGGAAATTGCAGGGAAAATTGATGAAATTTACTCCATGACAATAACAGAAGCTGACAGGTATTTTATAGAATATTCAAACAAATTACAAAATGAAAGTTTGGTCTGGAAAGAAATGCGAGCTGGCCGCATAAGAGGGTCCACTGCACATGATGTTTTGCATGCCAGGAACAACAAGCTGCCAAAATCAACAATATTGAAATTATGCATGGTTTCTCTGCAGGTTAATTTGCCCACATTAATCTGGGGTAAGCAGAATGAGAGTACTGCTCTTCAATGCTACACCAAGAAAATCAAAGAGAACCATTTTGGCTTACATATTTCAGTAACTGAAATTAGATTACACGAAGAGTTCCATGTACTTGGTGCATCAGAAGATGGTATTGCTACTTGCAAGTGTCATAATAAATTTTCAGTTCAAATAAAATGTCCGTATAAATACAGGGAAGCAGATTCTCTTCTCGACTACATTAAGGATCCCAACATTTGTCTTCACGACAACCTAATGCTCAAGGAGAAGCAGGGATATATGACCCAAGTTCAGATGCAGATGATTGTGTATAACGCTCACATCTGCCACTTTGTTGTTTGGAAAGCAACATTTTGCTATCGGATTGAAGTGCCATACAACAAAGAATTTTCAAAATGCGTTCAGAAGATGTGTAATCTCCACAGAAAATTTATATATGGTGGCCCACAAGGGTCACTACACATTAGCAAAACTAGCTACATGTTAGCAAAATTCACTACACGTTAGCAAAACTCACTACACATTAGCAAAACTCATGGATCAAAAGTGACAGTAGAGACAATTAAGCTTGGGACAGTTAATGTTTTGGCGGAAGATTGGAGGTTGGGCCTATTGAAAATGTTGTGTCATAACTGTCATGAAGAATATCCAGATCACTTTAGATTTTATCCTGAGTGTGGCACAGATCCCGTGGATGATGGAAGTAGCAGTAAATCAGCAATTCAAACTGAGAGCTTTCATGTTCAATTGCAGCAGCAATTAAGCAGTATTTTCTTTCTGGGTACAGCTATAAATCCATTATTAGCTTTTTGGAAAAGTTTCATGATACAAAAATGTCACTGTCAACTCAATTCACTGGAATATGCATTACACCAGGATTTCAGGACACGAAACTGTTGTTGGTAGGCCTCATGAGCTATTCTTTGCACCTGAGAATTTTGGCAAAGAGGATCAGTTGCAGCCTCTTACACCTGCTCAGTTGGACGGTGTTTCTGGAGGTTATGAAATCGAGGAACAAATATCTGAATACCAGGAATATTTTCAGTCATTGTTACACAACTAATTTGCAACCTTTCCTGAACATCAAAATACAGTTGGAAGTAAAAGTATATATTAAAGTACATGAAATTGGATGCCTTCTTGTGCTATCAAGCTCCAGCTGCATAAACATGAAAAAATATCCCTCACTTTCTTGCCTGCGTTGTGTTGGCGCCTAAATTTTTCCAGATTTTTCCTCGAGTGGTGCCTTGTTAACCATTCTGATAATTGTCCAACTAGCCTGGAATGCACTAATAAAAGCATGATTTGTCAATATCCATATATTAGATATAGAATAATATATTTACTAGATGTTTTGTTGTTGCTTTCTCAATATTAATGCATTATTGAAAAATATCACTATTACCTAATTCTGTAGTGGTGACAGAAACCGCGGTCACAGGCCCCCGCCCCGCAAATTCTCGGACTCAACTCCTAAAATTCCCTTTCTTTGTTCTTTTCGAAATCCATTCGCAATTCTTCCCACTAACCTGTATATTTACAGTATGGATTTGGTTTTTCGAAATTCCCATTCTTTTTCCAGATATTTTCACTTTTCTACTTTGAACATTCTTCCGCCCTTTGTTTTCCTCTCATCTGTGCTTTGTCTGCTGTATCAGATACTGCCATGCCTCCTGCTCTCCTCGGCTTTTGTTTTGCCTGCCGGGGGACTTGTCGAAAGCTTTCACGCGTACTAAGGCCTTTCTCTTTTCTTATAAAAATGCATAATTTTTTGCTGAGCCTCACTATTCTTAATTTGCAGTATAATAAGCTGGGAATAATAAGCAGTGTTCGGCATTAATAATAGGCAATACACTGCTATTATCAATGCCAAAAACGCATAACTATTACAACGGCTAACAAAATAAGTCCTTATTTCCTGTAGCACAGATTTTATCGACTCTTTCATCACAATTTGGTTGAGTGTAAAACCATTGCCTGTGAAAAGCACGCCAATTCAAAATTAAAAAACGCCTGCTAAAAAAAATAGTTTCACAAGATTGTCCCCCTGACAATATTCTGAAAATTTTCTTAAATTTCACGAATTTTGAGCCTCATTATTCTCATAAAGTTTATTCTTAGAAAAAAGCAGTTTAGTCGAACAAAACCTGTTCTGCTCAGCAACCCAAAAGCATGCGAAATGATGTCATGCTTCTGGAAAGATCGATGTGTGCGTTGTTTTGCTTTGCTGAGCCTTTTCGAAACAAAGAAACCCTGTTGCGTTTCGCACTAATCAAATCGTGTTTTTTGTTACTGTGGCCTTTGATGGAAGAGGAAGTTGCTTCCTTCCTTTATTGTGCAGTTGATTTTCCAATTTAGGATGGGCAAGTAAATCAAGTCAATTCGGGAAAAACGTGGACATCGGACAAGTGTGGAATGGTAATCAGGGATCTCGAAGAGCACGAACCTCATCCTCACGGAATCGATAGACGTCTGAAAATCTAACAAATTTCATATGACAACAATTGATTGCATTAGCTCCTGCATTAGTATGTATTTTATGCATGTACATTATGTCAGTATGTATGTTATGTATTTCTATGTATGTATTTTATGTATGTATCGTATGTTGGTATGTATGTTTGTATGTATATATCATATGTGGTATGTATGTTATGTATGTTTTTATTTATGTATGTTATGTATGTATCGTATGTTGGTAAGTATGTCTTTATGTATGTATCGTATCTTGGTATGTGTGTTATGTATATTTGTATGTTTGTATGGTATGTTGGTATGTATATCATGTATGTTTTTATGCATCTATCGTATCTTGGTATGTATTGTATGTTTTTTACGTATGTATCATATGTTGGAATTTATGTTATGTATGTTTTATGTCTGTATCATATGTTGATATGTATGTTATGTATGTTTTTATGTATGCATTTTATGTATGTATCGTATGTTGGTATGTATGTTTTTAAGTATGTACTAGCCGGGCGCGGTCGCTTCTTTCTGAATATTGATAATTTCAGTGTAAAGTTTGCAGAAAAAAAGTTGCCACAAAAAAATCAATCCATCCTGAAAAATTCCAACTCTTTCCCCATTAAAAATTATATAAATACGTAGCTCAGGATACAGCGAACAGGTTGCAAATAGTCTAATCTCTTAAATAAATAATACTGAATTCTTAGAGAAAATTTAGTGGAAGTGGTTTTAATGAGTTTTCAGAGCCATGGAAGAAGCAAAACCTTTGAACACACTTTAGCAAGTAAAAATTGTATTTAACGTGGCAAATAGTGAACTCAAAAAACACCAACATGAAGGTAATATGTTGGGGAACAATTATCGAAAGTGTTTGGGTAAAAAATAATCAATTGTGGCAGCCTAAAATTGAATTTTCGCAAATGCAAAAATAACGTGTGTTGCGTGAAAAATTGCTCCTTCCCGAGTGAAAGGCAACTTTGTTCGAAATCGTAAAAAAACAACAACAAAACAAAAAAAAACAACACATTATTTTAGTTGTGTTATCAGACAACACTTCTCAAAAATTTCAATGGGGAAAATCGTGCAAATAGGGCCGGAAAAATTCAAAACTTTGACCCTGGCCTAAGCGTTGTTAGCATGCCGAAGCAACAATGGCAGTCACCAACTACAAAACCTACAACCATTTCATTCAAAACACAAAACAATGCTACCACCTGTGTTCTCTATTATCTCCTGCAACTCTCCAGGGGTCTTTCAAACAATTAAGAGCTCTTTACAAAGATCACTTCAGCTGGTAAAACACTTTGAAAGGCGTCCACCTCATCTTTTTGCGTACAAAATAAAAACAAGTGTCTTCTCCAAAAGTACCTGCTGCCTGCCGAGGGCAAAATTTGCATGATAACGAAAAACGTGTCACTGTTCACGTGGGTCACGAAAAGAGCCAATCAAATTGCAGCAAAAGGCGAAACGGGTCACATGAAGAGCGAATACTCTTTTCGAAAATGGAGTTCAGGACGACAATTTGGAAATTTCGCCAGGGTAAACCGTCGTTTTTTCATGATAGCACAATTAGCGGGATAATTAATGGAATAACTCAAAAATTCTTTTAAAATGGGCTTCCAAAAATAGATAACTTTTGCCTACTCCAGAAACGGAGCCTTTCCATGCAAGTCTCAACCTTGTGTGACCCCATTGAAATAAGCCTTATTGATCATCAATTCGCCGTTGCGTCCAATTGTCTTGAGATGTTCGACCTATTGTTTCGGCTCGAATCTATTGTTTTTGGTAACTTTTGAGCCCTGGTCACGTGACATCACAGAATATATACATTAGATCGTATGCTGATATGTAGGCTGTGTATGTTTTATGTATGTATCTTATGTTGGTATGTATGTTATGTATGTTTTATGTATGTATTGTATATTGGTATGTGTTTTATGTATGTTTCTATGTATCTATCGTATGTTTGTATGTATTGTACGTATGTTTTTATGTATGTATTGTTGTGTGAGTTGTTGTTTAACTACAATTCTTATCTGGTATTTTACAAGTATTTGTTTACAGTATTCTTAAGTATGAGGGTGGTTCGCTGGTGCACCCGTTTGAAAGTGTGAAGGCGCGTGGCAATCCACACTAGGGTCCCAGGTGCACAAGAATGGAGCACCATGTCACCACGCTGATTTTGATTATTATTGTGAACTTAAATAGAGTAACGGAGTTGAGTTGAGTTAGATTTAGAGTCAGTAAGCAGTCTGTCAACCTCGGAGAGTTAACAGACTGTTTACAGACTGTATGTTTGTATGTATGTTATTTATGTTTCTTGTATGTATCGTATATTGGTATGTATGTTATGTAGGTTTTATGTATGTATCGTATGATGGTTTGTTTTTTATGTATGTTTTTATGTATGCATCGTATATCGGTATGTATTATATGTATGTTTTTATGTATGTATCGTATGCTGGTATGTATTTTATATATGTTTTATGTATGTATCGTATGTTGGTATGTATGTTAGGTTTGCTTTATGTAGGTATCGTATGTTGGTATGTATTTTATCTATGTTTGTTGCATGTATCGTATGTTGCTATGTATGTTTTATGCATGTATCCTATGTTGGTATGTATGTTATAAATGTTTTTGTGTATGTATCGTATGTTTGTATGTATGTTATGTATGTTTTTATGTATGTATCGTATGTTGGTATGTATGTTATGTATGTTTTTATGTATGTATCATATGTTGGTATGTACTTTTATGTATGTTTTATGTATGTATCGTATGTTTGTATGTATGTAGGTATGTATGTATGTAGGTATGTATGTATTTAACTGTAGTGTATGTATGTATATCGGGTATGTATGTAGTTAGCATACTTAAGAAACCGTTGCTGACTTGGTTATACACTGGGTAAGTAAAAAGGCATTAGATGTTCAAAGATCTTTCATAGGGTGAAAATGTTCCAAATCCAATTTTTGTTAACTGAGAAATACTTTTGCAGTAAAGGGGTTAAAATATTCAGAAAATGTAGTTATTTCCAAAAATTGGTCATTGCACTATTATGTGTTTTACAAACAACTTTTTGCAACCAATCTGCACAGAAGGATTAGCAAAATTTCAGGAAATTTGAATAAAAATCAAGCTGTGCTAGTCAGTATTTCAAACATTCAAAATTGATGTGCCAGGCTACCCTATAAATTAATTCCCTTGCAATGTCTTAAATGTTAACAAATTTGGATCCCATTTCTCCCGAAAATAATTTATCCAGTATTGGCTAAACAGCTAAATTTTCTTCCACATCTAAGAGAACTTAAAAATATCCCTCCCGCAATTGCCACACATCTACATGAGTAAATAACATTTGAAACATTTAACACCTACTGAAATATCATGAAACTTTTTCATTCACCTGTTACAAATAAACAATGAAAATATTTCCACTAGTACACATTTCAATTTTGCCTTTTCTATAGTCCCTTTTCTGTTTCAAAAATTATTAACAACAGTATAGCCTTAATGGATTTACTCCAGGGTGCATTCCATGTAGGTAGGCCCGAATATGTCCGGCGTGGGCTCAGAAAATCCCTTGGCGTGGCGAAGGAAAAATCTAGTTTCTCGGCATGGCGGCAAGAAAATTTTCGTCAGATCGTACAATGTTTATATGCATTGGCGTATCCTTTACTTTTTGACAAAATAGTGGCGTGGTGGCGTGCACTAGCTAGAAAAAAGAATACAGTAGGTATTAGGTCATCACCCATTCATTTCCTAGAAGGCAAAAGCTGGAAGCCATTGAGGAAGCAATTTTCGATCCTCGAAAACAAATGCAAATTGACGAAGACTGCAAGAAGCACGCGCACGAGTGACGAGTATTACGTTTAGTTGAATGGAAATTGAATTGAAGAAAATTTGACCACGTGTTCTTTGATGAATGAAAAAGGCGAAGCACGTGCACGCTGCGCGAGCCACGAGCAGTGAGCACACGAGTCGAGATTCTTTTCACAAGTCTACCTTTTTGATATGGAAATCGATGTAAATGGTAAGTTTTTATTTGTTATAATTAGATAATTGTTATTGATGATGGCCTAGGCCTATAGGCTAGGCCAACCACAAATCCTACTGTATGTAATCTGGCAATGAACAGTACTGTGACTTTTTTTATTGTTCACATGTCTCTATACTAGTTTCTGGGTGAGCAATAATTCCAAAACAGCCATTTCTTGAACTTACTTTTTTAGATTCAAAAACTGTTTGTGCTGTTTGTGCAAAAGAAGTTGGGCCGGCTCATGCCTGCAAAAAGTGCAAGGATTTTGTTCATTTATTTTGCGGCACTCCAGATGGTGAAGAAGGGTATGGACAAGGTGTAATATGCTTCAATTGCAAAGAAGATGGTAATGGTAAGTTCGTTTATTTTATGCGAATATTTTGTTTTATTTATGAACAAAATATTTATGGCACCTTTTTTAGACTATAAGAAACCTATAGTATAAGCTCAATCTAAGATCAACTGGATGGAAGAAGTTTTTTAAATTTTCTATTCTCAATCCATTTTTAGATTATTTATAAAATATTTTCTTATAAAAAGCATTACATGCTTATATGATATATTTAAATGTGTTAACACTTAAAGTTATTGATAGGGTCGACAGTGACAAAGGTCGCTGCCCTTTCCTAGCTGATAATTGAAAATGTGTTTTAGAAGCTAACTGTTTGATACTCTGACTTTTTGTTACCTATTCATTATTCAGTAATTTTTTAAATCTTTAGTTCATTATTTCATTATAAGCATTAGAAGCAAACTGTTCGACACTTCCAGTTGCTTTGTTAGTTATTCAACAATTGTTTAGTTCATTATTTTATTAAATTGTGGTTATAAACTAATGTTGATTGCTTTCTGGTCCCACTTTGGTATTTTAAACGTCTTTTTATGTAAGAAACATGATTTTATCTAAAGTTAAGAAATTGGGGGCTCACGCTCAGTTTGCCTTTATTTTAAGAAACATTTAAGAAGCATTGGCAGGCCGACGAGTCAAGCAAAATGAAACTTTAAACTGAGGAAGCTACATGTACTTCAATAAACTTTAAGAAACGTCGTAAGAAACGTCGTAAGAAACATAACATTTAAGAAACATCGAAGGCTGAAATATTAAATTATTAAGAAACAGTAAGGCCAACTCAAATAAGTCCCGTATATAAAATCCTTCAACATGGGGTTATATCAAAATCAATGCAGAAACAACGCAATTAACACAGGATTGCCTCAAAAAGAACACCACATACGTCCGGCGTAGTCGGCGTACTGCTAGGCCCGCCCTTTTTATGACAGCCCTGTCATGGCGTATCAGCAGATTACTTGAAAAAATGTCTGGCGTGGGGTCGACATGGAATGCACCCTGGGATTTACTGAATAATAGAATGTATTTCAACTTTTGTTTGAAACTTCCAAAAAGAATTGGTATATTTTATAGCAAAGGCAAAATCTAAGCGGCTAATCTAAGTATCTTCATTATTTAAACATTCTTTAATTTAAAAGAGTATTATAGAGTGAGCCATATTCATGGTATGTTTTAAACTATGCTTACATGGCCCTTCCACATCTTGAAATAATTATTAAACTGCAAAAATCCTCTGTAAAAACATCTCATTGCTCAAAATTGAAAACATTAGCATATATTAGATCAAATTACCTCGCAAATTAAAATTCATCCTAGAGTACCAAATCCCGGGGACATAATAATACAAGTCCCGAAGTTTTCTTTAAAAGCTTCGTAAGAAAGATCCTCTGGGATGGGAAGGTACAAAGTATTCGTACAAGTGCTTACATGAAGCTTTCTCTTTGCATCTCCATGCACAAATACTATGCTGGGCTGCTCAGTGAATAAATCCTATAGCTGATAATTGATTACCTCCTGATATTAATTGCAATACATCTCCTAAAGAAAGAACCATGCCATCTGCTGTATCTAACAAAGGTACACAAACTTCTCCAGCCTCTGTATCTTTCAGGAATTTGGTAAAATTGATTGATACTGCTTCTTCTGCAGCAAGTTTTTTTTACTGCCAGCTTGCTTAAATTTGTTTTCAAAAAGCTCATCTACAGATTCTGCTGTGGGAGCTGCATCATTTGAATATGTGAAAAGGTTTCTTCCTTGCAGAGGACTGTTACGTACAATTTCAAGTCCGGCGACTTTTTGACCATCAATGGATTGCTCAGGTTGTGGTAGGGAAAATAACAAAAGATCTTTAAGTGTAATGAAGAGCAACCCATCTTTCCAATGATTGTTTACCTTCAAACCTGAGAATAGGTTTGTTAAAACCTGCCTTGAATCGAAAACCACTTTGAAATGAAGCTGCATTTTTGAACTCATCTATATCTTGCATATCATTGAGTGCCTGCATTTTTGCTTTCACTTTTATGTATGGAATTTGAGAAACTTGTGAAAATACTTTATCATGTTCTCCATACACAATATAATCGGCCACTGAGGGAGCAAAGTAGGTTGGTGAAGCTGAGCCTTGAAGAATTGCCATAGAGCAAAGTATGCCATACATGTAGTATTCCTTTTGTTGCAGAGCAATTATGTTGCTTGTGACAAACTTCATGCCATTCTCCCGAGTGAAAAGAGAGAATTCATCTGACTCGTTATGGCGAAGGGAAAAATATTCGTTCCGTGGACCACCTTCATCAACTGCCGTCTCCCGGACAAACTGAATTTTCAATTTCTGTTTCAAGGCATCGATCTTGCTTTTCTGTATTTTAAATTTGGTGTCAGTCCATACCTTCGTCGTACGTCGATTCTTAAATGTGGCTCTTGAACAAAAAACAGTTCTTTGACAGTTCCATCACGACATCAGCAATTGAGCCAATACCGGCCGTTGGTTCCTGCATAGGTATCTGCTGCTCTTGTTCCTGATGTCGCTCTTCCAAAAACTCGGTATCATCACCAACGCTGTTGCAAAAGTCGAATGATACATATAATTTGCTGGATGCAGGTTTTTCTTGCTGGTTTAAAAGAAATGTAACTGCTTGCTCTAATTCAAAGTTTGTTTGAGCCAACGCCTGGCTTGCTTTCTGATGGCAAACATTTCGGAACATATCCAGCAACTTTCTTGTGTCGGAAAGCAACATATTGGGTTTTGAAAATGTGCCATACTGTGTCTTTGAACTTGGTAATATTGTGTTTGACTCTGATGAGCTTTGTAACCCTGACATAATGCTAGCATTTGAAAATGTAGAAGGCTTGTTGTGTGCACCTTCAGCATCTTTATCATGCGAGTTTCCAAATGCAGACACATACAAACTTTTGCTTTCATCTGAGCAGTCTGTGTCATCGATCAGGGCATCCCTTAGCAGGCGTAAAGTTGAACACGTTGTTTGAATAAGCTAGCGAAGTTTTTATTTAAATCTGATGTTTACATTGTTTGTAAACATTGTGTTTTGTTTTCATTGACACTGCCATTGATGTAGCACAGTCTGTGCCACATCAATGGCCCGTGGCAGTAGAAAAGGTAATTCGATGATACGGCTTACCACATTCTCGTTTTTATTTGCACAGAATAAAATCAATATCTTTCTCTTTCAATTTACCAACTCTTGCCCCATCTGGGTATAAAAGTTCATAAGTCATTGTTGGGATGATAATATCTGAAGAGTGTGCTTGCGTTCTTCAACTCATGCTCTCAACAACTCACTTTTGTCACAACATTTCTTGACTGATACAGGCAATGCTTTTCCTCATTGCATTTTAAGGCTTCCATCGTAAACCATAATTCCCGCATTTAATGTTAGCTTCTCTTGTAGGTTGCCTTCTCCTTCTCTCTTCTGCTTTTTACCGGGCCTAAAATGAGTGGCCCTTTCCTTCTCTTTCTTCTTCTGGAATTCTATAAATGTTGTGGGCGGATGATTGCATTTTTGAGTTGAAGCTGTGAAAAAACTGGGACCAGATTGTGTAGGATCTTTTAAAACCATGGTCTTTGTCCCACAATGGGGACAAAATTTGAGAATCTCGTCGATTTCCTTGCCACATTTTGCAAGGGGCGCACTAACTACCGGACCCACTGGGCCCGGGCCCAGCGGCCCACAAGGAGCTGCGGGCCCCAAACTTTCTGAAGCATGTTTAAAATATTTGTGGAAGTAGATATGGCTGGAGCTATCAGAATTTGAATCATTTCAAGTTTACTATGATTACTTTGCTTATTTTTCCGGAGAAGAGTGACCTTATGAGAACTGAATTGACTTTAATTAGAACCGATTAATTAACATGTCCGACGACATTTCTTTCGTAGAGTTTAAGAAAACGAACCTTTGTGTTAGGGCCCCGTTTATATGTAAAAGGGCCAGCCCTTCTAGTGTAATGGTGATCGAGCTACCATTACGTAATTGAACTCAAATAAGACTCAATGTCCTAGGGTGCAATTCGTGCGAATACACAACAATCAAATATAAAATATATGTAACTGATAATACGAGAATAAGAATAAGAATGAATAAATTAGAATGGACAAAGCTATCAAGCGAAGCGGGCTGGCTCGCCCGAAAGGGCTCGAAAATGTTGTTTTGTGCATGCTTCAAATACATACTGCATGTGTTGTCAAAGTAAAAGTAGCTGTTAGCCGTGAAAATACCAATTAAAAAAAAAGCGATTTCGCTGGACTTCTGACCTGACACGGCGGACATTCTAATTACAACTCTCAATGAATATAAAAGTATAATGGAATTAAAATATTTAAATTTTGATGGTGATGGGCCAAAACAATATGGAGGGCTGGAAAGTTCTATAAACGTTGTGGAAAGTTCTATTCTGTAAAGTTCTATAAACAAGCATGCAAATCCAGCCCTCTTCTTAGGAGAGCTAGCCCTCCTGCATTTAAACAAGCCCTGAGAGAACACACTTTTGGCCTGCATGCACACTTTAAGTTTTCGAAATGTGAGAGATATCCGAGTGGAGCAAAAAAAAGGAAAATGAAAAAGGATTGCGAAGCATCAAACCTAATGCATTGATCATATGCCTTCATGCTTCTGTTTGGAAATATCTTTTCTCTCAGCACCTTATCTATGCATATATGGGAGGGGCCCATAACGCCAGTGAGCCCAGGGCCTCCAAAGTCGTTAGTGCGGCCCTGTTTTGCACAGAACATGTTTCTTGCCATATCCAAAATGAAGGAGGAGGAGGACGAGGAACACATAAAGCACGGTTGGCAAAAGATAATAGTGGTCAAAAAGACCTAGAGTAACGAAAACTACGAAACGACTGTTATTGACCTCAAGCCAACAAAAGCTGCTGATAAAACATGACAAGGTGATTGCCCCTTCTATTTGCGGATTTCACTGGAAACCTGTCCGATCGTTTGAGATATGAAAGATGAATGGCCTACATTTGTTACATTGTTTTGTTTGTTCAATTAGTTTTAAACAATTGCTTTCTTTAGTCAAAGTTCTAAATTTTATTCAATCATTCAAAATGAAATGATGTCAACCTTTTATTAGTTATTTATTATTCATGATCTATTTTTGTACAAAAAGTTAAACTTTGAGATGTGGAGGAAGAGAGTGAGCTGTGTGCTGAATGTTTTGATGCTTTATATTAGCAAATATGAAAATTCCAAGTTGTCACATGGAACTTGGCCCATGTGTTTGTTGTTTGCAAAAAATAAGTAAAATTCACCTCCTTCTAGATTTTGACGATGGAAGTTTCATTAATGGGGCATCCTAAAGTTTGCACATTACAGAAACGAACACTATTCAAGAGGCATTACAAGTAATAAATCAGCATGAAGTAAAACACACATTGAGATATGCAACTCATTATTCTACACAAGACTTTGGAAGCACAGGTAAAAAATTTGATTAGCTCTTTACTTGAGTTTTACTTCTCTTTCTCGAAAGGCGGTTTTATCAAAGAAAAGTTTTTATCAAAATATTTCAAATCATTAGAATCAGCTTGGCAACCTTTCTCATTTCCTAGATATCCATGGGTCGAAACACAAGACATACTGGGAAGATAATTTTATGAAGTTTAGCAGAACACCCTTCTTTGTTGTCGGCCAAAGAAGAATGTAGTGTCAGCATGGAAAAGACAAACAAGCATGTGCCAAAGACTGGGGAGAAAGGTGAAGAAACAGCAGAGCAAGGTCAGATTGGTTGTCTAATTTACATTAAATAATATGTAATTTTTCATCAAAAGTCAAACATCACCAAGACAGTATAGCTTAACATTGTTGATTAACACTTCATGATTTCATAATTCATAAAAACCGCATTTCACCTAGTCTATGTATAGGGACACAATCACAAGTATCGCCGCAAATACACGTTAGTGTAAGATACAAAAAATTTGCAGAACAGGAACCAGAGCCAGATATACAGGAAGAATTTGTGGCTATGAAGGATGAAATAAGTGAAGGAGAAAAATTTACCGTGTCATTGGAAGATAAAGTTAAAGTTAAAAACAAGGCAGTTGTAAGAGGCTCATCATAGTTCACATGAAGAGACAGATGTATCTATTTTTAAGGGTGACAAGATAAGAGAAATGATAACCACTAAAGAACTGAAAATATTTAAAGATAATGGAATCTTAAATGATGTCATCATAAATGCATATCAAAAACTAATGGCCAGGGACTTCACAGAAAGAGGAGTCCAGAATATCTTACTAGGGTCCAAATTGCACTTCAAGCCTGTCGGGGATGGATAATTTGTGCAGATATTGCATGATGGCAATATGCATTGGGTTGCAATTAGTAGACATGGTTGCAAAAGGGGTGAGCTATTCTATATGGACAGTATATTCCAAGGCAGAATACCACAAAAAATAGCACCACAAATAGAAAAATTTATTGAAAAGTGAAGAAGATGTGATTACTGTGAATATTCTACCAGTGCAACCATAGTCAAAATCTGTTGATTGTGGTGTATATAGCATTGCCTTTTTACGTGCAATTTTGGGAGGAAACATCAATCTTGATGGAGTCAATTTTGATCATGTGAAGATGAGAACACACCTTCTGAGTGCTCTCCCGAAGAACAGACTAGACATGTTCCCCACCACCAGCAAGGGTGAATTTCGTTTTCTCCCAATCATCTACTTTGTTTACAGTTATTCTTAGCCAATCCGAATCCACTAATGAAAAGTTTAAAAAATTAATGTCCCTTCTACACATTAAAGTTTTGTTTTGCTTTGCCTCTCTCTCTCAAACTGCGAAAACCACAACGCTGCCACGTAGAGTTTCAATTGGAGTTAAATCCTTCTCAACACAGAGTGGAATTCTCCTCTCCGTGGGGAGGTATTTAATCTCTTGTTCAATACATTTAAATTAAAGCCAATTCGAGATCGCACAGTTTTGGACAGCAAGAGTTTTCTAGAATGGCTGGTTATTTTTGCTTTTGGAATACGTCTATTTTTAAATAATAATCTCGACACTTTGTTCACTTCAAACACAAGCTACTTGCATAGCAGTAAATTCACAAGAGGCATCAATTCAAGATGGGAAGAAAAAGGATGACGAAAAATATGGTGTTCAACTAGCCTTCAAATGGATATCTTTGTTTTCGTAAAGGGACTGGCCTTTATATTAAAATTGTGAAAGTTCACTTTTTATATCTAGTTGTTGAGAATATATTTTTAGTAGTTTACAGTATTATTTACGGTAGTTTTCCTGCTGTAAACCTTGATTGTTTTGAAATTGTTTTGGCGGGAAAATTGTGGTGAAATTTATGTGATTGAAAAGCAGGATTTCACTGGTTCGTGTTTCTTCTTCCGTTCTTCTTTATGGTCAGACTGTTTTCAAGATTAGCTGGAGCGAAGTTAGTTGCACAAAGAATTGTAATGTTTAAAAAATAACATAGTTACAATGGGAAGATTTAGAAAGCAATGTAGCAACACTCTTCATGAGCATTAGTTCCAGCACACCAACACAAAAAAAATTGGTGGAAACAATTTAAAGGTTGCTGAATATGCACACATTAAAGCTTTTAAAGCACTTGCTGAAGTTAATGGTTTACCATGTTCTCGAATTAAATATGTATGTGATTTTTGTATTGAAAATTGTGAAAGAAAGAGAGACTACTGTACATTTCCAAAATATCTGGTATATATGCCAATTTACTACTTTCAATTTAATTGTCAAAACAAAGCCCTTTTAGTGTTCTAAAAACTTATAATATACTGAAAATTTAGCAAAAACACCAGTTTACAAATGTTAAGCAAAAAATATCATAATATTTATTTCAGCACGGATGAAGAGCATTAACAAAAAAACTCAAGAAAAAGTATTTCAAACATAGACGATGAAGATGCAGATAGAGATAGTGAAGTAGTAACAGGTAAATACTGGTCTGTGGTCAGTACAGTTCTGCACAAATAAAAAAAAACAAATGAATAATTTTAGTTAATAATGTCATGTATTTCAATTATCAAACAATACAGAGAAATTATTCATTTGTTTGTTTCACAGCTGATGAATTTTCAGATTCAGAAAGAGCAATAACTTTAAGTTCAGACAAGTCAGAAACTAGTGTTGAGTTCACAGGAGATTTGGTCTCAAGATAGTTGTGAGCCTATGAATGAAGACAGTGAAAGTGATTTTAGCCAAACACTACACTAAACAGTGATGACAAGTTGAGTTTAAAATGACAAGTTTCAAAAATTAAAGATATATGTTTTGAAAGGTTTGGTGAAAATGGAACACCGATAACAGATCCATTAGAATTTAGAAAACTATGTTGTGATGCTGGTGCACATACCATTTTTGATGACATCCTTGGAGCTATGACAACAGATAGGCAGACATTGGAGCACAGACAATTAAATGAAAAGAGGGCTGTCTCAATAATATATGGTCTTGTTTACGGTCAGTCCCAGCAGGCCCATTGGTTTCAAGTTGCAACTGCATGGACTTTGCAGGGCTTTGGCATTTCTGATTGTGGTATGGAAATACTTAGAAACATGGGTTTTGCAGCACACCCTCGTACAGTAAAAATGCTAATGATATAATTGCTACAAATCATAGTGAAACAGTGAAAGGTTTCCTTACAAATGCGGCCGAGAAAGGTCATCTGCTGGTGATATTTATTGATGATTATCACAACATTCATGCCCATTGTCATGTGTCAAAACAGGAAATATCACAAGTTATTCACATGGCCACACTTTTAGTGAAATCTTTTCCAAATATAGATGCCATTTCCCATATAAAGTCTCCTGTAAATGATGCAAGCCCTGCAAATTTAGTAGGTTTGCATAGTGTTTTAGATAAGAACATTGAGCTGTTGTCAAAAAGTTATGTCCATGTAATGCCAGACTGGATGAGAGCAAAATTCTTTGATCCTGAATCCGAGAAACACAGATTGATGATTCACGATTATCATAAGCAGGAGATGAGGCAATTGAGATCTATGGACAATCGCAAGCTGGTTGATTCAATAGAAATGCCATTGAAGTCCTATGAAAATTTTAGATCAGCTTTGTCCATACTGCTTGAGAATGGGTTTTCTAATTACTTGAAAAAAATTGTGGTTCCCTTGGCTGGTGATTGGCCTGCTCAGTTCTTTGTTCGTCAGATTGTTTACAACAATGTAGATCTCATTTCAATGCAATGTACCAATATTGTGCCATTCATGGGACCATTACACATCTCTTTGAATTCAAGGGGAATGGTCCTCATGAAATTTCATGTCTTGTTTGGAGAACTGTATGCATTTCGTTTTGATGCCAAGAAGCCATTGGCAAGAAAACCAAAGCCATGGCGAATTTCTTACTTGCTGGAGGTTTTGTATGGTGGTTGGTCATTAGTTTGGGATGACATTTTAGCTGTTTTTTCCAATTGTAAGGATGTGGAATATCTTACATTCTTGAATCTCTTGGATAACTACATTCCTCTAACTCTTTGTGTTTATTCTGTTGTCTTGAGAAGCAACATGGCAGATGAATATTATCACTCTTTGTTTCGTTGTTGACTAATGTTTCTCATGTGCAGAAGAAGACATTATGATAAAGCTCCTTTGATAGCCCTTTCCAATGTTGAGTACTGGAAAAAGGTTGGCCATCCCATCATCAACTCTATCACTTCTTCTCTTTCTGCTTTCCATTTTCTACTGAGAGCGAAAACAACAAGCACAGATCAAGCATGCAGGATAGCCCTGAAAGGAAAAGAAGTTGATTCGAGGAAGCATGAGCTGCATGAATTCAAGTCCACATACATACCACCAAGAAAATTTGCATTCAGCTGAAAAAACATTGACAGCATGAAAGTCAAGGCAGCAGAATACATTATTGAACAGTTTGCAAACTTAATTCAAAATGCAAGACAAGCTATAATGGTAAATAAAGAAAGTAGACAAAAAAAGAGAAAAAATGAATCGAAAAATATAAAAAGACAAGATGGAGACTGCGATGGAGACTGAGATGGAGACTGATGGAGACCTTTTTGGACAAAAAATTGTGAGTGATGAGTTACTGCCTCTTGGCTACTTGTCACCAAATAATGCTCCAAATCCCCAAAGGTATAGTCATAAACCAGCAATAGTTAATACTAAGTGCCCCACTTATGCAAAGCAAGAGAGTTGACAAAAGAAAAAGAATTTTTTTCATTTATATTGAACAATAACAGAACAAAACAAGAGTATTTAATGCGATATATTATGTAAAAAATATTACTGGCTATAAAATATTGTTTGTGTTAAAAGCTGAAATATAAATGTCACTATAGATATACTTGAAAAACAAAACAGAACATGAAATTGCAAACTGAAAAAAGCAGCAGTGATGATTCGGACAGCATAAGGAAAAAGATATAATTATGTAAGTTTTAGTTTTGAACAGGCAAATTTGAAAAATGTGGGAAGTAAGGTTTTTGGTATAACTTGCCCCTTTATTCTCCAATATTGCTCCTTTCTGTTGACATTACTGTTTACTTTACCAATTAAACGAGAGACAAATAATAGAATTTGGTATTGTTTCTATAGGAATATTATTATTTCTATAGGAATATTATTATTATTTTGATTTTGAATAATTAAGGAGCTCTTGAGCACAGACAGACATATACAATGTATATATAGAAATTCAAATTGAAAGTGAAGAAATTCAACTTTTCAAATGTTTTGCTTTTGCTTCATCAGTAAATAAGGAATATATATATACTTAAGGTATATATATATATTTGAACCAGAAATTTAGGTAGAAATAAATTCTACCTAAAAGATAAGTAAAGTGGTTTCTTGAATATTTATGATAAAATTTAATAATTGTTTCACTGCATAGAGCTTTCAGTTTTAAGTAAAGTTTATTATTTATTTAGTAAAGTTCCAGTTTTAATAGCTGATGTATATATAAGTTAATAAAGTTACTGTTCCTTATCCATTTTGTTGTGTGGAATGATCTTCATAACAACTTTCTTCTTGTTAACATGAAAATCGACATTTTCCAAGCTGAGCAACTGATCTTCCAATAAGTCTAGATCTTCAACACCTGTGTCAAACAATTCTGCCAACACATTTGGAAATATTGCGTACATTGACTGTGTTTTGTCTTCACATGCCAGAGTGACTTGGCAAGTAAATGTAGATGGACATTTTTTCAGGAGCATTTTTCTTTTGCAGTTATTGCAAGAAACTTTGATCTGAGCAGGATACGGATTAAGCTTTTTTCTGCAGTCCAAGTTTGGGCATATGTTGAACTTTGTAAGTGAAACAGACATAATTTCTGGACAGGTGAGAACAGTGAGAGCACCTTGCAGCTCAATTGACTCCCAGTCAACTTTCTCAAATTTGTTGTCAGATTTTGTTACTTCAGTGTCTGATGTTGTGCACAGCTTGTATCCTTGGAAATGTTGTGTTACAACATGGCTAATTCTGAGGGGCATATATTCCTCAATTAATGGATCAGCTCTCCCAAAATAGATATTATCATGTGACCTGTATCATCTGCAAGAGTTGCATCTCGGACAGCTCGATCAACTTTATTGGAACCAACTTGTACAATTCTTTCAGGACCATTCCACTTTAATTTTCCCTCAACAGGAAAGTTTCCATCCACTGCAGAATTTTTAATGAATTCAATATTCACTGGCAGCAAAGGTTTGTAGGGAAAGTCAATCAGGGCATCATGTTCAGAGATCTTGCTTCCAGCATTGCCATTGAAAAATATTTGTGAATTTGTTGCAGACAATCCGATGAATTTAATTGGAGTTTTTTATTCCAATTTTTCCATGAAGATGCTTCTTTCTGCATGAGTACTTTCCATGATTCTCATTTTTTTGCACAGGATGGACCATTTTGTACTTGCACATCAAAAAATTTATTGTTTCTCATTGATGTTTTTGTTGGCGAAACGCTTTGAATGTAGCCAGTAAGCTCTAAAAAAAGATAGATATGTAATATAAGTCTACTGTAGCAGTGAAATGAAATACCATTATAAGAAGTGGTAATTCGTGAAAATGTTTCTGTTTTTAAGTGAGTAATTTATTGAATTATAACATTTTGCTTCTCAAAGTTGCAAATAAAGTTTTTGCAAATTCCATTTAACAACTGTTGATTCATTTGCAGTGAAGCAGACTTTTGCTAGCCTGTGTGCAGACTTTAAGAAGAGAGGAAGAATTAAAGTCTGCGCATTGTCGTTGATAATCATGCATTGAGTAATTGCGCAATGGTCATCCGTTGTATTTTGATTGTATTTTGAACCAATCATAAATTGGTCCCGAAAAATCCGGACTCCAATCAGATTCGCCATTGTGTTGCACGTGATGCATTTTCTCACTCACCACAACAACAACGTAAATACCAAACAACATCAGAAACAAAATGGAGGAGGACAAGAGACATGCAGTTAGCTCTCCATTGAAGTTTGATGGCCTCAGTCGTTTAGTTTGGAATGAAGAAAAATTCCAGGAAGGCATTGAAAATGTATGCTAATTTTTCGGTGTGGCAAACATGTATGAAGACCAAATTACCGTCCTGCGAAAGCTTTTTAAAGGCCAAAATGTGTACTTTAGTGCACCCACTGGCTATGGAAAATCGTTGATTTTTCAGAGTATTCCTATGCTCGCGGATCATCTTCTGGATAAACCACTGTTCACCAGCATTATTTTGGTTGTATCACCACTAAAGGCTCTTATGTACGATCAAGTGACATATCTAACCAACACTGTTTGCATGAATGTTGTTGCGCTCACCAATGAATCTAATGCAGATATTGTTGAAACAATAGAGCGTGGTGAAAAACACATTATTTATACTTCACCGGAGTCAATGCTTGCCATAAAAAAATGGAGGAACATTTTATCCCACGAAATTTTCAAAGAAAATTGCATTGGTGTCATTTTTGATGAAGCACATTGCATCAGTAATTGGTAATAAAATACCGTATTTCCTCTATTAAGCGCCCACCCTCTATTAACCGCCCCCCTCCAATAAGCGCCCACCCTAAAATCAAAAAGTGTGAAATAAGCGCCCCCCTCTATTAACCGCCCAGGGCGGTTAATAGAATTCTTACATTTTCACTGATTGGTTCAAATAATAGCGTAGAAACATGTGAATAGACATCAATTCCTTTCTTTTATCAATGGCAACATAAGCAAGTAGTTTAAGACCAAAGTTAGTCATTATATTTTAAGGAAAATATCCATTTTTAATATTTGTCAATTCAATGTCCATGTGTGGGGCTTTACTATGCTGTAGCATTTATCATTTCTTCCAAAAAAATGCTAACATAGCATTTTTTAACGTATGTCAATGAATAACAATCGGAACTTTGTTATCATTGATTATTGTTATACACTATTATTGTTAACATAAGATTATTGTTTTGTTTTTGAAGATGCTTGATTTTAAAATTTTAGGACTATGAAATAACCGCCCCCCTCCAATAAGCGCCCCCCTCTAATAAGCGCCCACCCAATTTTGCGAAATATTTATTAAGCGCCCGGGCGCTTAATAGAGGAAATACGGTAACTATCTTTTAATAATTAAAATACTTCCTGTGAAAAAATTTTATCAGTAAAAAAAGTAATCCAGCCCAGAGTGCAAAGTGTTTGTAAGTATGTGCATAACTATAAGTCCTGAAAATGCACACGGCGTATATTCCACATGCGTGCATGTGTGACACAAAATCTAGTCTGGAATCCAGCTAGCTACCCTTAGAATTATTTTTAAAGGGCTTATGCAGCCTAAAATTACATATAGTTTTTTTTGCTGAAAAGTATAGAATTCAACATGCTTATCAACATGCCGCAGATAGAATATAAAAATATTTTGTAGTTTTTGAGTTATTCATTGTCAAAATAGGGAATTTGGACAAATTCTGTTGAAGAAATTGACGTCAGAATGATGCGAAATCCCAGACACCTCCGCGCACCACGGCTATCAAAAACAACAAACCGGCCAGACTGAAGAACAACGTCAATATGCAACTTAAACTAGGGAAACAAATACTAATAAAGAGTATTAAAAAAGCATTTCATGGTCGATCATGTGTTGTAGGGGAACCCAACAGCGCGAGTTGGACCAACACTCAATTCATCTCTCTCCATAAGTCTCGAAACTCTTCTAAAGACCTGGATTTGACCGTAACAACTGAAGACAAAACAGTACAATGAACAAAACTCATATGATTCCATTGAATTAATGTTTAACAGTTGCCAATAATTTATTAAATAACAAATGAACTAACCAATTATCAACATAAGTTTTATTTTCAAAACGGGCATCCAGCTCTTTCATTCAAAGATAGGCCTTCACAACCCGATCCTTTATCATCACTGCCGTACCCAGCTCTGGGTCTTCTTGCAAGAAGAGATTCTCCTTCGTACAAATTTCGACTATACGGAGACTACTGAATAGTCTTCATCTTCTTCGCTACCCTCAAGAAGACTTCTTCCTTCGTTGTTAGAGGAATTTGTTTTAACTAATATTTTCGCAATCCGACATTTTGAAAAGATTTTAGCCAGACACTGTTTCAACAGGCCGGGCAGCTCTTGCTCAGAGAACAATAGTTGAAGAACAATAGCTCGCTTCATTCTGACGTCACATTTCACCAAAATCATGAAAATTTTATTTTTTTCAAAATTTGTCAAAATTTCTGTGTTTTATTGAAAACAACGGGAATTGGCTCATAATGTGAGGAAAATATCGCGCTTTTAGCCACAGGCGAGATAATTGAAATCAGCGTCGCCTAAGTCGAATTATTAAAAAAACTGTGGCGTGCGGTCAAATTTTCCCATACTGACCCCTATAAAAAATGATTCGCGTGTCATCAAACTGATGTCACAGCTCTTCAACAGACCTGGGTGTGTTTGAGCTTGAAAAAAACATACTTATACTCGTCAGAAAACACTCAAAATAGGTTCATAGTGATACTCAGATCTTTTTCTTTTAATTTAATAAGTCATAAAGATCTTTGTTATGATTGATTGTCAAAAACAAAGAGTTTCTAAAGATACCCAGGAGCTTCAGTACTGAGTTTCTTATAATAAGTTACTTATAAATAAGTGATAACATATAAAAAAGTGCACCTACTGAAATGCCACCATGTTTGAGGATGATTGACACCAAAAGTAGCAATGCTGTCATGTGATGTGACCTGTTCTTCATACATATTGCTGCTGCCATACAAACAGAAGGAACCCAACTCAAACTGTTGTCTTCTCCCAGCTTCCTCATTGATGCTGTCTTCAATACAGCATTTAATATTGGCGTTTTTTCTGCCAATTCTTGCTCCAAGTTATGAAAAGAAAATTCTGTGATTTGCTCTTTCTTGGTTTTCCTTAAAATGCTTGGGTTTTTTCTTGAACAAATAGCTGCACATTCATGATGTACAGATTTCAGCAAATCTTTCAAAATGAATTCTTTTAAACACGTTGAGCTCCATGCTGCATGAGCAATCTGTTTTAAAGTGCCCCTGACCAGCATTTTACCCAAGGCACATAAACCAGATGGTAACTGTTTTTCACGTGCTCCACTGCACCATTCAGCCCTGACAAAGACTTTTGTTTCATATCCCTCATCACTTTTCTTTGGTATAACAGGTTTTGTTTCTTGAAAAATATCAGTCTGAGATGCCTTCTCCTTAAGCATTGATTCGCTGGTTGCTTGGCAGGCCTGGCCTTGTCCACTGCCACAAAATTCTCATTTCCAGAAATAGGCCAGTCTCGTTTTACAGGATTTTTCATTTTTACAGGAATACCTCTTTGTGTACAATGGTTCCTGTAGCCATGCAACAAATCCCTGTCTAGTTCTTTTAATTTTTCTTTTAAAGAATGTCTCTTTGAAAAGGCCTAAACATTTTCTGCATAAATGTCTTGAAATTTCTGTCCGAACAACAAACTGCAAACTTTCGATTTTTCTGGCTACTTGAAAATCACCTCTGCTTTCTACAAGATTGCGTTCATTGGGTTTTGTCAACGAAACAAAACAAAATACACAACTAGGTATTGATGACATGATCAAGGCTTCAAATTAAATTATCAAACATTCTGCTGAGCTGAATTCAAGTCGAAGACAAAGCGTTGTTGCTGTTACTTCCCATCTGAAGATTTAATTATGCGCATAAATTTCCTCAAAAACCTTGGAAGTTTTCGATTTCTGAACGAGGCTGTGAACAAGAAAATGCTCGATATTGAACAGACGACTAATTCCTTTTAATTCGTGGGCTGTGAATCAGGCTATGTCTTGGCTGGATATGAATTTTCCTTGCTGTACTGGTGCTTGATATGCTTCACAGAAACATCTTCTAAGAATTTCAGACAATCTATATGCTTTGTGATTACCCTTCCTATGATTACTCCATAATCTCTCCTCTGCAATTTGTGCTCATTATTGTCAGGCAGGCATAAAGCATTGTCCATTTGTAATATAAAACTCTTTCTCTATTTCTCTTGAAACCAACTGGAGGACATTTTTCCTAATTTCTGAATGTTTTCATGCAGCAGTTGCAATCTGTTTATATGTGCCACGTACCAGCATTTTCCCTAAACCAGCCAGGTCTTCTGGTAATTTTCTTTGTCTTGTCACAGTAGACCAACAAATTTTAATAAACACTGTTGTCTTGCCACTTACTATTTGACCTGACTTTGGGGTTATACCCAATAATTTCATTCTGTAAGGACCAGGTTGTTTTTCTGAGCAGTCTTCGAACTTGTCGTTATTTTCGTCAAAGTCCATTGGTTCATCTTCAGAACCTGACTCTTTTCGTTGTCTTGAGATTTTGCTCAATGGCGTTGAGTGGCTAGGAATTTCCCCAAACAACAAGCTCAAATTTGGACGTTTTTTTCTCTCTTTGGACATTGCATGTTCTTGTCCAGGAACTGGCATGTTATATCGAGTCTGGCAATGTTGTCACTTGCCAATTTAACGATATATTCCATGTCGTTCTGCATGCTAGAAGTGTAGAAAAATTGTGTCAGAATGAAGATAACAAATGTGTTAAATAGAAAAGACTGAAAATTGAATGGCATACAAAATGAGTTTGAATTACCTTAGTTTATTCTTTTGAATGTTCTGGTAGCTTGTTCTTTTCTTGTAGTGCTTGCGAGAGTAACTGATGTTGGCAGAGTTTGATTGTTAATTTATAGAGTTGCAGAAAACTGGTTTTACTGGTTTGCGCATTTGCTTATTGGCATGGATTTGGGCTTGATGTTATTTTACAGTGAATCATTCAAGAAAATTGAGGTTTTTCCGGGCCCCGCCCTAGGTCTGTTGCGTGGAGAAATGTTTTGATTACGTAAAGAAAGCAATTTTGATTGCATCCTATATTGGAGACAAATCATTTTTTTGTTCACACGTGAATGGACATGACACGATTGCGGATGTAAATAAAGGTACTGATGCCATATGTGAATCGTTGGGTGCACCTGTTATTGACGCACAAATGTGTAGAGTGAAGTATCAGTGTGTATGCAAAGTATCATTTGTTTTGGCTGATTCACTGTCCAATGAGATGTGTTCATTATATATCAGGTTTCAAAATTGACCCGAAAGCTTAAAGGATTTTCGAAGAAAGTCGTCACAGGACACTTGATCTTATCGAATGTGATTGGTTGGAGAGTGATGACTGTGTTGTGGCGGTGTTGTATGTTGTATTATTTCAACATGAAACGTATAAAGTTGCGTGGTGAAGGAGATCTTTTGTAATCAAGTTACTTTTGGAGATATTGTCTTAACCGCAAAAAAGTTTCTTTGGCACTTTGCTTTTTAAGAAAACAACGATGGGCGAGAAAAAATGTAGTGTTGTTTTGCCCGGCCCGGGGTGTGCGGAGCGTTGAAATTTTTGATTATTGAATGGAAGCCATTGTGATTGCATCCGAAATTGGCAGCGGAGATGATACAGTTTCTTATTTCAGTCGTGGCAACAGTTGTATGTGGGTAGGTGTGCCACCGTGAGCATTGAATTTGCTTCCGATTTTTTTGCTTCTGTAAATGTTCATTCATTCGTGCTTGGAGTTGTATAATGATATACCCTGATGTTAATTTTTGTTTCCTCTGCGCGATTAGTAAGGTTGTTTTTGTGTATTGAGAAGGTGGCCAGTGATTGGAGAGTTTTGTCGATGTACGTCATAACATCACCTGTAGGTTGTAGTTCAAGGGGGTTGAGTTGGGTACGTTGTAAGAAGTATATGAATGACGTTTGACTTTGGGAGTAATGTCCCTGTTAAGATATTGGTTGTGTTGTTGTGTGTGGTTGCGGATGAAAACAATGGAGGTGGTGAAATTGGGTGCACCTGCTATTGACGTACAAAACGTATATCGATGTATGAGTGTGTTTGGAAAGAAGTATTTATTTTGGGTCATTGATTGTTCATGGAGATGTCACGATTTTGAGTTAAATTGTAAAATTTAGTGACGTTGTGGAAGGTGATTGGTTGGTGCGTGATTAATGTATTGTCGCGCGATGCTAAAGATTTCAAGTTGAAGGTATAAATATGCACGTCTAAAGTCTTGTTTTGTAATGTCGTAAATTTTGGTTACATCTGGTGTTGATGAGAATGGCGGAGAAAAAATGTAGTGTGAATTTGGATGGCGAAAAAAGGTAAAAATGTTATTTACCTCAAATGTTTGTGATAGATTAGTTGTGATCGAGTATGTAAATAGATTTAAATGACAACGTGCAATGTTATTTTCGTAGATATTTGTGTGGAAGGAAATTGGGAGTTTGAAGAAGCAGGTCGCCCGAAGATTTCGTTTGAAGCCAGGGGAGAATTTTATCTTCACTGACTATAAAGGGGAGAGAATAAGGCAGCCGCAGTAAGTTTGTTATAATGTTGAAGCTTTATGTGAATTTGAATAGTTTTGGAAGGGTGACATATGTGAGGGTACATGTATACACATGTGACCTTTTTCTGCGGGAGAATGAAAGTAATGCACGTTCTCCTATTGGGAGAGAAAAGAAAAGAAGAAAGTAAAGTGCGGGGACAGGAAAGGAGAAAAAGGAAGAGGGGAGGAGAACAGAAAAATAAGGGAAAGGGAGGATGGGAGGCGAAGAAAAGTGAGGGCCGCGTGATCCAGAACATCACAATTAATAGGGTTGAACATATTAGTTTTTAATTAATCGTTTTTTATTATATTTATGTTTCTGAGTATATGGTGAAATTGTGTATTATTGAGTTCATTTTTCTGACCTGCATGATTGATATTTGAAGTACTGTGTTGAGAGAGTTATTGGGGTGGAACTGTAGTTTCTTGGTGTCCCGGTGTGCGTGTGCAATGGAATGGATACTGTTTTGTTGTCCAATTCAAGGGTTCTCGTTGTCTTGCGATGGTGTGTGTAAACGTGAATTAAAAATTTATTGTATTCCTAGAGTTAATGTATCGTTGTGAAGGATATATTGGTGAAGAGACCATAGATAACCGTTGGGTTACTTTTAGGAAGATATTCGAGTTCACAATGGAATGCGTAATTTGGGAAGCACTGATGGGGTATAGCATATGAATGGCCAGATCTTACCTTGAAGGGCCTAAATCTTACCTGGCTTAGAATACAGCGCGAGAGTCATTGCGAACCTCCAATATGCTCTGTAGTACGTTAAAATCATTGTAATTGGCATGATTATTTGACAATACCTGCCCAATCGGAGCCGGGAGGGATAGTATTCAGCCGAAGAATCAGAAATGGGCAACCTGACTGCCTGTTGTTGTTGTTGATGGTAGAGATTCATGTTGTTGTGGATTTTACAATGGAATATATGATAATAAGACAGACACTAATATAAAATTAATATATAGATGGAGAAATGGGTAATACAACTATGCAATATAAAACACAGAAATATGTTTAATATGTAGCTGGAGAAATCGGTAAAAAAATTGTGCAATAATTAATACATGAGGGAATTACATGAAACTGCAAAATCTTCAAATTACAAATTGTTAAACATGAACTAAGTATATAAAATGAATGGCATGTGCTATACTCTACTAATGTACTTTCAGTGTCTTATGTGTTTATGTACAATAACATAATAATTTGTAGTTCAGTTAGTGTTCTCATTGTCCCAAAGAATAATACTTTAGTGTTGTTATCTTCTTGATGCACCATGGTATTGGGAACTGCGCACTACAATGTAGTACAGTTGTATGATGTTCCCTGTTCCATGCACAGAATGAAGTGCTGGATGGAAGACAGTCTGCATATGCAGAAGTCATATTGATTTTAATTGCAAATTGCAATTTGGCAGAACAGAACTGAGTGTAGGTTTAGCTGCAAATGCAGACATTGTGTTTGATAATTGTCTGAAATGAGACAATTTGACACTGCAGAACTGAATGCAGGCTGGTCTGCAAATGCAGATCCCGTGCCCAACTGCCCATGATGTGACAATTGAGGTAACAATGAATGCAAGGCAGTCTGTGAATGCAACTCCTTGCTGTTGTTTGGAATCTACAACAGATAAAATCATGGCAGTCAGTAAACATACAAATGGAAGAGGTCACAGACATGAAATGAATTGCATTACATGGTGGTGATATCTTTAAGGGCTGTTAGTTGTAGAAATGTGTCAATTAGATGAAATAACAGAAACATGCAGACTGTTGATGCACATGTCCACCAGTGAATTTACTCTGCAAGGCAGAAAATAGTTGCAGCATGTAAAAGTTGCCAACAAAGAAGGTATTTAATAGTTATTAGAGCAAATTTGTTGCATTTGAAATATGTGTCATGTGTGGTGTTGGGTTGAAATTTTGATGGAATCAATTGTGGGAAATATTGGAGGTTCAAATGTAATAGTATGTAGTTTCATATGATACAAACGAATTGGGGGCACCAAATGCCGATTGAGAGGTATTACTATTGCAGAAGTAATTGACATGAACTGTTCATAAGACCTCAGGATAGACAACGTTCTTTGTCTTCTTGCTGTCCGGTATGAATACCTTGATTCCATCAAATGATTTTGCTCTAGACATGGCTACATAGAGCTGTCCGTGGCTGAAGACTGGCTGTGGAAGGTAAATGCCCACATATTTCAATGATTGGCCTTGTGCCTTGTTGATAGTGAGGCAATATGCCAGTCTGATTGGAAACTGTTTTCGAGAAAGTGTGAAAGGAAGGCTCGATTCGGAACAGCTCATTGTTATCTTTGGAATCATGACTTGTTGGCCTCTGTGTGCACTGGTGATGATATCTGCAGTGAGGACGTGTTGTTTGAGGTGACGCACAATCAACCGTGTGCCATTGCAGAGGCCTTTTTTGGGATTGAGGTTTCTGAGAAGAATGACGATTGCACCAACCTGCAAAAGAATGCATTGGAAATATAAGATCATTGTTGATGAATTTGTTTCTGAGTAGCTTTATTGATGGTTTAATCATGTCACCTTCAGTTCCAATTTACGTAGTGGCATGCCGCTTGGGGTTTGTGCATTTAGGAACTCCATCGGGTATGAGTGTGCCTCTTCTGGGTCATCTGTGAGGACTTTGTCTGCACTGAAGTATGTATGTGTTGGAGTTTGAAGTCTTTGCAGAATGAGTTTGTTGATTTCATGAGAATTCTCATTCTTTGGCGTTAGGCAGCATCTTTCCGACATTGCTAGTGGATTGAGCATGAGATTAGGTTCACCTGATGTTGGATGTGGGTATATTGAGTCGATCATCTGTTGGCTTGAGTTGACACAAATTCTGTCTGGTAAGGTGATAATCTCATTCTCGTCGTGAGGCTCGGTGTGATTGCCAATTCGCAGAAGCCATTCTGAAAATTCCTGATAGGTCGCATCCTGTATAGCCCGCATGTTTCTGTGAAGGCGATGCTGCTCAAAGATGCCCCAAAGATCTCTGATTTGCATTGACTTGAGGCTTTCTGCAACAATTTTTTCTCTGCCTGCTCTGCTAATGACAGGCAGCACCTGACGGAAATCACCTCCAAGAAGCATGAACTTGCCGCCAAATGGCCTTTTCACCTGGGTGATGTCTCTGAGCAAGGTGTCCATTGCTCTTAGGGCATTTCCAGGAATCATGGAGGCTTCATCCCAGATGAATAAGGTGGTGTTTCGTAGCATTTGAGCTCGTGCACTCTGTATCTTGATGTTACATGTGGAGTTTGGTAGCAGCGGAATGGGAATTTGAAATGTGGAATGTGATGTTCTTCCGTTGATTAGAAGTGTTGCTGCTATACCTGACCACGCCATGCACTGAACTTTGTGTCCCATGGACTGTAGGCTGTGCACCAGAGTGTTGTATAGGAAAGTCTTCCCTGTGCCTGCAGGCCCATCTACAAAGTAGCAATTCTGTTCAGACTGATTCTGCACAGCTTCAATGACTTTTGTGTGGATCTCAAGTTGCTCTGGGTTGAGATTGGTTAACATTTCCAGTCCTTGTTGCTGTTCAGTGAAGATATCTATCTGATCTGCATCTGAAAATGGATAGAAATGTCTTAAAATGTGAAATATAAAATTTGAATAGTTATGAAACTAGTTGACCCCAGGTGGAAAGGATGCTTACCAGGTGTGGGTATAAAAAAATTGGTAGGTAGGTCTGGCAGGTCAGGATAGTTGTTCATGGAGTGGCCGTGAACATGCAAAGCGTTGTCAATGTCGAGAAGGCACTGGTACATGTGCCTGTCTGCGAATGTGACTGTCGGATCTGTTAGCTGTTCTAGTCTGACGAAGTCCTCACTCATGACATCAACAAATTCGTTGAACAGAGCTCTAAGATCTGATGGTGGTTGAAACATCAACAGTGTTGCGAAGAGCTCTCTCAACTGTGAAGGCATGTTGAAGAGAGCTGCTTCAGCCATACAGCGTCTGTGTTCGGCATCGTCTTCCAGTAATCCCATGGCCAGTGCAGCACGCTTGAATGTATCGTGAAGCTGATTGTTGACTGTGCGAATATCTTCAAATGATGTTGCTCCACGCCGGTTGAGTAATAGAAGCCTGAGTGCGTAATTTTCTTCCTGTCTTGGAAAGGCTTGGTATATCCTACCAATGATTGGCTTTGTTCTTTTTTGTCTTTTGTGCCACGCTCTTGTTCTTTGATTGTAGGTGTAGTACTCTGGAATTTCATGGTAGAGGTAATCACGTGCAGCTGGATCTTGCTGATTGAGAGTAAACCATGCAGTAAGACTCGTATTTGGATTGATGTTCTGAAGAGAGCGTTCATTGCCAGCTTGAAAGTAGACAGAGTTTTGCAGGGGAAGATGAGTCTGAAGGCGTTGGATAGCGTGGCTCTTTTCGTGCATGCTGAACTTCAGCATGCGATGTACTGCCTCGTGAGGGCCAAGATATCTTGCATTGATGTATTGATGAACTTTGTTATGTTGGACATGTTGTGCCTGTTGCGGTTGATTTTCTCCGATGATTTCGACGTGTGCCATGTCTTGACCTTTGTGAATGTACTTGAAGATGTACTTGACGCTTTTGATGGAGGAGCAAACTTCAACGTTTATGTGCGATTCAAATCGCAAAAGAAGATGGCGATTGTGTGGGACAACCCAGGTATCATTAAGCCGTCGTTGTCCCTTCTTGACACTGTTATGCTGGCCTCTACGTCTGTACAATGGATAACCATCAACGTTTGGTTCGGTTTGTTGTACAATTTTCTTGGGAAAATTCTTCTTGCACTTATTGTCCTCCATGCATACAGTCCGAGGGTTCAAATGCCCACATGGTGCGTGCATCATGTGTGTTTTGACCAACTTGCGATATCTGGGATGTTCTTGTTTGTTAGGAATTTCTGCTGATATCAAGTTGTCAATTTGTTCTGCAGTGCGTGGTTTGTCTTCCTGTGAGAGAAACAGAAGCATGTGTGCATGTGGAAGTCCTCTCTTCTGAAACTCCACCACGTAGACATGAGCTATAACCTTTCCGAGAAGGTTGTTGTCAAGGACTTCATGTAAGTGGAGCTTGAGCTGAAATACTCGAGTTACAATGTCAGGTCGATCGTTGGGCGATTGGTGTGGCAGGATATTTGCGAGGATTTCAGGCCACTTTGGATTAGCAGTCATCGTGAGGAAGATGTCAGGCCTGCCGTATTTTCTGACGATAGTCATGGCATCCTGAAAGTTCTGGTACATGTTTCTCTGACTGCCTGTGAATGACGACGGGAGGATGACTACGCGACCAACCTGTATCTCAACAGGTTGGTTTGGATTCAGGGCGTTGGCCATTTGCATCTCCGTGTTTGCGCGTCTGTTTAGATGGTCCATCAGGCCTTGGTAACTGTCTACGCGCAGTTGCTGTTGATTTCGAAGTATCCAATTGAGCGTGTTTCCCTCGATCTTTGTGTAAGCGTCTACCAGGTATTGTTGAAACAGCATTGAGGCAGAATGAAGGGCGGAAAATGCATTTCTAACTTGAATTCGGTAGGCATAGAATTCATTTAGAGACACACGTGTGCGACGATTACGATGTTGATCTTGACGGCCGTCTTGCATGACCTGTCTTCGGATATCAACATTGTAGCCACGTTCGCCATAGAAAAATAGCAATGGGTAAGTCATTGGGTCTGCTGTTGGCTCTGTTGCATAGAGTTTCATGTAGGTTCCATCCTTTGTACGTGCTTGAAACTCTCTATCAGCTGGATTGGGAGCTCCTCCGTCGTGCGCAGTGTAAATGGCTGCAATTTCCCTTGCAGTTGGATTGTCGTACCTGCGATCTTGATTCGGCCTGCCTGTGACTACCATCTTGAAAGTCGGTATTGGTTCGTTGTTTTCAACTGCTAGGCGTCTCTGCTCTTCCAAAATATCGCCCATTGCCTGATAGTGCTGCCCAAACGGGTTTACGGCCATCAGTTCGTTTTGCAGCAACTGAATGATGTTTTCCTTTAGATTTTGATTGTTGTCGACTCGTTGTCTCATTGCTTGACGGGTGTCCATGATGTACAACTCTGCGTATTGCGCTGTTCTGTTTTCATTTGGTTCCTGAACGCCTAGAATGGAGTGAGCATTCATATAACACATGTTGCTAAATGAAAACAGAGGAGACCATTGCGATTGTAAAATCAACAGTGAAGGTGTTTATACCTGTCATATGATAAGCTTTTCCATGGATTGTTATAACAGGCACTCCTCTACCTGCATGTGTTCTGAGTTGAGCTTGCCACGATGCAAATGCCATCATTGAGTTGTACTGCCTGAGGTTGGCAAGAAAATGCCGTGAATCGTCGGTTATTCCTTCAAAGAGACCAAGAACGTCTGGTGGCGGTGGTTGAATTGGTGGCAACGCTATCTTGCCCTCCATGCAGCACTTGGTGTATTTCCCGCGGGCGTTGTGCTCCTCTTTAAAGTACTTTGCACCGCAGTGAGGACATTCTTTGGTCATTTGACTGAGCTGATGTCTTGCAGGCTGGAGATCCACAGGTTGTTGTTGTTGTTGTTCATTGTCAACTCTAAGTTGACTGCTGACTGGTTGCTGCAACCGGGCATGTGAATATTGCGTTGTTGAAAGGTGGGCACCGCAGTTGTTGTTTTCATTTGATTGCCGAGGGCGCTTCTGATTTCCACGGGTGACTGTAGCTGCTCGTTTCCTGGGCATGCCGGCCTCAGGGCAAACAGTGATTGCAACTTATCTGAAAATGGGAGTTCAGTGTTTAAAATTTAAACGAAAAATCATGTAATGAGAACCGTCTCTCTCTGTCAATAAGTGCTTTCGACAAAAAAGTGAAAAACACTGACGCCTCCTGCATTTCGAGCTTCAATTAATAAACGAATGTTTGACGGAATCAAAAGTTGAACGGATGAACATACCTGATATTATCTTTGCGTAGTCTGTTTTTGTGAGTTTTATTGTAACTTGTGACATCTTATGCTAGGAACTAATAATAATAACGATATTCATGCCGTAATAATTGACAAAGATGTGATGCTCACACAGAATCACGATAAAGTAGATAGGGAATTTTATTAGGAAGAACTTACCGATAAATGAACAGCTTTTCAAACAGCAAATATAAATTGTATTGTCACATGAAGATTCGATGCTTCGATACTATATAATGAAAATTGTAAAAAATTGTAAAATGAAGATTCGATGCTTCGATACTATATAATGATAATCGATTCGATACTTTAGCGTACTTGTTTACTTGAAAGACTATGAGTAGTGATTGTGAATGGTCTGCGTGAACTGTCTTTTTGTGAATACTTGATGAAAGCGATCAACATGAATCGCCTCCCTCTTGGATCTATTGGCTCAGTTTGAGATCATTGTTTTGTTGTCATGAAATACGTTGAATGACAAATACCAAAATATATCGAATTTCAAATACTGACGTAAATCCTGACTCGAGGGCAGAACGGCTTTCGCTGGAAACAACATTTAGAGATGAGATCTCAGTAGTTTAGTTTAACTTGGGCACATCTCTGGAAGTAATTGGAACATCGAAAAGCGAAAAACACCGAGCTGCTGGGCGAGCTCCATGCTAACGTTATATGGAATTTTCGAAATGAATTTATGAATAATTGCGGAGAAAACCACCCGAGAATGGAGGTGGAAATTTGCTTCCTGTGGCAAGTGAGGCCGATTCTTTTGAAAAAAACCATAGACTTCCTGGGAAAGTTTTCGATTCAGAAAAAACTGAATATCTCGAAAACGAAAGAGAAATTCACGAAAAGCAATTCTCATTTTACTTCCCAAGGATACGTCGAACAGATCGGTGCGTCTTTCGCGGCGCTAGACCGAAAACTGTAGGAGGAGTTCATTGACAACGGAGGGCGAGTTTTCCTTTGTTTAGAGCACATCACGTGACGACAGCTCTTATATATTATAGATTAAGAGTTAAACTAGCAATAGTAAACACTAGAATGCCACACAGCAGCAATTTTATATGGAATTATCTTTCTGGAACAAAAGCGACACTGTCGAATGGGAAATGCTGCACCAGAATACACGCATTTTTTTATAAGAAACCTGTGAAACTCTTTTCATAAAATTTTCTCATATTTACAACGTAAACAGAACAAGAACAATATTGTAATCATCAAAATCTCAAGAGGGTCAGCTTCGTTTCCATATTCACCCTGCCTTTTCTGCCTTCCCTTTTCTTTCCATGAAACTAACTAATGAATAAATATTCTTCTTTGTTAGTCGCCTTTTTCACTTTGGGATTACCAGTTTCTCAAAATAGCTTTTTCGCGAAAATAAAATTTCACGAATTTCCAATTTTGAAATTTTTATCAAAAATAAACTTTCGCGAATTTCATATTTTAGAAAGTTTCACGTAATAAACTTTCGTGAATTTTAAGCTAAGAACGCGAAAGTCGCGAAAGTTTCTTCCTGCGAAAGTTTCTTCTTTTGAAGTAATAAGAAACCGACCCCTAAGATACCAAAAAAATTAAGAAACTGTAGTAATACTTTCCGTTAAGTTTAAGAAACCGTGTCACCTGGTACAACAGGCAAATGGGTAAGTTTTGATTGTATTTTGAAGACGGCACTAATGGTTATTTTAAATACAATCGAAGACTCAGATGGAATTGACACGACATGGAATTGGCAATTGTTTTGCTATTGTTTATTTGCATTTAATTGCGATGTATCTGTGATGCATTTCCCACCTATTTTCACTTCCAAATTTAAAAGACTTTTAAGAAATTTTTAGTACTAAAATGACCATAAAGTTTGAGAAACTGAGCACTACTTCGAAGCCTAGCTTCTTATAAAAAAATGCATGTATTGCAATCACACACAGATATGACTGTAATGACATGCAGAAATGACGGTTTGCATTCACTGCGCTGCGTGTTGAAAGGTCAATTTCCGCCAACAAAGAAAAACAGGTATGATCAAAACAAGAAACCAGTTGGAGCAATTGCAAAACTGATTGGTTGAAATTCTCAAACCGGTTTTAGACAAAATTTCGATTTTCAAGTCAGACCTCAGTTACCCGGGGGTGGCTATAGGGCCACACTACGTGTGGCAATAAATATATACAACAATAATTAAAGTAATATTAAACATTTAAGCTAGAGCCAACAATGAGACCAGAAAGATTTTTTGTTTTATAAAGTAATCAATTCAAATGCAAGAGAATAAGATAATTGCGATGGGGAGAAAGACCAGAAAAATTTTAAAAAGTAATTATACTAACTATAGAATGGAGTTGAAGATAACAGACTTTAGAGACACTGAGATGGGAGGCTTCAATTACCACTTCAATAAATCCTTTTCAAATTATCACATTCAATAAAAATGTTTTTATGAGGGGGTGATTCATCACCCACACTCCCTCTATGTTGAGATTATTCACCCTTAAGGATCAATAATCTCAACATGGCCGAGTCGAAAGACCTCCCGCCAAAGAGCCCAACGATGCTCTGGTGAGAGACCCTCCAACTAATCCCCGGAAGGAGCGTTGGCAATGAATATCTCAGGGGAGAGGATAACTTCCCTCCCCAAGACCCCCTCTGTGGTAATTGGAGTCACCACCTCAACAACCCCAAGGTCATCCAAATCCAACTCCGCCCTACAGTTAGGACAAGTTGGCCTCATTGCTGTCTCTAGCCAGCAAAAAATACATGGTGTATGGAAGATACCCCCACAAGAGGGGCATCTTTTCATTTCAGGATCGGGAGTCTCCCCCACGCACACAGTACATGGGGTCAGCTCCCCCGGAAATAAACGTATCTGCTCCATTGCTAAAAAGAAAGGAGAGTGTTCATTAATTCATATAACTATTTGTGAAAGTGATGAAAGCTAAAGATAGAGTAAAGTCACTTACACTCTGTCTGGGTCCCCTGACTGTGAGATGCTAAAAATAAATTTTAGTTGATTTAGAAACGCTCAACTTAGGAGTAAGTACTATGAATCATGATAAAATATCAAAAACACTTGCATCTGATCGTCATGATCGTACTTGGTGCTGAAATCAGCGGGGGTGACGGTGGTGTTCTAGGATCTATGAAAGAAAAATAATTTTATTAAAAAATGAGAACTAGAAAAGAATTCCAATCATTTATATTAATAATAATGATGGACTTACGAGGTGGGGAGAAGGTGGGGCTGAGCAGCATCCTACGCCGCCTCCTGTATACGAGTCTTCTTTGGACTATAAGGAAAGGTTTTAAAATTAATTTCATATGATTAGAGTACAATGAAATTTATTAGGAAGTTACTAAACGTGTGTATTTATTAAAAAATTATGAATTACTGACTAGGTGCGTGGAGTGCCACAGCATCCTCCCCCTCCTCATCCCCAACGCCAAAAATCGCACCACCTCTAGGTGGTGTAGTAGGTCTTACTGTAGGAAAAAAGACAATTTAATTAAAAACTATAAAAGGTCAGTTCATGTCTTGATATTAAAATTATCGCTAAACTTACTTCTCCTTTGCCTTTATCTCCTTAAAAATTCAAAGACGTTGTCTTCCTCTGAAGATGATTGCATATCTAAGAGAATAAATTATAGTTGGAGTATTGTCGAGGAGGAATTCAAAGCAAATGAGTTTTAGGAAAAGAAGACATCTTTAAAACGAAGGATACTCACTCGGTATTTGGTTGGTGATTTCTTGATATTTCTAGAATGAGGCAATAAAATTTCATTAATTAAATAAAATTTATTGTAGATAAAAGCAACTTACTGAGAAATTGTAAAAATGGCGGGGTTACAAAGTAGAAGGAAAACTAACTTGTTGACTAAAACAATATACATAACTCATAAAACCATTCAACTGAAATGAAAGCAAAGAGTCCATCAATTGTTTATGCTTAGGCTGATAAACCTTACAAACATTAGTAGAAATCTTGAAATGTTCAGTAGAATATGAACACAACTTACCTCGAGAATCTCTGCTGTGAAGTGACAAGAAAAAAGATGTTCAACTCTTGATATTAATCAAATCATGTCAACCAATTTTTAATAGCTCACGCCAATTCATCTGATGGGTTGGTTTGCTTGAACAGGGCATAACAAACAATTTTTCGACTCTTAATATTAACCAAATCACGTCAACCAAATTTTGACTAACTCCCGCCAACTCATCTCATTGGTTGAATAGAACACTACAGTATTTATTAACATATCTCATTACCATTCGAATTTCGAATCCTAACACCATCTTTCAATAATGACTGGAAATTTCGAAAGAACATTCGAGAACATTCAAAAAGAAGGTTCGAGACCATTTAAATGATGAGGTAATCATTAACCAATCAAACCCCATCATCTTCAGCGTTCGAATATACTACAAGGGCGATGAGGCGTTTCGCTTACTCTCATTTATGAAGAGCACACATCATGAAGAGAGTAAGAGAATCTAATTCAGATTATGAGCCTAAAAAGAAAAAATTTAAATGTTCAGAATGTTCAAAAGAGTTTACAAGGCATTTAAATTTAGAACATCACAAGCATATAGCACATAATGATCAAAGAAATACCATATCTGGTGCTGGAAGGAAAAAGAAGAGAGATGAAGCTTATCGAGTTTTCATCAACGAAGAACAACCACTAGATCAAACGAGACGTGAAATAGCTGAACAAATCTATAATGAGCTAGAAGAGCACGATCAGGGAATAAAGTATTACCTTAGCACAGAGATTGTTTTCAAAAAATTAATTGGTGATGTTGAAACTGATCCACCTCCGACATTTAGATCGAAAGTACTTTCACAGTTAAGGATTGGTGGCATTGAAGATATTAGAGATCAAGTCACAGAAGCTACTGATAAAGTCTATGAAGATATAAATGAATATACAGAAAACGGTAGCGGATGGACATTGGAAAGAGTGGTGAATTATAAGATTCATTTCTTCAATTACAAACCAATTAAAGGTGGATCGTACATACCAACACCAAAACTCTTGAGCGTGAAGAAAGCAATCATCAACGTACAAAATAAAGATGATAAATGTTTCATGTGGGCTGTTTTATCTGGTTTATATCCAGTGGATAAGGACTCTCGTAGAACAACAAAGTACGATCCAAGTCAATTGAATCTAGAAGGATTAACATTTCCTATAAATCCTACTAATTTCAATATGATAAAGAAATTTGAGGATAATAACAATGTTTCAATCAACATCTTTTATTATGAAGATGACACGGTGTATCCTGGAAGATTAACCAATCAAACAAAGGAGAAGCATCTCGATGATTGTTATTGATGGATGATAATGGTAACTCACATTATTGTTGGATAAAGAGTTTGAGCAGACTGCCTGCTGGACGTCCTGGACATAAACATAATAGAGAAAGGTTTTACTGTCATTTCTGTTTGAGTTCATGCAACACGCAAGAATCTTTAAATAAGCATATCGAGATCTGTAAACAGAATGAAAGTCAAGCCGTTACATTCCCAGCTAAAAAAGATGCCCAACTATCCTTTAGTAACTTCGAGAAGCAAATGTTCTTACCGTTTATAGTATATGCTGATTTTGAGTGTATGCTTGAGAAGATGGATGATCCCTCCAAGTATCAGAAACATACACCGATTAGCTATGGACTGTACGTAAAGTCGATTGATGCACTCTTAAATATTGGACCAGAAGTTTAAACTGGTGAGGATTGTATGTTGAAATTCATGAACAGGATGGATGAGTTGAATGAACACATACGAAAGATATTCAAAATAACATTACCAATGAAAGCACTCACTCAAGAACAACAACAACAACATGATGAAGCAACACACTGTTTCTGTTGTAAGAAGAAATTTGGGAAGAAGATTCGAGACCACTGCCATATAACTGGTGAGTTTTTTTCATTTTCACTTTCCAACATACATCTTATTTCTAGAAATCTAAATGTCTTCTTTTTCATTCACACAGGAGAATATAGAGGTGCAGCATGTGATTATTGCAATCTAAACCACTTGAACATCATTGCAAAATCCCACCTCATTCCAGCAGTCTTTCACAATTTGAAAGGGTATGACATGCATCACATTATGTCAAATCTTAATCGGAGAAATGTACATGTCATTGCAAACTCATCTGAAAAGATTGTAACAGCTTCTATCGAATCAGTGAATAATTCTAATGGTCATGATGATGATGATGATGGTGGTAATGGTGATTGGGTTCCTGGAGGAATAAGATACGTTGATTCATTTGCGTTCCTAAGTAGAGGTTTGGCAGAGCTTGCAAATAACGTACCTGATAATGAATCAACACTAGTGAATGAATATCCAAGAAGAACATGGAATAATGTTGATTTTGATGAAGGATTTAGATTGTTGAGAAGGAAAGGTGTCTATCCATATGATTGGGTGGATAGTGTAGAAAAGATGGACGTAACCTCATTACCATCACAAGAAGAATTCTATAATGAACTGAATGATTGTGGAATCAATGATGATGATTATGAACATGCACAAAAAGTCTGGCAATTCTTTAGATGCAATACGTTTAAAGATTACCATGAGCTCTACTTGGTAACTGACGTCCTCCCACTCGCCAACGTTTTTGAATCATTTCGAAAGCTTGGAATGGAGTATTATGGCTTGGATCCTGCGTGGTATATATCTTTACCAGCATTTGCATGGGACGCAATGTTAAAGATGACAGACATCAAGTTGGAGTTGTTAACTGAGGAGAAGAAGGACATTTACTTGCTGTTAGAAAAATGTATACAAGGAGGTATATCAATTGTGATGCAGCGACATGCAGAAACTACAGAGCAATCATCAATCATATATAAAGATGCCAACAACCTACATGGACATGCAATGTCACAAGATCTCCCAACCGATGGTTTCAGACTGTTAAGTTCGAAAGAGATTCAAAGGTGTGATGTTCATCAGATGTTTGCAAGAGGAGATAGAACAAAAGGTTACATTTTTCGAGTAGATCTTGAATATCCTCCTGAATTACATGATAGACATGCAGATCTACCACTGGCTCCTGAGAGAGTTAAAGTTAAAGAAGAAGGGCTGTCACCATTACAAAAAGAAATGTATCACAATGTTTACAATAAGAAGTTTTCAACTACAGAAAAACTAATACCAAGACTCTTAAACAAGAAAGATTATGTTATACATCAAAAGTGCTTACAGCAGTGTTTAGACCTTGGTTTAAAGCTCACAAAAATACATGACATCATCAAATTCAATCAAAGCAATTGGTTGAAAAAGTACATTGATTTCAACACTATTAAACGAACCAATGCTCGAAACGACTTTGAGAAAGATTTATTCAAATTGATGAATAATGCTGTTTTTAGGCAGACGATGGAGAATGTACGAAATCATAGAAAGTTTGATATATGTACTAGAGGTGAAAGGTTGACGAAATGGGTTCATTTTCCATAGTTCTATGGAGTGATTGAAGTCAATGATGATACTCTTATCGTTCAAAGAAAACTAAAAACAGTACATCTCACCAAACCAATCTACCTTGGCTTTAGCATTTTAGATCTTAGTAAAGAGCACGCAATGTATGATTACCACTACAATTATGTGAAACACGCCTTTCCAAATGCAAAACTCTGCTATATGGATACCGACAGTTTCATCTATGACATACCACGTCCACTGGAAGAGGTTCATCAAATCATGAACGAAAGCTCCCATCTGTTTGACTTCAGTTACTATCCTAAAGATCATCGAAACTATTCCACAACTAATAAGAAAGTGATTGGAAAAATGAAGGATGAATTAGAGGGAAAAGTAATGGATGAATTTATTGGTTTACAACCAAAAATGTATTCTTGTAAAATAGCTGGAGGAAATCTGATAAAGAAAGCAAAGGGAATCAAGAAACGTGTTGTGAGGAAGCAGATAAACCATCAAGATTATCAACAATGTCTAACAATGCATCGTGTTTTCGTTCATGAACAATGCAACATCATCTCAAAGAATCAAATGACCTACAGTGTGCGACAGAAAAAGACATCCTTAACACCATTTGATGAGCGCTACATACTAGAGGATGGTATACACTCCTTACCATATGGGCATCATCGATTGCAATCAGAAGAGTAATAATGAGACTACAAGTTAATCATAAACTATATCCTCTTTGAACATATTGTTGAACATAAACATCATTGTGTAACTTATTATTAACATTAAAATATCTACTTATTAACGTGTTCATTGTAAGTTGTTTTTTTGTTCTATTAATGAGGAAAAATATACAATGTTGTCCACACGTGTCACTCTCATATGATTGAATCTGTTTATCATTATAAACCAAGGTGAATGGTTGAATGAATCGTTTGAACTCTTTTAAGGTTTTCTACCAAAAGAATCGTAGAATTCAAGATTTCTATCTTCATCAATGTAGATGGCTACCCAATGTGTGCCCTTATCAGTGAAATTATCCTCATTAAAGATGAATGAACAGGAAAGTCAATGTATATCGATCTTCTTAATTTCATCCTTCCCAAAGACACCGTGGAAATGTGGAAGGTTTTCCCGCTTTGTTAGCAAGTTATTGATGGTAACATCATCCATTACCAATCACGAATAACGTTTTTATGAGCATCGATTTTAATTACTTTATCAAACTCTCCCAAGATGATTATATTCAATGGAGAGTCCACAGCATCTGCAAGGTTTATGCTTATCCTAAGATTGCCCTCTCGTTTCAATAGATATTCCTCATTTTTACAATTTCCCTTTGGAGTCAAATCAAAACCATAGATTGTGGATCCCTGCCTGAATGTGGCGTAATCGACCAGACTTGGAGAATTGTTTAGTGCAGACACCAAACGATTGTAAGCATCCAAATAAACATCATCATCAAAGTTGAACCTGAGAGGAGGTGTAATGTCTTGATTATCAACAGTTACTTGTATAGCAGAAACATTATTATGTTCGAAATTGAATGGATTTTGTTCAGGCATTCCATTATATGCAGAATTGTCAGCGATTCCAAAGAATAGTCTGTTCGGAATTTTTCCATTGAAAACATTATCCTGTACCCAGCTAGTTGTACTACTAGGGATTAGATAAGTCACCATGTGTGGTTGACAGACTGGATACATGGCTGGAGATTTCATCAGAGTCCTTTCTATCCCTTGCAAGATACTATCCTTAATATGTATATGTCGCAGTATCAATTTAACTTCTTTTATATGTAGGTTCACCGCAACACCATTTTTACTCATTAAGCAAACAGCATTGCTGTTTGGACTCAATCTCCATTGAAGACGAACTCCAGGTAGTAGGTATTTGAGTTGATTGCAGATATTCACGTGTGGCTTTGTTATCACTTTGACGGTTGCACTGTTATCAAATGGCGCTGATCTCTCATTCAATCCTGGGTTTTTGGTAGAAGCAGTAGTGGGATATCCAGCACTCTCTTTCCCTCAAGTATCACTCACCCAATTTGTCATCTTCAAGTAATTCTTAGCTCTCGTTTCATCATATGTGAGAATTGTTGCCAGGTATGATTGATAAGCATACATACCATTCGCCTCCGTCACAGGAGTGTCATTCAACACCAACTCAATTTGTTTCCACAATGATTGACCAATATTATTGATTACTCCAACGAAATCCCCCATTGTCTTTCCAATGTCTGTTCCATCTGCTTTTTTAATTGATAGAGTTGAAATGAAGTATGAATGATTCAAATCAATCATATGTTCCGACTGTGCTGCAATGTCGAAAACGACTGTCTGTTTAGAAGCATTTAGAGCAGCTGTCTGTGGAAAATATTCAACATCCTTAAAGTACAGAATATCATTCTTCAACAGTTTCTTCAGTAAAACTTCTTCTAGTTATTCTTACTCTGAGACTTTCTCCCTTTTTATAGCTATATTTGGCATGAATATTCCGCTCATGGTATTAACAAGCTCCTCCGTAGCTTGTTTCTTCACATCATTCAAAACATCCTTGTTCATAACATTCACAACCTCATCAGCCGCTTTCCGCTTGATACCACGAACGGAGGATTTTGCTGTCTCCTTTGTTACTTTCTTCACATTCTCTCCAGCAGCTATGCATTTGAGAGCTTTCTCTCCTTGTTCTTTGATGACTGGAAGTGCTACCCTCTTAGCACCTTTTCCTATTTTGGGCGCAATAAGTTTCAAGATTCTTTTCATTACAGGTGCTGCTCTCTTTATGATTGTACCAACGCCACGGCCACTCTGTCTAGGATAATAAGATGGAGGTGGGGTGATCTTGTAAATTGGGAAATCATATGATGATCTGAGGTTTGACTTGTATACTGGTCGATCATACATGTTTCCTTCTGAAATGAAGTAAAAACGATGGCTTCGTCTTATAGAACTTTATAGGTTGACCGAGTTCATTCAACACTTTTATAGGAAACTCGTTGACGTCGTTGTAAAGTAATGGATAGTAGAGCAAGTTCTCAAACTCAACCAATTTCACACTATGGTTCTCGGTGGTGAGAGGTGCAAACCGTAGTAATGGTGTGCTAACGTTGCCAACTATTCTATAATCTAACAGTGAGCAATATATAAACAAGTTTTTCCCTTTTGCATTTTTTTTTTTTTTTTTTTTTCAAATACAAGTTTAAAGGCCGAGATGGCCCATAACTGCTTAAATTTTATACAGCGGTTTTGATTTACTTTTTTTTACAAACAATAACATAACAATAGAAAAAATTAAGGATACATGTAAAATACTAAATTAAAAAATTGTAAGAAAATCTAAATATAGGTACAAATTATGCTCATGGTCAGAAGATTTTGCTCAAAATTAACCTCAGTCTGATTTTATTGGTTAAGTTATGGAACTATTGAAGTATTTAGTTCTTTTATCGAATGTTTTCCTGCAGAAATGTCCCAAAAGATTCGTGGTTACACAGTCCTCTTGGCACATCAGCCAAACAAACATATTTTGGTTGTTTAAGGAAGCCGTATTTGGATAAATTTGGTAAATTTTATCAAGAAATTTTTGTCGTTCCTCAGCAAAGAGAGGGCACGATAGAATAAGATGAATTTCATTTTCGACTTCAAAAACATTTGTTGCTTTACAATAGAGGCAAAATCTTTCGTCTCTTGGAGTTTTATTTTTATGAAAACGCCCAGCTTCAATCTGAAGATTATGCGCACTGAGTCTGAGTTTTGCAAAAGAACTCCTAACCTTGAAATCAGTTAAGAGATCAAGGTAGCTTTCAAATTTGAATGTAGTCTTAAATGAAGCAAACAGATGTAATTTTTTGTTAGCAATTATGTGTTCATTTAATTTTTCTAATATTTCCAACTCAAAATGCTTTCTTACTTTGTTTTTGATTACTGAACTTGAAAATCTTCATCACCTACTACATCAGTCGTTCTTTCGATTCCCTTATAACTGTAATTAGATAATGGTTCACCGTCATGTTCACCATCAAGTGGGCATGGGGTCCATCTCGTATCACTCGTGTATACATTATTCATACTATCACTATATTCTTTGACAAAATTAACAAAACCGAGGATGTTGCATAGCTCTTTACCTAAGATCACTCTTTTCACATACTTTGGAAATTTAATCTTCACTTTAGAATCAATGATGAAAAACTTTGGTAAGTATTCAAATGGTAATCCAAGTTCTGCAACATGTCTCTTAAAAGCATCTTCCGAAGAAGCTATGTTTTGGTTTAATATAGACACTATTTCTCGTATCGTCATCTTTTGAGCTTCTTCACTGTTAAAGACTCGATAGCCCAGGTTGTATAGTATAAAATTATATTCTTTCTTATCTGCTGCTAGGTTCCATTTGATAGTATATTCATTGCTATATTTTTGTCTTAGCATTAAATCACTGAATCCAACCTTGTCCATCCCAATCCTAAAGATACATGCCATTTTCCAGAAGTTTTTGATGGAATTTTTATCAATTTCAATCCTATCACTCAGCTCATATAGCATTTCTGCTAAAGCCACTTCCCATTTCCCATGAAGATGCAATGGTTCTTTAAGCTTTATTGTTGGATTAAAGTTACTATCAAGTGAACATGTTAAGTAGAAATCGTTGATCATCTTAACTGAATTGTAAGTCAATCCAGCACTTTTCTTCAAACTGGTTAGATATATACTGTAGTGTTTCCCAATCGTAGATTCTAATGTTGATTGACTTTATGTTTGAAGTTATAACATCATATGATGGTGGGTTGATAGCTACTTTGTGAATGGTGTCTTTCTTATCATCATCATAAACCACCAATCCCAATAGTGGAATGATGTCTCTGCTTATAATAAAGAGACAACAAAGGGCAAAGACGTTGTGATTTACGCTCACATCCTTTCGAAAGAATGTACATCCAATCATTCTTCATTTTGTAACACCCATTAGTGGCTGAGTTAACGTTACACTTCTATTGGTTAGTGTTATGTACATATTCAAATTACAGGCCTGATCCTTACGGTAATAGATGTCTCACCAGTAAATTGTTTAGATGAATAGAAGAGTGTTGGATTTATAGGATTATCATCATCATCATCCAACTTGATAGATATTTGTTGAAATTGTAGTTTCTCCAAGGGAGCAAACACTATGTTCTTTGGAGCAAACACTATGTTCTTTGGAGCAAAATATCGGACATAGGTATCAAGACGTACATCATAAAATGACAGCTTTCTCAATACTCGTTTCTTTTCAATTCCACCAAAATAGTTGCTTTCTAGAAGATCACATTTCACATTTATAGCTGTATGTGGATTTACATGTACACCATCTTTGATTCTCGTTAAACATTTGATCTTCCCTCCTTTAAGTGAACCCCCATCAGCTTTCTTTTTGTATATGATCAAATCCATACATTGTAGAGGTTGCACCACATCTCCTATTTTATAATTAGATCGATACTTAATGTATGACCCATTATGTTCTTCCAACGTATTAGTCAAGTCCCCTTCTAATCCAAGGAAATATGCTAGGGGTCTTGAAAATCTAATGAACAACGAACTAGTTTGTGTTGTTTTCTCTGGTTCGTAGTATCCTAATGATCTTAAATCATCCTTCATTTCAAACTCTACCTTTCCTTCAATCAAGGAAACTGATAACATATTCTTTAACTGATAACCAAAATCAGGGAAATCCAGTAACATGTCATTGAATAATCTCTTGAATTCATAGTACATGAGAGTGTTATCTCTTGTCTTGATGATGTCTTTATCAAGAAAGACTTTCTCATAAAAAAATCCATATACTCCCCAGTTGATCATGTTACCATCTTTATCTGTGATCACGGCATACTCATTTGAAATTGAAAAAAAATATTTATCATACAATCCTTGCTCTCCTCTATCTGGTAGAGTCATTTGTAATAATCCCATTTCCCACTTTTTTCTCTTGCTATCCAAGTGAAGGAAGGCCACCCACTCATCAAACTATGGTGGATAACCTCGCCATCTTATTAAATAGACGTTTTTCCCTTTTCGTTTTTTCTTTTTAAGAACCTCTTCAACAATAACCGTTTTTGGTAAATACACGAGTTGTAGTTCTTCCTACAAGACGAGACGAACCAACGAAAGTGTGTTGCAAGAAGTAAACGGCGGTGTGAATCTGCTAGGTAAAGTCCAGCAAGCCCAACTAAGATACTTTGGGCATATTGCAAGACAGCCACATAGTCTTGAAAACTCAATGATGCTTGGAATGATGGAGGGACATAGAAGCAGAGGACGACCGAGGAAGCAATGGATCGACAACGTGAAAGAAATTATGGAGGACGACATTCATAGGCTGATAGAACTTGCACAAAACAGAGATAAATGGCGAAAGGCTATCATGGTGGCCACAGATGATCGGAATCGATCTAACTGACTCATCACACAGTTCTTCCTTGTAGAAATCATCGCTCACTTTCTTGCCTTTAAGGTCTTCAACTTCATACATTGTTGGTAGCCTTTCTTTAAAAACTTTGCTAATCTTAAAAATTTCTTCAGTGTAATGTTGTAAATAGCCTTTCTTGAACAACTTCTTTTTCAGACTCAGCCTAACGTAATCACCAACTCTGAAATTGACTTGTCTCCTTCTCATCTGCTTTCCAAACAACTTCTCTCTAACAATATTAGCGTTGCTTTTATTGACAGCTGATGGACGCACACCAATCGATTGGTGGTAGGTGTTGTTATAGGAATGTACAAAGTCTTGTAAATTATTGATGTATCTAAGAGTGTTTCTTGCAGTAAAGTATCTATACATGCGACCTTTTAGCATCCTATTGAACCTCTCTACAATGGCTGCTTTTACTTCATTGTTAGCTGTGTAGAATCCAATGTTTTCTTTCTTAAGCAATTCTTCAAAATCTTTATTCATGAATTCACTCCCCTTATCTGACCTCACCTTATGTGGCCGTCTTTCAAGCAAGATATCTTGAAATGCTCTTACAATTTCTCCTGATGTTTTCCTCTTCAGAGGTTTCACCCAAGCATACTTACTGAATGTATCAATACCAGTTAATAGGAATGTAATGTTTTCATTCTCTTTTTTCAAATAAGCCATGTCAACAAGATCACATTCCCACAAATAGTCTATATTGTTAGTAATTATTCTCTCACGTTTAAAATTCCTTCTACTGGGTTTATGTAATGAATATGCTAAATAGTCCAGGCGTTCTATGGTTGGACCTGGAACTAATTCCCACAAAAGTATTCTCTCCAGGAACCTGTTAGAATGAATGTGTAGAACAACATACAAAAAGTCCCAAAATTTCCGAGTGCGGCAACATTCCGATTTTTAGCTTTTGCGGATGGGCCTGCATGAAAACGAGGCTGGACGGTAATATCCCTGAAATTGTTCAAATTTTCTCAAAACTACAATGCCTTTGCATAAAAGCAATAAATACCGATACAAAATATACAGGAAAATATCTTAGCTTTTGCTGATGAGCTGTCTTTTTGCTGCATGAAAACGAGGCTGAACCACAATATCACTGAATTTTTCAAATTTTCTCAAAACTGCGACGCTTTTGCATAAAAGCAATAAATAACGATACAAAATAAACAGGAAAATACTTTTTAATGATCAACTGCTGTGCTCACGCCAGTAAACAGGCATCGTTAATTAAGCTCATGTTAAGACTATACTATAAAATTGTAAATATGGTTAGTTTTGTAAACTTAACAGTGGAAAAAACTGAATGTGCAAAGCTTGATTACGAAGTGTACTTGAGTTATTCCTCATCATAGTCATCGTCACTTGGATCGATGCTGCTGTTTGTGCATCCAGTGCCTCGGCATTGACCACATGCCATAGAGCAGTCTAATCCATGCTTACGGGAGGTGCACCTTGCGGTTGAGCAATCTGTTGAACAATTACATCTTATCATATTGAGCAAGGTGTCAGGAGCTGCAGGAAGATCAGTTGTGACAGGGACAACCAGGTTTCCTTGAAATTTCCAACCGCAATCCTCGATTGACAAATTGTTATCCGGGCCTTGCCACTGTTTCACTTGCATGAAAACTCTCATGCTATGATATTTGGCTGCTCCGGAGGTTGGGGGCAGATTTTGAGGCTCAACCTGACGGCCTCTTGTGCACACCTTTTTCATGGTATCTCTGGTGTCGCAAACTGTCTAGAGACTCGCCTTGCCTTTCTCCATACATCACGACGAGGGCATTCTCACCCACTTGAACTATATCATCAAAGCTTCATCAGCTATGTTAAAAATCTTTGCTTGTTCCTGGTAGTAAGGGGAGTCAGAAAATTTCTTGAAAGGGATTGCCTTTCCAATTCCAAAAGGACGAGATGTTGTGTCGCATCCAGCTATCGCATGCAGATACAAAATGCTTTGACACATAGCATCACCTAGTTCTATTTGAACCCTTCGCATGTTCCACATTTTTGTCTGCTTAGAGCTTGACTTGGGCTCTGGGCGAAAAAACAGGTCGCACCCGTCTTGCTTTGTGTAAAAACACAATAGAACTAGTAGATCTGTGTCATCCCCCACGAGTACTGTAGGACTTTCAGAGGCAGTGGAGACGGATGTCTGCCGCAGTGTAAGAGGAGAATCGAAAAGTGCTGCTGGATAACTGCATAGCTCGTATTTAAACACACCCTGCAAGTCGGCAATGGTATTACAGGCAAAGACTAAGCGTTGAAACAGAAGCTGTGGGTCGACATGGACTTTCACACCATTTATTTTCATTGAAGAACCCGCAGCAAGGGTAACAGCTTGCTCTTTCCGCTTAAAGGAATAAGTACTCACTTGCTGGTCGGTCATCTTGGCCAAAATCCTCTCCCCCTTTGCCCTAGCTTCATCGACGTCGACAGCGTCTTCAGCATTCACACCAGTCATGATATTCTTAAGAACGGAGTCCTGTGCGAATGGATTTCACCCATCGCCAGCAATCGTCTTAAGGATAACAATGGTATCTTCAAGATCTTGTTTCTGTCGACCTGCTGACATGTCTTTATTCTGCTCACTGTGCTCACATAAGACACCAATAAGATCTTGCATTGCTGAGCTAGTCTGGGCACAGGCAGGTGTAGATAAAAGCCATTTAGCACGTTGCTGCTCTGTCATACCACTTCCTTGGGTCAAGCCACCTGTGGTTTTCAGACTTCTCATGAGGACTGGCTCGATAATCAGGTCAGTCGACAGGCCAGCCCAGTAACGGTCACTTCTTCTGACTACGTGGAATCCCCTGGCAAATGCTTTGTAAACATCAGGAAATTCAACCTTGAGGCTATTCATCGATTGGAGGTACAATCTAGCGCTCTGTGTGTAAAGGTTGTGGCCTGACGCAGCGAAGTAGGGTAGCATTTATGAAATTACTTGAAGATGCATCTCCCAGTTCCCGGTACTTTCAGCCTTCATGAAAGCGTGAACGATATCCAGCATGTCTAGATACTGTAGCCAAAGTGCTGCTGTTCGACTTTCGGCTTGACATTTTTTACGCTCCTCGAAGACTTTCGTAAGGATATTATTCAGAATATCTGAGCCTGAAACTTCCTCCACAGTCTTCTCCTCCCCGACGAGTTCTTTGTACAGTGTTTCACTGCTATTAACAAGGGCGTCGTTTCCAGTTCTGGATTCTTGAGCGGTCTCATCGACTAATATATTCTCATCTGCCACTTGTATTTCTGAACCAGGCTCAATCTCTTCCTTCTCCATGGAAACCATATCTGAAAAAAGAACATTTTCTATGTTTCAGTTACTTTGGAGCACAGTGAGTGAAAGAAAAGCTACAATTTGAACATTCAGATGTGGTCTGGGGTGTGTTGTATCTAGATGCATAGCTATTGTATTAGGTCCGAAATGAGTCTGCTCATCCTCTTCCATTCTGCCCATCCTCTTCATTTGAAACATAAAACTCTTGCTTTAACAAGTTAACAACTAAATAATAAAATATGTCGAAACAAATTTATAGCCTACCTGAACACTTTAGGTAAGGTACTTTCACATCTAGAGCTGCTGAGTATAACAAGGCATTGAGGGATGCATCAACGATAAGGTGACCACGTAGCGCACGTGCAACAGCTTTTCCCGACAGCATATGTTCAACAGCATTGGGGGCATAAATTAACTCAAGTAGTTCTTTCAAGCCTGATCCAGCCATTAAGTGCCCGATGCTGCTAAGAAAACTCATCAGCGTGTGAAATGACCCAAGACGTGGAATAATGTGCCGTAATTTGCTGTCATCGGACTCGGTGTTTATCAATGTGAACGCCTTAAACCATGTAATTATTGGATTTTGTATCACATGTTCTTGTGCATGATTGTAGATGAAGCAGAGTGTAGAGTTGATGCAGGTTATGTCACTAGCGCTCATATCAATCATCGGAAGGAATGATATGGATGAATGGTCATTGTGGATTCCCTTGTGAGTGGCTTGCATAAGGCCCGCCCAACTCGGTCGAGTTACTTCATTAAACAATAGTGAAGTTTTCCATAGCACATCCAGATGATTTGTTGGATCTCCTATCTCAGCAATGACAAAATCTTTGAACTTCACCTCTAAACTCTTCATTCTTGGCTGTGAAGGAGGGAGAATCCTTACATTTCCAGCCAGTACAATGTCTTGACCATTGAATTTCTTCCTGGGGATCCGATTCATTCTTGAAGTTCCTGGTGTAACAGTAGCAATCATGCCCATACCGTGAAATGTGTTGTGGCCATCAATTGTGCGCAGGTTGACATTATCAGCTACGTACTGAACAAATTGCCCGCTATATTCTGGAATGCCAGTTCCTTGGTCCACTGCAGCGTTCTGCTTGAACAAAAAAACTTCACGATATGAGGAGCAGAAACCAAGGCGATGAAGGGTATCTATCAAAAAGCGAGAGGCAAAGCTGTGATGTAGTTGCACTGCCAAACCCATCTGTAGAGGTGTAAGAATTGCGCATCGGCGAGATGATTGCATCACTGCTTGGCCAATGGATGCTACCTTCATAGACTTTTTTTTACCTGAGAAGATTCCCTTTAGAAGAAGTTTGAGTGTAGGAGGTAAGAATTCAATATGCTTCTCAACGCCAGTCTCAATTAAAGGGTAGTAGTCGTTGGGTGTTTTGATTAGTTTTATATCACTGCGTAAGAGCTTTGCTGCAGCTCTGATGACATCAAATTTTTCGTCTTCAGGGTCTGAGTGCTCTTTCTGTTGCGAGTGAAACTCCTGTAAGATAAACGCTACAGTTCTTCTGAATGTTACAATATTTGTCTTTCCAGGTCTATTTGTAATTATCACGTTCTCTCCAAAATGCTCCATTATTTTTTCTTTCATATGCCATGCGCTATAGGCGCTGCCATCGCCTGACTCTCCTAAGAACTCTTCCATTTTTTTAGTCAGATCAAACACAGTAACTTGTTCCTAATATCTACATTTTCATGAGTTTAGAACTGATTCTCTAATTATATTATTGAAAACATTGCGAAAAAGTTGGAGTTTTTCCCTGCTATTAAATGAAGAACTTTCAATAAAGAATTAGGAATCATTTCTTATGTTTATTAGTAAATTTTTTGGAATTCATGTCGCCTTTTAGAGCGATAATTCAAAAATAAGTTTACCAGTCTCGTTCCCATGCGAAAGGGAATTTTCAACTCGGATGTCCAAAATAAATCCGATTTTTCTCAATGTTGCAGTGCTAGGATTATCTGGGACTTTTAATATTTTATTAAGTGATTATTGAAGAGCCAAAAACAGTTAAAATTTCTTTTATGGAAATTAGTTCCAGGTTAGGCGCATGTCCGTCGTATAATGCCTGGACTAAAACTAGTTTTACTCCATTCCCTAACATCTTTCCTTTTTAGATTAGGAACCAACTTCTTAAATTCCCTATATGCTTTATCTAAACCCCAAGAGAACCATGCACAGAAGGATCAGAATATAACTTTTCAATATTCCTATTAAATCAATTAACATCTGCATCAACTTAACGTTAGAACATCCTTTCTTCCTTTTCCTTCTCCTCCTTTTTGAATGATGTGTTGTTTTTATAACCAATTTTTCATCTCCACTCATCTTCAGTGGTACTTTCTTCTTCCTTGTAACCTTCTTTTTTGTTGGTGGAAGCTTGCCTGAGATTTCCTTCTCAGGTTCTGGTTGACTTGGAAGCATGATTAATTTTTCATAGTCCATCATCACCATCTATTACTAACGTGTAGCATTCAATCCTATTTATAGTTTTTTTGGTTTGAATATAATCATTGGAGCTTCACGTGGAAAGATGTTCCTTCTAAATCGCACATCTTCATCAGTGGATTGGGTGAAATCACAGAGTAAATATCCATATAATCTAGCAGTGGCGTCATTGTAGATATTAATAAATGTTTTTGGGGAAGATAGACAGGGAATTTTTCCCAACAAACTGGCGGAGAGGGTAACCGGGGATTTTTCACTTGTTTCGACTTCTTAATGGTAGTACCTTCAAATTTTCAAGGGTGTCCAAAAAAATTTCTGCCCACATGTCACGTGGTCGATGACGTAAAGGGTAACGGTCAGAAAAAAATGAAAGTCGTCAAATTTAAAAACAAATGGCATCAATCGAAAGAGCATGAAAAACTGAACAAAATATACTATGGTACCTATATACTAAAATCAAAATGTTAAAAGATATAACGTGTGAAACTTTCGATGACGTCATCAATAGTGAAAATCAAAAAGTAAGAAAAATATTAAATCAATAACGTAATTTCTTTGAAATGCGCCTTGGAACAACTATTGCCCTGATATGATGTATAGTTAAATCTCAAAGCATGCATTGCACTCAAAATTACAAAGGTATTCCATACGTTGGTTAAAAGCAAGGCACGCTCTGGGATTTAGCTGCATATCATGTCGATGCAACAGTTGTTGCAAGACGCAATTCTATAGAGCTTACGTCATTGTGAAACTGCTCTATTGGCACATTAAAGTTAGTAGTTCACAAACCTCTCATAACTGATTGAAATATTGTCCTGTTAGTGTCATGCGTCGTTCCCTTGCCTCTCACTGTCTCTTGCTAGCCACCATTGTTATCAATAGTCACATGCGTGGGAAGGTTCTGTTCAAGGGACAACGGAACAATTTCATTGTTGCTTTGAACTTCTTCAGCCCAAGCTTTGTTCTGAGCTAGAACATCACTGTAGGAAATAGTGTGATTCATTTTATGAAGTATTGATGTCATCTCTTTGCTTCCAGTTATACGATGCATCGTCATTGCAGAAATTATTTGTTTCGGTGTTCTTTCGCGACCTACAATCAGTGATTGCCAATCAGATGCGAGACTCCAGATTTTAGTGGCTAACTAGGAAGGCTGGCTAACCTCCCTATAGTTGGCCTTCGATGTGAGTGGGACAGTGATCTTCAACAAACGTGGGGTGGGTTTCTGTTGTTTTGGCCTTAGATCTGAGTGGGAAAGCAATCTTCAACAAAAGTGGGGTGGGTTTCTGTTGTTTTGGCCTTCGACCCGAGTGGGACAGCGATCTCAAACAAAAGTCGGACAGCGATCTCAAACGCTATTTCCTACAGTGATGTTCTAGCTCAGAACAAAGCTTGGGCTGAAGAAGTTCAAAGCAACAATGAAATTGTTCCGTTGTCCCTTGAACAGAACCTTCCCACGCATGTGACTATTGATAACAATGGTGGCTAGCAAGAGACAGTGAGAGGCAAGGGAACGACGCATGACACTAACAGGACAATATTTCAATCAGTTATGAGAGGTTTGTGAACTACTAACTTTAGTGTGCCAATAGAGCAGCTTCACAATGACGTAAGCTCTGTAGAATTGCGTCTTGCAACAACTGTTGCATCGACATGATATGCAGCTAAATCCCAGAGCGTGCATTGCTTTTAACCAACGTATGGAATACCTTTGTAATTTTGAGTGCAATGCATGCTTTGAGATTTAGCTATACATCATATCAGGGCAATAGTTGTTCCAAGGCGCATTTCAAAGAAGTTACGTTATTGATTAAATATTTTTCTTACTTTTTGATTTTCACTATTAATGACGTCATCGAAAGTTTCACACGTTATATCTTTTAACATTTTGATTTTAGGATATAGGTCCCATAGTATATTTTGTTCAGTTTTTCATGCTCTTTCGGTTGATGCCATTTGTTTTTAAATTGACGACTTTCATTTCTTCTGAACGTTACCCTTTACGTCATCGATCACGTGACATGTGGGGAGAAATTTTTTTGGACACCCTTGAAAATTTGAAGGTACTACCATTAGGAAGTCGAAACAAGTGAAAAATCCTCGGTTACCCTCTCCGCCAGTTTGTTGGGAAAAATTTCCTGTCTAAGATGGCATGATTTGCTGTGCAAGAAATCTGATTTGACTTCTATCTCTTGGATTTTTAAATAGAACTTGATATTGTGTGTCTAGAGCAAGATTTCTCATTTCGCTAGATTTTACATCATTACAATTACGTTTATGTTAAGGTAAACAACCCTTTGTAAACAACTTCCCAAGGTCTTTGAAGTTTGCTATTCCATGCATTAGATCATCAACAATGATTGTTATCCTTTTCTTTGATTTTTCGATTTCCTCATACTAACACCAGATAATATTAGAGAAAAAGGCGCTTTGAATCTCAGATCATAAGTCATTTTTATAACACATTTCAACTAACATCATACTCCTTATATAACAACATTGGAACTTTAATTAAACATTGGAATTTGTGATGTTCTTATAACGTTCAAGGGAATGCTGTTTCACATACTCTCAAAACCATCCTACTCAGAGTTTGTAATAAGTATCTTGATCTTTCTAGAGATTCTCCACTCAGCATTTCATTGTATAATCTTTCAAGCTGATCATTGTGATCGGAATGTTGTTTATGTTCATTCAATTCTTCAAGCATTGCCTTTGTGAATGATTCCTTCCCCTCAGCTACCATGTTTGTATTTGCATAATCAATGTGAAATGTTATGAACTTGAATGCATTTGTTGCCATACAGTCTGCACTATGTTCAACATGAGGATCAATAATAGATTTGAAACACTTCTTACAATGCTCCTTTGCTTTTCTTGAAATGTAATTCAGGAGGATTGCTGAATATGCTTCTTGAATTTTATCATTTGACAGTTGTTTAATTGATAACTTCATGTTAGAAGGTCTTTTTCTTTTAGATGATTTCACTAATGATTCATCATCACCCTTCCTTTTGGCTGATTTAACTGCTAACTCGTCACTGGGTAGGTCATCACAATCGTCCTTCCTTTTAGGTGTGTCTTCAACATCAAAAAGTTGCAAATTGAGCAGTGCCTTTATCATTTCTTTATTGAGATTAACTCCAATCTTAGTTGGTTTCTCACCTTTCCACCTTCTCACACTCAGACAAAATTGTTGTGGCTTATCTCCGTTTTGTTGAATGTAAATTTCTATCTTAACCATACCATCACCAACAACATCTGGACGACCTTCTAACACTTCTGTGTATAGTGATAGAAACTTTGTTGTTACTCTAGCATATTGCTTAGATATAACATTCACCTTCATTGATTCTAGTAAACTTTTTGAATCCTTTCCTTCAAATTCAACCTGTCCATCTTCACTCACAGCAAGATGATCTTTGATTATGGATAACAAACGCTTCAGCGTAATTTCTAAAAATCGTATGCTCTTTGTGAAAACCTTTTCTTTATTATTCACCTCCAGAGTTAGAGCATATTTATCATCAATGAGTTTATTTATGTAAAGAGAGGTTGTGACAAGGCCATCTCCATCAGTTCTGTATATTAGTTCCATTGTGAATTATTCTTGAGCTCTTATTTCCGCGAACTTCTTGTTTTGAATTAACTTTTGTTTGAGATTCCTCTCCTTTTATTCTCTACCACCACTTTCATTAACCAATCAACAATCGATTACATCATCGCTCGACTGTTCTAGAACCTTCTTTCAAAGTTTCTAGTTATTATTGAAAGGTGGTGTTAGCATTCGAAGTTCGAATGTTCTAGAACTTTCTTTCGAAAGTGCTTGAGGTAAATTCTTCTACAATTTCTGTTTGAACTTTAATCATATCACTTAAAAATTTATCCTGATTCCACTCTATTAAATCTCCAGCTAAATAATAACACAGCAACTTCGACAACCTTCCATTTCCATCAGGAAAAGGACGAATCCATAATAACAATGCTGTATATTCTATTGGATTATAGTAATGCTGCCTCTTTATTAATTGGTTGAATAAAATTTCTATCTGATCAGGTTTACAATATTCTATTATCTCTCTTTCACTTATGCGTGCACATCTTACACTATTTGCAAATTTACCATGATATTCAAGTAAAATAAATTCATGTGTTTCTTTTACCATGTCAGTGTCGATTGTAAATCAAGTAATGTAATTTCTATCAAGCACAACCTCTCTTATCGTTCTTAGATATACATAAGCATCCTCTAAATTTGTCATGTTTATACATTCAACTTCACCTTCTGACTTTAAAACAGAATGTAACATCTTTCTTTCTACTTCATGAACATTAATTCTGTATTCTCGATTCATTATGAATTATTCTCGACCTCCTATCTCCACGAACTTCTTATTGGAAATGAGCTTTTTGTTTGAGATTTGTTCATCTATTTCTTTCAATTGTGTTCATTTAAAAATGTTAGGTTCTTACTCTTGCTATTCTTATAGATCTAGTCCCACTTCGTCTACCTTTCATATGCTTCTTTCGAACCAGCTTCCTTCGCATCCTCCGCTTTCAACCACCTTGCATTTTCCTCATAGCTGTGTTTAAAACATATCCAGCTGCAACGATTCCTCCACCTTTTGCAGCTTTCTTAGCACATCTCAATGCTATCTTCTTAACAGCTTGTTTACTAACTCGTTTTGCCATCGCTCTTCCACCCTGTCTAACAGCTTGTTTAATAGCTTGTCTAGCTGCTACATGTGCTATCACGGAACCCATGTTTGTTGATTTCCTCCCTCTCCTCCTTTCACGTTTTCGTATTCTATCCCTTTTATACTTTCCTTCACCCGTCATTAGTTTAGTCGCTTCAACTCCACCATCATCCTTCAACATATCGTCTATCAGCATTGATGCTACAACACTTGCTGCTATACTAGCCATGATTATATTATAGCTATTAAATTGTAATCCTTCTTTTATAATCTATTTCTTAAATTCTTCGTCTGCATATACCCACTTATCGCGTTGTTTTTTCGATACTCCGGCAGCTCTCCAAAATTCTCTAGGGATGAACTGTAGGGGTTTTGGTTTTTTCCAACCCTTTTTCCACATTGTTGGTTTCAACTCTCACTGTAATCCTGGTAGTGGTGTTGCGGCAATAGCTGTTTTCACAATCCAATTTTGTATATTCTTAAAGAGCCCCTTACCTACAAGCGTCCTAGATCGCTTTCTGTTAGACTTCCCCTTCCATGCATGTATTCGCTTCCTTCCCCTCCGACATTGTGCCATTTTCATTATTGTAATGATGCAGATTCCTTATATAGGCCCATGCATACAAATAAAAACACGCATTTACATGAGGATATCATTTTGTGTAATTTCAACATCTCCCCATTCCCTAAGAACACAATCCTATTTAATGTTATAAAGTAAACAATCCACCCATAAACTACTAATGTTGTATTGTTTCTTTGTGTGATGATAGATAATTTGCTTCTCTATCCAAAGGAGTATCACGGCAAACCTTCCCAAGTTTGCATTTCCATTAGAAAAACTTTCATTGAATAGTATTTTCAAGGTGTCATTGATCCTGTCTTTCCATTCATCTTCATTCACCGGAGATTCGTCAATCAGCAACCCATCTTCAGGATCCTTTGCTTGTGGTAGATTTCCCAAATTAACGCTTATTCGAGCAAATCCCATAAACTTGTGTAAATTCTTGTATACTTTCCCAAGATATATGCGCCAAACTTGAACCTTTGTATTAATGCCCATTACATCTCTAAAATGTTCCTTCAAATAGGCTAAGAGCAAATCTTTCTTTGTTCTTTGTAGAAATGATCTAAAGTCGTTAATTATAATGTGTGCTAATGTTAACAACATCTTTGCTAATGAGATAATACGTGAAATCCATCGTTTTTATAGATTACTCGAAATCCCTTCGAACGTCGATGAAGATGCAACTTGATTGGTTAATAATTACATCATCATTTAAATGTTCTCGAATGTTCTTTCGAATGTTCTAGTCATTATTGAAAGGTGATGTTAGCGTTCGAAATTCAAACTTTGACGAAGATGTGATTTGATTGGTTAATGGTTACATCATCATTCGAATGTACTAGAACATTCGAATGGTGTAATATATATAGAAGTGACTTGCCGACTTATTAACCCAGCCAAGAGCGAGATCGGACGCATCAGCAAGCAGATTCTTGAGAACATCAACACTACTGTCAGACACAAAGCCGGACTTAACCAATGGAAAAACTCAGCCTCTGTCATCAACTGGTACTCCAACATCCCTAACAAGAATCAACACACCTTTGCCGCCTTCGACATAGAAAGCTTCTACCCTTCAATCACAGAAAAACTCCTAACAGACTCCATCAACCTAGCCAGACAATATACCAACATACCAGACCGCGACATTGACATCATAATGCACTCAAGGAAATCACTTCTCTTCAACGACAACAACGCGTGGGTGAAAAAGGACAACAGAAACTTCGACGTAACGATGGGCAGCTACGACGGCGCGGAAGTTTGTGAGCTCGTTGGACTTCTCATCCTCAACAAGCTGTGCAACACTTACGAACAGACAATACCGGACTTTACAGAGATGATGGACAAACCGTATGCAGAAACACCACAGGACCACAAGCCGACAGAATAAGAAAGGACATCATTAGACACTTTAAACCCCATGGACTGAACATCACAATTCAAACTAACCTCAAGATTGTTAACTACCTTGACATCACATTCAATCTCAACAACGGAACACACTACCCCTACAGAAAGCCTAACAACCAGCCTCTCTATATTAACGTCAAATCCAATCACCTTGCCAATATCATCAAGAAGCTACCCGACTCCATTAATCGCCGTATCTCTGACATTTCCTGCAACGAAGACGAATTTAACAAAGCCAAAACTACTTATGACGACGCCTTAAAATCCAGCGGATATACAGAAAGACTTTCCTTCAACAAACATCGACAAGCAACACAACCAAGACGAAACCGCAAGCGTAACATCATATGGTATAATCCTCCTTTTAGCAGTAACGTGAAAACTAACATCGGAAAAACCTTCCTAAAGCTCGTATCCAAACACTTCCCTCAGCAACACAAGTACCACACCCTTTTTAACAAAAATAACATCAAAATAAGCTACAGTTGTATGGAAAACATGCGCACCATCATAAACAAGCATAATAAGAAAATCTTATCTACTAACGACACCAACAACAACAACAACATCAAGCTATGCAATTGCAGATCCCAAGAAAATTGCCCCCTCGACAACACATGCCTAACTACCAGCCTCATCCACAACGCACAGGTAACCTCTACGACATCTAACCAAACTACAACTAAGAACTACATCGGACTGACTGAAGGAACGTTCAAACAGAGATACACACAACACAAGTCTACTTTTACTCACAGGAAACTCACTAACAGCACGGAATTATATAAATACATCTGGAAGCTAAAAGACAACAATACCAACTTCACAACGAAATGGTCTATCATTGCAAGAGCCCGCCCCTATAGTAATTCGAGTAAACGGTGCGATTTGTGGCTAACAGAAAAGCTCTACATCATCAAGAACAGCATTAACAATCTACTTAACAAACGATCTGAACTTATCTCCAAATGCCGACATGAAAACAAATTTTACCTAAAGAACTATTGACACTCAACCATATCTATTGTATTACGCTTTCACACTTTTAGTTAAATAGTTTACACGTCCTTTGTTTTTAACTTATAATAGACCCATCTTCACAACCTTTTGTAATTAGAGCGCCCCTTCTTCTATTGTTCTCATTATTTTGTATATATTCCAGCTGGTAGGTAATTTTCTTCATTAAATCTGCCTGATGAGTGCATAAGCACAAAACTCAGAGTTGCAGCGAATTATTTGTTTTTATTGAAAATCACTCAATTCTAGAAGTGACTTTAGTTATTTTATCATTTAAAAGATGACTAGCAACATGTATCGCTTCAGCAAAACAATACCATTCACTAATGAAGTAATAGACTTTGAAAATGAACCTTCAATTAATAGCAATTACCTGGAAATCATTGAATCATTCAATGTGGGTGAAGATGATTATTCACCATTGATTCATTTGAATACATACTATGAAGCTTTCACAGAGTACGTAATTGGAAGAAATGGTTATGTATCAAAACCATTACCTTACTCAGAGGGAGTATATAAAAAAGAAGAAATAAAAAAGAATGAGTTGAAGGGAATGTTAAGTCATTGGCATGAAACAAATCATGATGAAGATGATGATGATGTGAGCATTGATAGGGGTATTGATGCTGGTTTTGATGTTGGATTAAGAGTGAAAATAACTTTGTGTTGACATTCAGAATTCTGCTAAATGGATTACGAAAGAACTATCCACCATTCCAAATGATTGAAAAGGGCTCCACAATAATTCTCTTAAAGGGGAAGAACGGTGAAAAAAACATCAGTTCAATCTTCATGATTTAATTGATGATGCTATTGACAGACAAGAGCTGTCCCAATTCACACCACACCTATATACAGATGACATACCAATGCTAGCAATTTGCGAGAGGTGTGGTAGGGAATGGGATGGATTCGCACAATGTGATTGTGATATAAGCCAATATATTGATGAAAAAGAACTTACATATAGTAATGAAATTAGTGAAGACATTAATTCACTAATACAACAATTTAGTAGACTGACTCTAGATTAGTTAATTAACTTCAATAGCGCAATTATTTAACTTACACATTTATTCTGATTGGCTAATGATTACATCATCGTTTGAATTTTTAATTAGTTTATTGTTGTATATATTTTAATTGTTGGAAATTGAATGATAGGTTGATCAAACGATCTATACAAGATCTATAAAGACGTCACCTGATGTTAGAGTAGTTAATTATAATGACGACATACGTCACATGATATTGCGCCAGAACACCCCTTTCACTCCTCAACCTATGGTCTAGCATCAAGAACCTCTGAGCTGCTATTAAACTGCGCATGCGCCACTATGGCATATCTTTATGAAGTGGGCAAGAACTGACCTCTTCACTGCACATGCGCCACTATTGCATACCTTTATCAGGTGCGCCAGAACCTGCCCCTATCAATCTACTGTTGCTCACTATTGTCTTCAATGCTAGCAATCCTTAACTGTGAAAGTACTTTCAATCTAAACACCGGATGTGGATTAGTCTCAGCATCACCAATTAATTTCTTCAAAACAATCTCCGTGCTAAGGTGATATTTTAATCCTTGGTCATGTTCTTCTAACTCATTGTAGGTTTCATTGATTATTTCCATTCTCGCTTGATCTCGTGACTTGTTTTCGCAGATGAAAACTGGATAAGCTTCATCCTTCTTCTTTGTTCGCCCAGTACCAGATATTGTATTTTCTTCCTCATCATGTTCTGTATGCATGTGGTGTTTTAAACTTTCATGTCTCGTAAGCTCTTTAAAGCATTCCGAACATTGACATTTTTCTTGTTTTTAGACACATAATCCAGATTAAATTGATTTAATCTCTTCATGATGGGTGTTGTTGTCAAATGAAAACATGTGAAGCTTTTGTCACTCCTATATGATATTCAAGCGATGCGTTGATTGGCCAAAGATTAAATCATGGTGTTATCAACATTGGAATGATTCAAAAGGTGGATTCAAAGATGACCCAATTGGCTGCTCATTGGTTAATGATTACATCATCATTTAAAGGTGGCATCAACATTGGAATGGCAGTATTGTTTGTTATAAAATGAATGAGGCCTGGGTTAAACGTCAAGCTTCTCATGCGCCGAACCTAACTGCTGAATTAAGTACATGAGAAGCTTGACTTGAGAACTTGAGAACTTAATTAAGTTCGACAGAACGTCTCTGGCTCGACTGGTTTTGCCTTGCCGCACGGCAGTAGCACGACATCAAGTTAAACGTTGTGCTTCTGATGTGCCGAACCTAATGCATAAATTTTTTTAAATTATTTTGAAAATTAAAACTAGGTTAGGCAAGTGCAGATGAGATAGGAAACAGGCGCAAACGAGAAACTTACGCCATCCCGAGTCATCGTTCACTTTCACTCGTGTTCTTGAAAATTTAGGAGTTTATTCAATTCATATTCAGTATAACAATCATGGCATCAAATTCACGAAACATCGACAATTGCGAATCATGTTTGAAGCAGACTAAATATATGGGCATAACTTGCGAGGTACCAGTCTGTACAGTTTGTTGCTTGGAGGAATTAGATGAAGAAAACCAAGACTGGATTCCATGCCAGAGTGTAGGCTACTGTTCTGTTTGCAAGGTGCAACAGTTTGAGTCATCAAAACTTTAATTGACATCACCATCAAGGTATGTATTTCATATCTGAATAAATATTATCTTAGTAGGTTACTGGTTCTTGTTCTTCAATAGGCGAAATTACAAGCTTATCATTAAAAATTACTACTATTTTGCTTGCCTACCACTATTATTTTTTGCTTTTAGTCCTAACAGTAACAAAGAAGATGAGGAAGCAGATTTTGATAGTGGGAACGAGAGTAATGCTGATGGGTCACCATTAAAAAAGGGAAAGAAAGACGAGAAACCTGGCAGAAAAACAAGTTGGCCTGGCACTTTACTCGCTGACTTTATTCATATCATTGTATCCAATGAATATTTAAAAAAAAACTAATTTTCCAAAATGTCAAGAATAAAAAAATTGGTGAAATATATGGGAATATTTTAAAAGAACTTAAAAAGCGTGTTAATGCTAGAAATGAGAATTGTAACTACACTGTAATCCAGTTTCGTAATACATTTAAGAAGGTATTTGGGGAGTGCAAGAAAGCAGCACTTGTGATGAAAACTGCAAGTCGAATAAAGAGATTCCAAGAAGAAAAGAATTACGGAGTTTGGTTCTATCAGCTGCTAGAGCTGGTGAAAATAAGGGAGAGCTGCCAGCCAGAACAAGCCATCGAATGAAGTGGGCAACCTTTTGATTCCACAAATGAGTGTGTTGCTCCAGCTGAATCAACACCAGAATTCTCCATCCCTGCGATGAAGGGCACCAAAAAGAGTCCCCCAAAGGAACATCAATTCAAGGAGATGCTGGGCCTTATAAAAACATTCCTGAAAAGGACCCAATTAGTGATTTTTTGAAATTCATGAGGGAACAATAGGAAAGAGAAAGGAAACACCAACTTGCAATAATTTCTTTGATCGTGAACCAGCAAACGATGCCACCACAGCAGCAACAATATCTGAATTGCAGCAACATGAATCCAGAATTTGTCTGCATTATATGATCTTGTCCACTCTACCAGAAATTGAACAGTTCATCCAGGGTTTGAACATCAATGATGTGCTAGACACAATGAGGAAAAACCCTTTATCTTCACGCAAATTGTTGCAGTCATCTGGGGTGAAAGAGCTAAGTGCAGATAAGGTTGATGAAATGTTTCATTTTTGCTACTCCCCTATTGGTAGTAACAAAAGAAAGGATGAAGAGGCAATTGCTTTCAACTTTACGCAATACCTTGAAGATGTGGAAAAAGCATTGCTATCAACATGTGTTCTTGATCCAGATACAGGGGATCTCAACACAGTCACTGTTCAGCTGTCACATATCTTGCAGTTCATAACTGGATGCCCTGGAATACCTGCTACTGGATTTGATAGCCAACTTAGTGTGAACTTTGAACACACTGAGACACAGAGAAAGCTCACAGCAAATACTTGCAGCTGTACCCTTCGTCTTCCAGTTGGCAAGGTTCTCATAAAATACGAGAAATTCAGGAATGAATTTACTGAGTGCATGTTCAACTCACCAGGCTTTGGGCAAGTGTAATTTCAAAGCCATTACATACCCAGCAAATACAAATTGTTTTGTTGCCAGATACTGTGAGTCAGATCAGTAAAAGAACAGTTTTAGCAGTTTCCTGTAAAGTAAATTGACATTTTATTCAATTTGATGATTTGCATTATTCAAAGATACCCAGGGGAGGTACTCCTCGACTTTTATGACAGGGGTGATCATGTACATATTTGGGGTCTGAAATTTAGAACATGAAAACATATTTGGGGTCTGCAATTTTGAACACTGAAAAAACATATGTGGGGTCTAAAATTGAAAGCTAATCAATAAATTTGAGGTCTGAGATTTTGAGGGTTAAAAAGAATTACATATTTTATATTGGCCAACATATTTGGGGTCTTTAAAAATTTGGTTAACATATTTGGGGTATTAGAAAAATTGGTCAACATATTTGGGGTCCTCAGAAAATGAGCTGACATGATCACCCCCATCATGAAATTCTATGAGTACCCACCCTGGGCAAAGATAAGTTAAAGTTTTCATACATTACAATTGTTAAGTTAATAATAACCGATCCAACAAATTGTTATGTTAATAATTATAATCAGGCATGTTCTAGAAGGTAGTTGTTCAGTTCCAATGCTTCTTTCCAATGATTTGGTTTTTCCCTACCAAGCTGGGATAGCACATGGTTGAAGTAATTTTGATAATCATTAGTAGCTTCAGAACTTGTGCATCTCAGTTTTGCCTCTTCGATTTTATCATGCAAAACCAGATGCAACTGATCTGTGGCACCAAACTCTTCTGGGAGGAAATATAACTCGTCTGGCTTGCCTGCAACAGTATCATGCCTTGACCTACGTATATGATATGTATTCCAGTGTAAACGAACAAAGTCTAGTTCTGTTTGAATTATATCTGCAAAACAGAACCAGAGTGCCTCTTCATGAAGGATATTATTCTGTAAAAGTGATCCCTGGTCTTTAAGATCCTTGAAGAAGTTTATCCACCAAGAAAGCCGGCTTTGCATCAAGGATGACCACCAGCACTCTATTCTTTGGTTACTAGTTGAGCTACCATAAACATGAGCCTTTGCTCCTGCAAACTGATCATCATCATCTGCTCTTAAAAAACACTGTATACCTGCCATGATACCATTCTCTGTCCCACAGTCTGTCCTAATCAATGTGTGACATCCACCAGCCTCCTCAATACAATCTACAAAGAATTTGGCAGTCACTGCTAGATCATTATTTGTTCTATCTAAAACAAGCCACATAATGCGCCGACTATAACCATCTATGCCACCATGGATGGCAAAGCCAAAGTGTTTGATTTTATCATAGCCATCAATATGCCAGCAGTGGTTTGGTCCTGGTGACAAATACTTTCTCCTTTTCAGTTTATGACGTTCTCTTTCATCCACTCCAACTGGGTCCGACTTCCTCAATAACTGCTCTAATTCTTTACGAGGGACATGGACTTTATACTTTATACGAAGCGTGTGCCACATTCCTCGATACCCAGAAATACAGCCTGGGCCGTCCAACTCGTGCCTTATCATTCCCTCGACATCAGAAAGGTCTATATCCCTTTTGTTTCTTTTAAGATTGTACAAAAACAATCTTCTTTTCAGTGTTGACAGGGACATTTCGATGCCATTGTATTTGGATAGAAAGTGAACTATGGTTTCGTAACTCAATCCGCTGTAGAAATATCCTTCGATTGCTTCTTTTCACTTATCCTCTCATCTGATAGAAGAACTCTAAATGAAGGGTGACTAGTGTCTTGCTTTGTTCCACAATTCGAACAGTAGATATAGTGCTCCTCCAGTTTTTCTGCACAACTGTAGCAAAACATGACAGGTTGTTTGTTGTGGTTCGTAGTTTGACCTGCTGCCATTAACAACAGCAACAACTATTTTTTATTTTACAAAATTCGCTCAAGCTCGTTACCATTCCCCTGGCTTGTGTTTTGAGTTCTGGGGCGTGCTTTTGAATTTGGTTTCATGTTTTTGAATACTGGTTTGTGTTTTCCAATATTGATTTGTGTTTTCAAAAATTGATTTGTGTTTTCGAATATTGATTTGTGTTTTCGAATATTGATTTGTGTTTTCAAAAATTGATTTGTGTTTTCCAATATTGATTTGTGTCTTCCGATATTAGTTTGTGTATGACCCGTTTGGGCCACCGTATAAAGGTTAATATCTTAAAAGTCATATTGGAACCATAACTGTTAACAAAGAATAATGAAAAGTCACAGTGTTCAACTCTGTGTTTTCATCTATGATCATTTCTTAGAAGTCTCAGCTAATTCTTTTGCCAATTTGGACTCAAGAGTCTACCTTATTTGAACTGCCTTGTTATCACGTGGATCACAAATGGTACTCATGAGAAGAAGGTCATGGGTTGTTGCTCTGTCTTTCCTTTGACTGCTTTGTGGGTCAATTGATACATCAAGCTTTGAAGGCAGAATGTATCCACAATCATTATGTAATATTATGTAAAGCTAAACAGGCTAAGGTAGCAACTTTGATTTCGTAGACATTGCCCTCAGACTTTCGCAACAAGAACTACCATCTTCCTTTAAGCTGGCCAAACGCTCCCTCAATGACCATACAGGCACGACTCAGTCTGTAGTTGAAATAGCATTGTTCTTTTGTCAAAACAGCATTGGTGTGAGGTTTTATTAAAAATGATTCAAAGAGGAAGGCAGAATCTCCAAGAATAAGAGGGGGGATTTGAACAGCATCTATATTTTGGCAGATCTCTGGAATTATTTTTCCATCTTTAATCTTCTTCCACAAAGAGGTTGATTGCAAAATGATCGAGTCGTGGGAATTCCCAGGGAAGCCACAACTTCCCCAAATGAAACGATATTTGGCAACCACTAATGCCATTAAAGCAAACAAATAGAAGTTCTTGAAATTGTGATATTCTTTTCGAGAACTTTCGCCACCAAGTGGGCATTTAATGGGGATGTGGCATCCAGCCATGTGGCATGTCCTAACCCTAGCCCGTGATGTTGTCAATTTGCCAAATAAATACGTAGCTACCAGCAGAAACGACCTCAATGTCAGTAATCTCTGTTGTAGAATAATGGCCATTCCTTTAATCAACAAATTTTTTACGCTTACAACGCTTTGAAATTAAACTTTTCAACAGTAAGGTTTTCACTCTGTGAGTTAAGGCCATTTTGAAAAATTATGTTGATCCTTAATCAATGGCTGTTGCTTGCATACCGCCCAACTGTACTTTTCTGCGCATTAGGTTTGACCATGGTTCGACGTTTAACTTGGCTGCCACGCTAACGTCACGCTTCTGGTGAACTTAATTGTATGAGGAGCACGACCTTTAACCAGGGCCTGATAGATCTCTACAATAAGGAAGGATGGAAATCTTAGGCAAAAGCTGGGCAATTGTCGATATTGAGTCGATACCTACAGTTGAGCAAATATCTTCAATGTAAAGCTGGCTATAAAGCTGAATAATGGTGATTGCTTCATCAAAGAATTTGAATGTTGTAAAAGATATGTGGATTGGGAGGAAAAATTTCCTAGAAGCTTCAACTTCTGTGACAAAATATACATCATTTACTATACACACCATTAGTAACCTGTCATCCTCTTCAATGTAGAGAGTCAGAACATTATATGAAGGAAATTTTAGAGTGGAATGGTGTTGAAGCTATTTTATATAAGAGTGTGTTGAAACAATAGAACTAATATTCGTGAGCGAAAATAATAGATAATAGCTGAACGCTGAGTGGTTAAATTAAGAACATTCGATTTTGCTTTTTGCACACGTTTTTGTTGTTCGTTGAAATGTAGACTCAACTAGATTATGATATCGATATTTGCTTGCGTTATACTTTAACTTGGGTTATTTTTCTCGTCGGATAAAGTGGATATTATTCGATAAATTCTACAGGTTATGGGCACAGACACTGGCCTAGAGACGGTACTGGAAAATAAATAAACAAGAAGAGAAATGATTTGAAAAGATTTAGGCCCAGACTTTGGAAGTCTGTGTTTTGTTTACAGTTCGAAATGGCTTTGGCTGAGGATTTTGCATCGTTGCAATTTGATAAATTCAGGGGTGAAAATTTTCACCTGTGGAAATTTAAAATGCAAATGGTTTTGGAGGAGCGAGATTTATGGGGAATTGTTAGTGGCGAAGAGGTAGAACCCATAGTAGGAAACGGGACTACAGAGGGCAAAGTACAAAAATTCCAAAGGCGTGCAAGAAAGGCATTCGCAACTATTTGTTTATCGTTAGGGGATGAACAGTTAGCACTCGTTCGTACTTCAAAGACAGCTAGAGAAGCCTGAAACAAATTAGAAAATCATTATCAAGTGAAGTCGCTGGCAAATAAACTATTTCTGAGAAAGAAATATTTCACTGCGAGTATGACCGAGGGAGACACAATGATGGAGCATATAAATAAAATGAGATCGTTGGCAGGGCAGCTGGAGTCAGTGGGAGCACCGATCACAGAGGATGATCAAGTCGCTACATTACTATGCAGTCTCCCAGACTCGTATAATAATCTTATAATAGCCCTGGAATCTCGGGCAGATGATTTAACTATGGAATTCTTGGTAGCAAGACTGCTGCATGAAGAAAGTAAACACAGTGAAAATTTATCAGTTGGAGAAGCCACAGAAAAGGCTATGGTTTCATTCAAAGGGAAATCACATGATCACTCTGATTATAAAAGTCAGTCAGTCACCTGGTGGGGCTAAGAAAAAGGGGAAATGCTTCAATTGCGGTTTGCAAGGATATTATGCAAAAGAGTGTAGAAAGCCTAAGAAAAAAAAAGTAGAGCACGCAAATACACTGCAGAGTACAGAAAGTGATGAAGAAAATCATATGCTGTTTTTGATAACTCAAAACAATGAACAGGGGTCTCAGTGGTACATAGACTCGGGTGCTTCGCAGCATATGGCAAATGATAAAAATATCATGGATAAATATTGTAAATTTTCTTCACCAGAAGTCGTGCGTTTGGGTGATAATAGAGAAGTGAATGCTTATGGAAAAGGGTCTGTATGGATTAAAATAAAGGCTGAAAAATCTTATAAACTTGCAGAACTTATTGGTGTCCTATATGTGCCTTCTTTAGGAAAGAATTTATTTTCTGTTAGTGCAATTACAAGAAGAGGCTATACAGTTTCTTTTAAGAAGGAAAATTGTGATATATTGAATGACTCTGGAACTGTACTAGGATCAGGGAAAATGAAAGGAAAATTATTCAGCAATAATGGACATTTAGGCAGCAATAATCTGAATGTTTTGCAAAATAAGAACATGGTTGAAGGGATGCACTTCAAACCTGCAAATGATGAGAACAAGGAACCTTGTGATGCTTGTTTGAAAGGAAAGCAAAGTAAAAAATCCTTTCCAAAGGAGCAAGCAACGAGAGCATTTGATCTGTTGGAAATCGTCCACTCTGACGTTTGCGGTCCCATGAAATCTAAGAGTTTTGGGGGCAATAGCTATTTTGTCACTTTCATTGACGGCAAATCTCGAAATACAGCTATCTATTTCATGAAGAACAAAAGTGAAGTCTTCGAGAAATTTAAGGGGTACGAGGCTGTGGTGACTAATGTTCCGGGAAAACGAATCAAGTTTTTACGTTCAGATAACGGAGGAGAGTATGCGTCAAAGGCTTTCAATGATTATTTGAAAAGCAAAGGTATACAGAGACAGTTTTCAGTAGCCCGTACACCAGAGCAGAACGGTGTTGCCGAACGTATGAACAGGACAATACAGGAAACTGCAAGGTCAATGATTCATGGAGCTGGATTGTCAGATAGTTACTGGGCAGAAGCTGTTTTAACTGCTGTGATTTTAAGGAATAGAAGTCCCACTAGAGCTGTTGATAACGTCACCCCATATCAGTGCTTTAATGAAAACAAGCCAGATGTATCAAATTTTAAAGTATTTGGATGCACTGCATATATGCATATTTCAGAGAATTGAAAGAAAGAAATGGGACGCTAAATCAACAAAGTGTATTTTTGTTGGATATTGTATCAATAAGAAAGGTTATCGTCTCTGGAATCCAGTTACAAAACGTATTCACGAGTCAAGAAATGTGATATTTTTTGAAAATGACTTCGACGGTCGTGTTAGTCCTTCACCAAAAAAGGAAGATAAACTCAACTCGGAAATTGTTTTACCTTCTTCAGGCAAGTCAGATAGAATGGAGTTAACTGATGATGGTTCTGACAATGAAGAAAGAGTTGTTAATCATGATAATGATTTAGAAGTAGATGAGGTTAATAATGAAGAAAGAGACTTACCTCGTCACTCAACTAGAAACAGGAGACCACCTGAAAGAGACAATGTTCTTACCGGAAATTGGTGGGAAATCGATGAAGCCTTATATACCTGTGCAGATAATGTTCTCGGAGAGCCTAAGTCAATAAAAGAAGCTATGAATTCTGAAGCTAAAAATGAATGGAAAAAAGCTTTTGATGATGAATATGCATCTTTAATGAAGCATGACACATGGAACCTCGTAGAGCTTCCTGAAAATCGAAATGTTATTGATTCGAAATGGGTTTTTAAAACAAAGTACAATGCAGATGGCTCGATCGATCGCTACAAAGCTCGCTTAGTCGCAAGAGGTTTTACTCAAGAACCCGGTATAGACCTTGAAGAAACATTTTCTCCTGTTGCACGTTTAACTTCAATTAGAACATTACTTGCTATTGTAAATCAGTTGAACTTAGAACTTCACTAAATGGATGTTTCTACCGCATTCTTGAATGGGGACTTAAGAGAGGAAATCTATATGCGACAGCCTGAGGGTTATATTCAAGATGACAACCCAAATCTAGTCTGTAAATTAAACAAAAGTATTTACGGACTGAAACAAGCCTCCAGATGTTGGTTTGAAACAATCGATAAATTCTTGAAAGGTTCTGATTATAAACAATCGAAAGCTGATTCGTGTTTGTATATCAAACAAGTGGGAGACAGTTATATATACATTGCGTTATATGTTGACAATTTACTTCTTGCTTCGGACAATATTCTGTTGTTACAAGCAGAAAAGAAGTTGTTGCAGAGTCGGTTTCATATGAAAGATCTTGGTGATGCGAAATACTTTTTGGGTATTCAGATTCAACGTGATAGAAGTAATAGCTCAATGTTGTTACATCAAACAAAATATTTGATAAATTTACTGCAAAAATATGGCATGCAGGACTGTAAAGCTGTTTCTATGCCTCAAGAGCCGAACACGTGATTACTTAAAAATGATGCAGATCCAGTTAACAAAGAAAAGTATCAGGCACTAATCGGGAGCTTGACATACGCTGTAACCAGTGCAAGACCAGATCTTGCACAAGCACTTGGATCAGTTAATCAATTCTGTGCTAATCCTGGAGAGGATCATTGGACCTCTGCCAAGCGGATCTTGCGATACATAAAAGGGACAGTGAACTATGGTATACGCTTTGATGGTAAGAAACAAAACGGGATGAATTTGGAAGGATATGTTCATGCGGACTGGGGAACCAACCCGAATGAGCGAAAATCACAATCTCGATACATATTTTTGCTGTGTGGTGGAATAATCAGCTGGGTTAGTAAAAAACAGCCTGTCGTAATCTTGTCTTCAACGGAAGCGGAATATATAGCAGCCAGTTTATCGTCTCAAGAAGCTATATGGCTACGTTTATTACTGAAAGATTTACATGCTGAGCAACAAGATGCCACTGTAATAAATGAAGATAATCAGGGAAATATCATCCGAGAACAAAACATATTGATGTCAAATTCCATTTCATCAGAGAGAAGACAGATAACGGGGAGATTAAACTCGAATACTGCTGTTCAGATGAAATGATAGCGGATGCACTCACTAAACCTTTGGGAAAGGTGAAATTCCAGAAATTCAGAAACATGATGGGAGTTACAGATGACATTTGACTATTTTTTATTCAGTTTAGGCAAGACTATATATTTACTTTTTTCTTTTACGTTACGATTATTTTCGAGTGGGAGTGTTGAAACAATAGAACTAATATTCATGAGCGAAAATATTAGATAATAGCTGAACGCTGATTGGTTAAATTAAGAGCATTCGATTTTGCTTTTTGCACACGTTTTTGTTGTTCGTTGAAATGTAGACTCGACTAGATTATCATATCAATATTTGCTTGCGTTATACTTTAAGTTGGGTTATTTTTCTCGTCGGATAAAGTGGATATTATTCGATAAATTCTACAGAGTGGACATCTAGAAAAGGATTATGCTCAAGCTTTAAACATAAGTAGTTTTAGTTTAGAAGTTATTGGAATAAAGAAAGCCCAATCTCATTGTCCAGAAGATGAGGGGTCTAATTACTATGAACAAATAAAAGCATTCTTATTAATATGAGAAAGTTGAAGAGTTATCGCTGACCACAAGGGACAGAGGACTATTACTAACCGCTGACTGAATTTGATTGCAACATTACTTCCGTGTCAGTCTACTAGACTGTGTATATTTGATCGTCCTATTCGTGTAAGTCTCTTTGTTATAATATATTGTATCGTTGTATTGTGTGTGTACAGGATTAGCCTAATTGAACTTTCATTATTATTATTGTCATTCGTTATTGTAAGTTTCCAATATATATATTCTGCGGAGGTCACGTGATGACGCACTTTCTTGCCAAAAACAATAGATTCGACCCGAAACAATAGGTCGAATGCTCAAAAACAATGGGACGAAACGGCGAATCGGTGATCAATAAGGCTTTTTTCAATGGGGGCGCACAAGATTGAGACTTGCATGGAAAGGCTCCGTTTCTGGAGTAGGCAAAAGTTATCTATTTTTGGAAGCCTATTTTATAAGAATTTTTGAGTTATTCCATTTATTATTCTACTAATTGTGCTATCACGAAAAAACGACGGTTTAAGCTAGCGAAACTTCCAAATTCGCGTCGCAAACTCCACTTTCGAAGAAAGCGTTCGCTCTTCACGTGACGCGTTTCGCCTTTTGCTGCAATTTGATGGGCTCTTTCGTGGCTTCACGTGAAAAGTCACGTGTTTTTCGTTATCATGCAAATTAGCCCTCGGGTTGAACAGCAGGTACTTTTGGAGAAGACGCGTGTTTTTGTTTTCAACACAAAGGATAACTGGGCGCCTTTCAAAGTGTTTTACGACCTGAATTATCTTTGTAAAGCCTTGCTAATTGTTTGAGAGACCTCTGGAAAGTTACAGGAGACAATTGAGAACACAGGTGATAGTTTTGTTTTGTTTTTTGAGTGAGATAGTTTTAGTTTTTGTACGACCGCCATTGTTGCTTCGGCATACTGTGACGCTTAGGCCTAATGTAAACAAAGTCAAAGTTTTAAAAACAAATTATGATACGCGATTATGAGGCGAGCGGAGCGAGCCAAACTATTGTAAGAGGAGTAGCCAGAGGCATGAGCGGGAGCGAATGCAGCGCACGAAGTGCGCCCTATCAGTCAATGTTTCTTGATAACAGATAGACAGGCGAGCGCAGCGAGCTAACCCATTGTAAGTGGGGTTGAAAGGGGCATGAGCATGAGCGAATGCAGCGCACGAAGTGCGCCAACCAGATTAAGCCTTTTTTACTTGACGGGCAGGGGCGAACGAGCGAAGCGAGTGATGACCCCTAGTATTAATAAGAATAGGCTACTTGTTTGTTTATATTATCGATGTAATCTTATATCGTAGGATTCTATCATCGTTGTTCGATTGATCATCATATTATATATATCAAGCATCGAGGAGTATTTTTCTTCAAAAGTTATAAAATTTTTATTAAAAAATCTTGACTACTCTACCTATCACAGTTCATGTAATAAACTCAAGATCATATGGTCTTGTGGTATGACCACATGACTCTAAGCGGGTGGAGGTTTGCTATATGATGTCATTGTGAATTACTTAGTAACGTCACATGATTGGTGTTGATAAAACCAAGGTCACGTGGCCTTGGTCTATGATTAGTCACATGATCGGTATTTGACCTTTCTTCGCATGCAAAGTAAGTCAGAACCCGCTATGCTGCTGAACAGGTGGGCTAGAACCGGGCCTTATGATTCTACCAATAATTCAGGTCGTCAAACAACTTGAAAAGCATCCAGCTAGCCTATGTGTGCAAAACAAAAACTAGTCAGATGCCTTGTGTAATTTTGTTGCCACCACATGTTACAAGAATAGATCACATAACATTCGAAAGATAATTGTTCACTGAGTTAATTTTTGCCTGTTGCCAACCTTGTAAGATATTTTTAAGAAAATGCGAGGTATTTTGGAAAAAGCTCAATTAGCACTATTGCTAAATATTACTGACACTGTAATAAAGTTATGATAATAAAAATAATAAATAATAATAACTGGTTTCTGGCAAAATATAGTTTCAAATGTTGTCGCATTTTTAGTTTCCAATGCTGTCAATGAAAGAGAATTGCGCAAGCTCTACAGGAGTTTTTAACATGCTAGTCTGATCAATGTTGTTGTCTTCGTAGGTTCCAACATGCAAAAAGAAAAATTTTTTCTTAACGAAGAATTACGTCAACACTCAAATACCTAGTGGCTCAAAAAGATGTACAGCTCTTTGCATAGATGCCTTACTTACAGTGCGAGCTGTGGAATCAAGTTATATACAAAATTATACATCAGGAAGTCGAACTTAGACTTTAAACCTCATATACCTCTATGACAGCGTTAAGACATTTCAATTGCGAAGAGAAAAAAAGCAATCTGGAAATTTGCCACAATTTCAGTTTGTAATGCTTGCAGATATTCAAACAGAACCCGCTTAGACTAGGGGTTTTCAAATAACAAAACTTAATCTGGTTGGCGAACTTCATGCCCTGCATTCGCTTACGCTCATGCCTCTGCCTACTCTTTTTATAAAAGCCTGGCCACTCTGCTCGCCTGATAATCCCGTTTCATAATTCGTTTATTAAAACTTTGGCCTTGTTTATATTAGGCCTAAGCGTCGCAAGCATGCCAAAGCAACAATGGCCGTCGCCTACTACAAAAACTACAACTATCTCACTCAAGAACCAAAACAAAGCTATCACCTGTGTCTCAATTGTTTCCTATAATTTTCCAGAGGTCTCTCAAACAATTAGCAAGTTTTTACAAAGATAATTCAGGTCGTAAAACACTTTGAAAGGCGCCCAGTTATCTTTTCTGTCCAAAACAAAGACCTGCGTCTTCTCCAAAAGTACCTGCTGTTCAACCCAAGGGCAAATTTGCATGATAACGAAAAACGTCTGACTGTTCACGTCACATTGCGAAAGAGCCAATCAACTTGCAGCAAAAGGTGAAACTGTTCACCTGAACAGCGAATCCTTTGTTCGGAGATGGAGTTCGAGACCCGAATTTGAAATTTTGGCCAACGCAAACTGTAGTTTTTTCTTGATATCCAATTAGGTGAACAAAAACAAAAAATTTCCCAATCTTTTAGTGGAAACTGTAAGCTCTTATATAGATAAATGTTTGGTTAAGTCGGCAAGTAACAACTCATTTAAAAGTCGGGCAGATTAGGGGCCTGAAAAAAAGCCTTTATGGATACCTTGTTCGCTGTTTCGGCCCATTTTTTGGGGCGATTCGATCTATTGTTTCGGGTCAAATCTATTGTTTTTGGCAACGAAATTGGGTCATCGCATGACTCCGCAAAATAGTAATATTAGAATTGCTGAGGCAAAAACTCATTTGAGTGCGAATGTGAATATTATTGCAAGAGTGTCTTTCAGGTGTATGACTGCGTAAATAATTTGGTTCGACCACTCACACAGTAATTAATGCATGCTTCCAAAGGGATGCAACTCAAGGTGCAACTCAAGGTTTCCCTTCACATGGAAACCTTGAGTTGCACATTCCTTTGCATTTGCACTTAGTTAGCTGCAGAAGGTCTGGTGACATAGCTGGTTGATTAGAAGCAATGGGCGACCATTTTTCATTATCTTCAACCCAGCCATACGGGAAAGGATCCCAGTGTACCATTGTAGCTACTGAGGAGCTCTTCCATTCAAAGGCCTGTAGTAGAGCTCTCTTAAGATGCTGATTAAATGCTTAAGTTGTAGGTAGAGGTTTCTCCCCCTCGGCAATTTTCTTTGTGAAAAGATACGCCCTTGCATTTGGTAGTGACATTGATTTATCCATGTAAACAAAACTTACGAAACGTGCAATGTTTTCTGCATCTCTTTCGTCAAGAACCAGTTTGATGTAGAAGTTTTGCAAGGCTGCAATAGAGGATTCATCTTCCACTCGTTGTAGTCCTCTGAACCATGTGAACTTTCCTTTGCCAGTAAAGTGCCCAACAGGATCACACCAGAAATCATGTGAAGTGCCAATAATGCCTGTGATCGATCTGCCCCAAGAGCTGCATGCATTTTGTCTATGTGAAAGATCTTTGTTACCGTTTTCATTCTTGTTTTGAAGCAAAGATCTTGAGCATAGTACAAGCATAACACAAGAACATCTGCGTCTGGGGAGACAATGACAATCTCTGCATTTACTCCTGCTGATTCTATGAAATCAATTTCATTCCATATCAACAGTATATCTGCTTCATCGTGATTGAAAACAATGGAAGATTCATGTTGGACATCGTCACAACTTCCGACATACCTTAACTTGTTTTTTTCAACTGTGTATAATTTGATGTTGCGTCTTGAGAAAGGTGGAAGGAACTTTGCAGCCAAGTATTTTGTTAGCTCTCTCTTGGTTGCTTCATTAGACAGAAACTCCTTGAACGAAATATCGCTGATGTTTGTGCTGCCTTCCACACCGTAGTACCAGGATGTGCATGTCTGATTTCTTCTCAAACGTGTTGCTTTCTGCAAGTAAGAATCAAATACAAGTCGCACATCCGTGAATAGCTGTTCTTTTATGTAATACTCCACTTTCTGATTGAATGCAAGGCTGCAAAGTCACTACATGTTTTTACCCAACTCACTTTGGCGAGAGACTGTACAACTGCCATTCCATGGAGAATAAGATATCTTTCTGTAGATGGTATTTCAGCATCTCTAGGGACATCACTTCTGTGATGAACCTCTTCATCGGACTCGCATAATTCAAGCAAGGCACTTGCAAGCTTATACTTATCGTTGCAAGGAATGAGCTCATTGCTTATCATCAAGCTTTGCGGATAGTCACATAGCTCGTAGTTACCAGTTATCTGCTTTTCGTCAATTTGTCTTGATGATGTGGAAAGAATGAGAAACTTTGCAAAAAGGTTTCTTTCTAACTTGACATTCTTTGCGGGAGTGTTTTTCGTACCTTTCACCAATCTCTCATTCTCAAATACTTCCAAGCTGGCTTTTCCTTTTGCAGTAACTTTAACGCTATCTTGCACAAATCTCTCTTCAACAACCGCATTTGTCACCATATTTCTGAAGATCCCACAATCATCACTTGAAAAAGAATTCATATGTTCTTCTATCGTGTCTTTTATTCTCTTTACCCATTCTGCTTGTTTTGATATCTGGAAAGGTATAAGATTGTGGTGCTGTTTAGGAACCGTGTGTCTCTCTTGAAGCTCACTGCAAAGCCGGTTGATAATTGGTGCGGCAACAAAGAAGCAATTTCTTGCCTTTTCATTGTTTGCAATGCCCCTTAATCCTCCATCAATCTTAAGAAGCTTGTTTTCTTGCTCAACAGCGTGATCAACGCCAATTGCAATGAAGGGCAGATAGTTCTTTGCGACTGAAAACTCTCCATCGGCCAGTGTTTGTCAAACAGGGGGGTCAGATTCTTGCAAGGCATATTGTGATGCACCGTAGTATGACATCATAAGCATGTATTTTGTCCTGTTAAAATATAAGCGACTCAAGCTTCACAGAAAGATAAGGGTGGAAGTTTATCAAATGCTCCATCCTATCCTTATTAGTAGGGTGCTCATCAATAATGCTTCTCAATTCTTGCTCTTCTTCAGGGTGTTCTTTGTAGAACTCTTGCATGACTAGCTGGTACAAAGCACAAATGGTATCTTCTTGTGCATGGAAAGACCTTTTAAGATGCGTACATGCTAACATTGAGCGAGTTGTTGCTGGCCCGTATACTCCAGATTCTGGCCAGATGTTATCCATTCCTGAGCTGGTTATGTAGTTACTTACTAGGGGTCATCACTTGCTTTGCTCGTTCGCCCCAGCCCATCAAGTAAAAAAAGCTGAATCTGGTTGGTGCGCTTCCTGCGCTGTATTCGCTCATGCTCATGCCCATACATACATACATACATACATACATACATACATACATACATACATACATACATACATACATACATACATACATACAAACATACTGGTGTCTTCGTTCGCGTTCGCTCGCTCGCCCGCCACAGCCCGTCACGTAAAAAAGAGCTTAATCTGGTTGGCTTAATCTTAATCCTCGTGTGCTGCATTCGCTTACCCTCCTGCCTCTTTCAACCCCACCTACATTGGGTTAGCTCGCTGCGCTCGCCTGTTTATGTATTTTCAAGAAACATTGACTGATAGGCCGCAATTTGTGCGCTGCATTCGCTTACAATCATGCTTCTTCAGACATCACATGCAATGGTTTGGCTCCCTACGCTTGCCTTAGTATTTGCTTTTGGTCATGCTTCCAGATAGTACACAGCACTTTAGTGGGATGTAGAATAAAGTTCAAGACATTGGCCTTGTTGTGACAAAATAAGCCTCGTATTGGTGATTTTCGCATTGACATGGAATATTGCATCATAAGATGGCAATTGACCTTTGAAAGCACAAAACTTTTGGTGACTGGATAGTGAAAAATTGAATAAATGTAGATTTTACTTGTGGGTAGGTTGGCAGAACAATGGACTTAAATTTTACTAATACACCTATGGCATAACAGAATTGCAGCTGCGTGCCAAGGATAATAGTAATACATTATTTTACCAGTGTCCCCTATAAGTGTATTATAATTAGGCAATAACCTGACACAAAAACTGATTAAATTACAATGTGATAGAAACTTACATTAACAGAATTCTCCTTCCATGAGTTTTTCAAGATTCCCATTGACTTTTCATGCATAGTGTAGTAAATGTTTGTTTCGGTCGTTTCACATTTGCATGGTGTGAATAGAAAATATTAGTGACATTGACAGCTTCAGTTTAGCACTTCAGAGTTTCTTTCACTAAGAATCATATAGAAAAAAATGAAGAATTAATAATCAATGAAATTACCATATGATAGTTACAGGATAATGGGACAACATGATAGTTGTGCAGCCATAATGATCAATAGCCCTTGTGGATTACATGGAAAAGGATATTTGAAATGCAAAATAAGTGAAAATTAACTTTCCACTGGTCTATGAATACTTCATCCATCATCAATATTGAAGACAAAAATAGTTTCATGGGAATGACAATATTTTGCTTGTGACACATGAAGGCAATGAAGAGTAAGGAATCCATAAATTGGTAAATACTTCCAGAAACATTTTAAATCCAAGCTAGCAATCGCAGGCACGTGTAGTGAAGGTATCAAACATTTATTTTGTTAGCAAGTAAACTATAAAGGAGTAAAATAACTAATTTAAATTTTGGATTTCGTTGCAATCAGTGAAGTGAAGTTAGCATAGCCTAACCCAAATTGGTTTAACAAGCTGGTTTAACAACTTGATGAAATTTAATTGGGAATGAGTTAAAAATAAGATCTATATTACCTGTAACATACATTGAAAATGTCCCCTGTAAATTTGGAAATAGTTTACCAACTTTATGTTGTCCTGTTTCATAATCATTTTGTGATGCCAAGCCAAGCTGTTTCCAAATTCGTATTTTAAATATTAGCGGGGGCTATTGATGGAAAAGAGGCCAAAAATTTTTCAATGCAACATAAGGACCTCGTTTCAGTGGGATATAAAGTGTTATTATTGGCAAAGAAGAGCTACAGAAATGCATCTCATTAAGAACGGACATTGATGAAGTTCAGTAAATTTGAACAGAGAGTGCATTAATGCTACATTGTTTCGGTATATGATATATTTATTAGTACATAAAAGGTAATAAAGTAAATATCATTGATGATAGCTTCAATTATGTGCTGCACACAACTATAAGAAACTTTTGGCATAGAATGTGATAAAAGAAAACATGAGCTTTAACATGCATGAATAAAAATGTAGACAAACTTTCAGTGTTCATTTGATGTTCATGTTTCATAAGTCGATAGTGAACATCAATGAGTGATAATTGGTCCCATCTGTAGATTGTATTGATGTCTTCATGCATCATGTGGAGTGTTCGGCGATGTTGACAGCTTTTTTCAATATCAAATTCACACGCGAGTGGCACAGAGCAACAATACGGATATCTGTTCTCTCGATACTTCGTGCCTTCTCACCATTCAGTTTGGTCATAGTAAAAAAAAGATTGCCAGATACATTAGTTTAAAGCTCAAACACCAACTTCAAGGGGTAACCTTTGTTTGAGGTTTCTTTATTCAGGAAAACTGCAATTTAAATTTGGGATATTACATAATAAGGGGTCAGCTATATTGTTATAATAAATAAGGAGATGAGAGGAGGGTAATCTAATGCTAATTCTTGTTAAAACAAATATGGTTAATGGAGAGATTGCAGTTTTCACAGAGAAAAGGAAAGCCATACTCCCATAGGCAATATCAGAGAGCGTATCAAAGCATACCTCTTCTGATACAGGTGCTACCAAGAACCCAGATCGTGTTGTTGCTGTTGGCGAGCACCCCCGGACACTGGAGTGTTGTGAAAGTATCCGGATCGTTCTTGGTGGATCTTATTGACTGGAGTGGCGTGGCAAACCAGGAATGTTCATAGCTTTTCATGGCTTTGCTTTCTGAGTGTTGTGCTGATATCACAACAGGAAGCATACTGTAGTGCAATGCCGATCCGCCAGAACCACAATCTGAGCCCCGTATATTGTGTGTGTGCATTTTGGTAGACTGACACCCTCTGTGAGCAACGCAATTGATGCTCAAAGGTTTGTGAAGACCTTTACAGCACTTCTTGGAAAACAATGCTTTTTGTCTTCCTGTGTGTTTTCACTGGGAGGATTCTTTGAGTCCGTCAAATGATGTTGCTCTGGACATGGCCACATATAACTGACTATTTATGAACATGGGCTCAGGTAAATACAAACCAACATACCTTACAGATTGTCCCTGTGCCATATTGATGGTAAGGCAGTATGCTAGTCTGACTGGAAATTGCTGTCGCTTGATGTTGAACACCGTTTCATTATCCTGTGTTGACAATGTTATTCTGGGAATCATGACCTGCTGGCCTCTTTGTTCCTTCGTGATGATCTCTGCTGTGATCACGCTATGTTGGAGATGGTGTACAATGAGACTTGTGCCATTGTAAAGACCTTTCTTTGGATTTAGATTCCTCAGAAGAATGATTGTTGCACCAACCTTAAATAAGGAAAGCTCGAGGTTACAATAGAAATTCTGAAGAAAAAGTTACTTGCTTGTGGACTTTCCGGAGATATTTACGACTGGCTCGTGGACTATCTACAACATCGACGGCAATTCGCAAATGTAAATGGATCCAATTCGGATTCAAGAATTATTAGGCAGTTTAAGCAACCACAACGCTAACGTTAACGGTAACGTTAGGTGCTAACGTTATCGTTTCCGTCATCGTTTTGCAGAAACTGCGTTAAGCATGATTCAAGCTGAGAACGCAAGCACTGACGTAAATTAATATGAAGGGGCTATTGTTTTTTTGGAAATTGAGCATGTTGCAACAATTGTATCAACGTTTCGCAATAAAAGTAATATTTCACATATTTTTCACGTTAGTAAATTCACTTCGGATCATTTCAGTATTATTTGTTCAGTATATTAAAATTCCTAAATGGCAAATTTAAACGAAGCTATCGAAGCTGCACACCAATTGGATGTATTAGATGACGAGGAGGTTGTCCTTTTGCAAGAGCTAAACAGACCTAGAAATCTAGTCATCCCATACTGGCAGTACGAAAATTTTGATTTGGACAGAATAACAGACGATGAATGTAAGGCAGAGTTTAGATTCGAAAAAAGACACATTTATGACGTTCAGCGTGCATTAAATTTACCAGAAGAAATTATCACATATAATAGAATGAACGTAGATACAACAGAAGCCTTATGTTGTTTGTTAAAGAGATTTGCATATCCATGCAGATACTTGGACATGGTTCCAAGGTTTGCAAGACCAGTGCCAGAGCTCTGTGTGATTTGCAACACTTTAATGAATATGATTAATGAGCAATGGGGATTTCTGCTAACTTCATTTAACAGGCACATTCTCAGTCCTCCAGTGTTGCAAATGTATGCAGAGGCAATTCATGCCAAGGGTGCTCCTCTTAGCAACTGTTGGGGCTTTATAGATGGCACTGTATGTCCCATTACCAGACCTGGCATCAACCAGAGAGTTCTTTACAATGGGCATAAACGCATACATGCGTTGAAATTCCAATCTGTTGCCACCTCAAATGGACTAGTGGCACTGCTCCATGGTCCATTTGAAGGAAGAAGACATGACAGTGGCATTTTGAGGGAGTCTGGTCTGCTACAATTACTGGAGCAGCATTCAATATCTCCAGATGGAAATATTATGTGTATATATGGAGACCCAGCATATCCATTAAGGCAACAGCTGCAGGCACCTTTTAAAGATCCAATTTTGACTCCAGAGCAGCAACTGTGGAATCAAAGAATGAGTTCGGTCAGAGTCAGTGTGGAGTGGTTATTTGGAGATATTGTTAATTATTTTAAATTTATAGACTTTAAAAAAACTTGAAGATTCAATTAAGTGCAGTGGGCAAAATATATATAGTTTGTACAATTTTAAAAAATGCAAGGAACTGTCTGTATGGCAGTACCACTTCAAAATTTTTCGACATTGACCCACCAGAGTTGCAAATTTATTTTGAAAATCAAAAATGAAAAATTATAAACAAACAAAAATGTCAGTCTTTCTTATTTATTTGTTCTGCAATGTTCATTATGAGATTGTACTGATGCTGCTGTTGTTGAATCACTTGCATCAGCAACTGGTTTTGCTGCTGCAGTGCTGCATTCTCTTCTCTTCTCTTCCTCTCATTCTCATCAGCCTCTCTTTCTTTTGCTTTTTCTTCCAATTCTCTCTCTTTCAATTTCTGCTCTCTTTCTTTCCACTCCATTTCAAACTTCAACTTCTCATTTAAATACTTAAATGTCTCCACTCCATAATTCTTTTGTTTCTCCTTTCCTCCTGCTCCTGCCTCATTCCCACTTTTCCTCTTAACAGATTCCCCTCTACTCTCCATGCTGAGCCTCCCCATTTCTTGCCCCTTCTCAATATCTCCTGCCACCTTATTTGCCTTTTCTTTCGCTGCAACACTCTGCTCTTGTGCAGCTGACTCGAAGAGCTCAATTAACTCGTCTAACAATTTATCAGTGTTCGTTAATTCAGGACAAATGCCACTTGCTCTCTCTTCTTCCCTGTTCTTCGCCTTTCTTCTCTCCAACAATGCAGCAAACCTTTCCCTCACACTTCTTGGATTTGTATTAAATCTGGGATTTTCTACATGGTTCAGATTTTCTGAAATTGCCTTCCACTTCTCTCCCCTTTCCACACTTCCCGCCTTTGAAATCCACAATTCTGATGCCAAAACCTCTCTTAGCAGCATGTCATCGTGGGTTGGTAACCACTTAAATCTCTTCCTAACATGAATTCGTGTTTGTGATTATATTTAGGAACTCAAATGACCATAATAATTGCAATCAGTACCTGAGTTGCAGGAGATAGGTTTTAGGCCTAGATGCTTATCAGATATTGAATGGCTCTATGAATTGTTTACGAGATATTTTAGTAGAATAACAGTTTATAACTTACCCAGTAGCTTTCTCTGATGTTGACGTAGTTGATTGACTACTCATGTTGACAAAAGCAAAGTTTCACGTATGAATAAATGTATAAGTAAAGTTAACGTTTTGGCAAAATGCTAGGGATGCTGAGCTAAGGACACAGAACACTAACTCAAAACGTTAGCAGAATGGGGATGTCCTTTGGCGCGTGCGCAGTGCGGAAAATTTGGGAGCTAACGTTAACGTTTACGTTAGCGTTGTGGTTGCTTAAACTCCCTATTAACTATGGTTTGCCTCAAGGCTCATTACTCGGCCCTCGATTATTCTCTGTACATGTGAATGACTTACCCGATTTCGTAAAAGGTGGTTTGCTGTCCATGTTTGCCGACGATACAACCATTTTTTGTATTGGTAAAGAAATTGAAGACGTAATTGATAATCTCAACAGGGCTTCAGGAGAACTACATGAATGGTGCTGAAAAAATCGACTAACAGTCCATCCGGAAAAAACAGAGGCAATGATAATAAAAGCAAATGGCTTTACAGGCCCATTACGTCCCATATTATTTGGAGAAATCGTCATAAAATACGTAACTCACAGTGCATGTCTGGGTATAACGATCGATAACAAACTATCGTGGACTAAGGATCACGAAAATGTTATAAAGAGTTTTTCATCAAAGATAAAAGAATTGAAACGGTTTAGATATCTCCCAAAGCACGTTCAAGAAGATATATACTACAAAACAGTCATACCAGCAGTCACCTACTGTATCGCAATCTGGGGTACAGCATCTCCTTCACATTTGGAAGAACTTGACACACTTCACGCTAAAGCGGCTAAATGCATCTTCAACATCAAAGAGAAGTGCTTGGATGAAGATTTACTAACTAAAGCTAAGTGGGAACCCCTAAGTTATATATATAAAAGACGTTTGCTGACTTGGATGCATCAAATCTACTACGAAACTTGCCCCCTACCGATAGTTGTCAACTTTACCAAAAGAATAGGGAGACCTTCGAATCCCCTTCAGTTTAATATACCAAGGTATAAGTGAGAAATCGGACGTAACTCTCTTAGGTACCGAGGGGCGCAGGCATGGAATAATTTAGGCCCTAAGCTAAAATCTTACGAAAATCATACAACTTTTAAAAATAAGATGAAATTCTTTAGATCCAACATAAATAAGCTGTCTTTCAAAAAACAGTCTTGCCTAATAAAAAACAAACTTGATGACTATATATACTTTTAGATTTTATATCGACCTATTTTTTTAGAACTTTTTATTTATTTCAAGTAAGATTTTATATCCACCTAATTTTTTAGAACTTTTATTTATTTCAAGTAAGTTACATAAATTTTCTTTTCCATTGATTTAAAATTATAACTAAGGTCTTAATACATAGGAAAATATTAACTTTAATTTTAGCTTTTCAAGTATTAGGTATTTTAGGATTAGTTTCTAGGTGCAGGTCCACATCAGCTTGTAAGGTTGCCTTTTTAGCCGACCTGTGTTAACAAATAAATTATGTACGTATGTATGTATGTATCATCAGGGGACCATTATCAATATTTAAAATAAGTGTAGAGTTAATGCATAATTAGTACATACAGGTAGATTATACCTAGAGTCCAACTCGATGTAATGGCATTCCGTTAGGAGTTAGATTGTTGAGAAACTCAATTGGATGGATGCAGCCTCCTCATCTGGATCCTCTGTTGTCACACTATCTCTGCTGTAGTATGTTCTGTCATGAGTTTGTAGTCTTTCCAGAATGATGTCATTGATTTGATGTGAGAAGTCATTCTTTGGGGTAAGACAACAATGTTCTGGCATGGTTACGGGATCCAGCATGAGGTGTGACTGTGGATCTAGCATGAGGCGTGTGTCAAGCTGGGGATATATGAATTTGAGCATTTCCTCTTTCGAAGATGTGCACATTTGATGTGGCAAAGTGATATTGTCAAGTGCTTCATGTTGTTCTTGTTTGTGCCGAGTTTTAGGAGCCATTCTGAGAATTCTCTGTAAGATTCATCTTGAACAGCTCTCATGTTTGTGTGTAGGCGATGGTTGTTGAAGCTGTGCCCACAAATCACTGATTTGATATGATTTCAGACTCTCTGATACGATTTTCTCCCTTCCTGCTTTAGGGACAACAGGTAGCACTTGTCTGAAATCGCCACCAAGTAACATGAATTTGCCAGCAAATGGCTTGTCAACTCGTGTGATATCCCGAAGCATTCTGTCAACTGCTTGTAATGCCAATGCTGGTATCATTTATTCCAGCTTCAATTGTATTGGAATTTGGAATTGTGAAGGGGTGTTCTGCCATTGATAAGCAGTGTTGCACTGAACTTTGTGCCCGGTGCATGAAGATTATGAACCAACGTGTTGTAGAGAAATTTTTTCCCTGTGCCAGGTGGTCCGTAGAGAAAGTGACAGTTCTGTTCTGACTGCGCCTCAATTGCTTGAATAATGGCTGTGTAAACAACCCGTTGTTCTGGATTCAATGCAGTGCGCATTTGTTCTCCTTGCTCTCTTGCATGTTCAACGTCCATTTAACCTAAACGCTAAACTATTACAGTGAATATCATGATATTAAATTGTAAACCACCTTGTTCTGGAATGACAAAATTGGCCGGTAATGGAGGAAGGTGATCGTAATTCGTGATGGACAAACCATGAACCTTCAAATTTTTGTCAATATTATGTAGATATTGATACAAGTGTCTGTCTTGGAAGGTTATCTCTGGATTGTTGAGTTGATCACGTCTGACAAAGTCTTCACTCATTGCTTCTTTGAAGGCAATGAAGAGAGTTCTGATGTCTGATGGCGTTTAAAAGAGTAGCAATGATGCAAACAACTGTCTGAGTTGTGAAGGCATATTGAAGATGGCAGATTCTTCAAGACAACGTGTGACTTCGGCACCATCTTCTAATAGCCCTAAAACTAATGCTGCATCTTTGAAGGAGTCACATACATTATCTTCTACTGTACGAAGTATTAAAAGTTACGAGAGAAGCGATCAAACACAAGGAATATATTTCAATGTATTACTCAAATCAAACGTAAAACAGCAACTAAGAATAAAGATCATACGACGTGAGTCAGTTAGTCTAAAGGTCAATCACGAGGTATAAAATGTTAATCAGGATTACAAATACGAGTCATAATAAAAATCATAGATTCTTAATACGACTAGGGGTCATCACTCGCTTCGCTCGTTCGCCCCAGCCCGTCAAGTAAAAAAAACTTAATCTGGTTGGCGCGCTTCGTGCGCTGCATTCGTTCACGCTCATGCCCCTTTCAACCCCACTTACAATGGGTTAGCTCGCTGCGCTCGCCTATGGTTGGCGCACTTCTTGCACTGCATTTGCTTACGCTCTTGCCCCTGTGAACCCCACGTACAATAAGTTAGCTCGCTGCGCTCGCCTCTCTATCTGTTATCAAGGAACATTGGCTGATAGGGTGCACTTCGTGCGCTGCATTCGCTGACGCTGATGCCCATACATACATACATACCTACATACATACCTACATACATACCTACATACATACCTACATACATACCTACATACATAAATACATACATACATGCATACATACTATACCAACATACTATACCTACTATAAAATCATACTATACCTACTATAACATCATACTATACTACATACCATACCAACATACTATACCTACTATACCAACATACTATACCAACATACTATACCTACTATACCTACTATAAAAACATACTATACATGCTATACCTACTATACCTACTATGCCTACTATAAAAACATACTATACATACTATAAAAACATACTATACCTACTATACCTACTATAAAAACATACTTCACATACAAAACCCACTATACATACTATAAAAACATACTATACATACTATACCTACTATAAAAACATACTATACCTACTATACCTACTATACAAACATACAAACACTTGTGGAAAGTTTAAATGGGGAAAATCGTGCAAATAGCGCCTGAAAAATTCATAACTTTGACTTTGTTTGCCGAAGCAACCCCTACTACGAAAACTATAACTATTTCAACAACTCAAAATACAAAACAAAGCTGTCACCTGTGTTCCCAATTGTTTCCTGCAACTCTCCAGGGATCTTTGAAACAATTGGAAGCTCTTTACAAAGATAATTCAGCTCGTAAAACAGTTTGAAAGGCGCCCTTTGTGTCCAGAACAAAAACACGCGTCTTCTCCAAAGTACCTGCTGCACCGAGGGCGAATAACGAAAAACGACCGAAAATTCGCATGGGTCGTCTGCAAGCCGAGGGCGAAAAACGAAAATTGATCAACAACCCGCGTGGGTCGCGCGAAAAGAGCCAATCATATTGCAGGAAAAGGCGAAACGGGTCACATGAACAGTGAACACTCTGTTCGAAAATTGAGTTCGTGACGCGAATTTGGAAGTTTCGCCAGCGTAAATCGTGGTTTTTTCGTGATAGCCAATTAAGCGAATATAAACAAAGAATTGCCTAGCCTTTTAGTCGAAACTGTGAGCTCTCATATAGATAACTTTTTGGTTCAGCCGGCAAAGAACAACTCACTTAAAAATAGGGCAGATTAAGGGCCTCAGAAAAAAGCCTTTATGGATACCTCGTTCGCCGTTTCAGCCCATTGTTTTGGGGCGTTCGACCTATTGTTTCGGGTCGAATCTATTGTTTCAGCGTAGTTTCGAGGCCTTGGCATGTGACATCACAGAATATATATATTAGAAGGTTTTCAAATGAAGTAGCTCCTCTTTTATGCACTAGCAAGAGTCTGATTTCGAATTTTTCCCCGCAAGGTCTCGGCTGCACTTGATTTATTCTACCAATCATTGGCATTGTTCTTCGTTGTCTGACTGTCCATGTTTTTGAATGCTCCTGGAAGACATAGTCCTCTTGTATCTCATGACAGGGGTACTGATGTGCAGCTGGATCTTGCCGGTTGACTTCAAAACATGCTGTAAGTGTTGTTCTGTCACCAATGTTGTTGAGCCTTTGTTAGTCATCATTGTCACGAAAGATGACTTGTTGCTCAAATGGTAGATGAACAGAAAGCTGTTTGACTATGTGGCTTTTGTCGTGCATGGGAACTGCATAAGCCGATGGATAGCTTCATGTGGTCCAATATATCTTTCATTGATGTATTGGCGCACCCCGTCTTGTTCAATGTCTTGAGGTAATTGTGCCATATCATGTCCTTTGTGGATATATTTGAAAATGTACTTGACATTTTTTACTGTACTGCATATTTTCACGTTGATATGACACTGATATTTGATGAGTAGGTGTCTGTTGTGTGGCACTACCCAAGTATCATCCAAAATGCGATCATTCAGATTGACTGGTTGAAAGCAGCGTCGTCTGTAGAGAGGATAGCCATTGACATTGGTTTGACTGTTAGCAACTTGTTCTTTTGGAAACCACTTCTTGCATTTGTTGTTTTCCATGTACACGTGTTGAGGATATAAAACTCCGGAGGGTCCATGTGTCATGTGTTTTAGGACCAAGTTGTGGTATCTTGCATCCTGTGGATCCTGTATCTCTGCTGATATGAGTTCATCCACCTGATAATGGACATGATAATTAGCAATTATTATTGAGATCACGTACAGAATATTTGTAGGGCATGTCCATCATCATATATTCTGTATTTGATGTTAGAAATATAATTATGTGAGCAAGACTTATTATAATCTCTATATCTGAGTACCGTATTTCCTCCATTAAGTGCCCACCCTCTATTAACCACCCCCTCCAATAAGCGCCCACCCTAAATTCAAAAAATGTGAAATAAACGCCCCCCTCTATTAACCGCCCAGGGCAGTTCATAGAATTCTTAAATTTTCACTGTTTGGTTTAAATAATAACGTAGAAACATGCGAATAGACATCAATTCCTTTCTTTTATCAATGGCAACATAAGCAAGTAGTTTAAGACCAAAGTTAGTCATTATATCTTTAAGAAAATATCCATTTTTAATGTTTGACAATTCAATGTCTGTGTGTGCGGCTTTACCATGCTGTAGCTTCTTCATTTCTTCTGAAAAAATGCTAACATAGCATTTACTTCCACGCACATAGTAAATAACTGGAACAACAAGTCTATTTTCTAACTTCCTGCCACCTTTTACTTCAGCGAAAATTTCATTTTCTTCTTTTTTGATGAATTTTAGAAATAAAAACGACAGTTCAATTGGAACATGTCCTACTAGCTCTTCTCCACTGTTCGTTGTCTTATAAATTCCAAGCTTATATAAGATTATTGATTTGTTTTTGAAGATGTTCAATGTTAAAATTTTAGGACTATGAAATAACCGCCCCCTCTAATAAGCGCCCCCCTCTAATAAGCGCCCACCCAATTTTGTGAAATGTTTAATATGCGCCCGGTCACTTAATAGAGGAAATACGGTATCTAAATATTACCTGTTGTAGTGTTCGTGGTTTGTCAGCTTGTGAAAGAAACAGGATCATGTGTGCTTGTGGCAGTCCTCTCTTCTGAAATTCTATGACATACACATGTGCTCTGACATGTCCAAGAATGTGCTTGTCTAGTATGTCTTTCAGTAGTTCTTTGAGTTTGAGTTGCAATACTCTTGTGACAATGTCTGGTCGATCATTGGCCTTCTGATACGGATGAATGTTTTCTTCTATCTCCTTCCATTTGGGATTGGCAGTCATTGTGAGGAAGATGTCTGGCTTGTCATACTTCCTTACGATTGTCATTGCACCTTGAAAGTGTTGATACATGTTTGTTGGGCTGCATGGAAAGGTTGAGGGTAGAATGATAACACGGCCAACATCGATATGTATGGGCTGATTTGCATTGTTAGCCCTGGCCATCTGGCTTTCGATTTCAGCTTCTCTGTTGAGATGATCCATCAGGCCTTGATACCTGTCAACACGAAGTTGGCACTGGTTGTTCATAATCCAGCTCAGTTTATTGCCTTCTATCTTCTTATATGCATCTACCAGATACTGTTGAAATGGAAGTGATGCAATGTGGATGGTTGAGAATGCATCCCTGACCTGGATTCGGCATAAATAGTATTCGGAGAGGGTGAGTTTGGTATGACGGTTACGATTGTTATGGTGTTCCCCCGCTATGTGTGCTGTGGGCAATCGTTGAAGGTCCCAAACTGTAACCTCTATCACCATGAAAGAATATCAATGGATATGTGAGAGGATCAGCAATTGGACTGGTAACGTAAATCTTCATGATTTACGTTACCAGGTTTATTACGTCAGGATTTGGTGTACCTCCATTTTTTACAGTGTGTATAGCTGCAATCTCTCTGGCAGTTGGACTGTCGCATATGCGATCTTTTTGTGGGCGACTTGTTATGATCATTTTGAATGTCTGAACTGGCTGATTGTTTTCAATAGCTTGCTGCCATTGTTCCCGCAAAATTTCACCCATGCTTCGATAATGTTGAGGAAATTGATTGACTGCCATCAATTCATTCTGCAGAAGTGCAACAATGTCCAAATTAAGACATTAAGACTCTTGCAATGTTTTGCCGTTCCTGCAATGTTTGTTGCGTATCCATGATGTAGAGTTCTGCATACATTCTGGATCTGTCTGTTTCTGTTACACCTGTTAATGATCGAAAGCACAAGTTAGGTAAATAGAAATTCAACTTTAGCAAACAAAAACGAATAATAAATTGTATTGTTGATGACTGGGATCACTTACCTGTCATGTGATATGCCTTTCCGTGATTCGTGATAACTGGTGGTCCAGCTCTGGCATGCCGTACAATATTAGGCTTCCATTGGCCAATAGTGAGTGGTATTGGCAGAAGTGCTTTAAGAAATATTTTGATTCGGCAGTATCACAAGTGTATAAATGCATGACACTGTTGTGAGGTGGTTGAATTTCATCCAGAGCGATTAAACCTCCCATGCAACATTTATTGTATTGTTTTTTTTTGTGTGTTTTGTTCTTCTTTGAAGTACTTTGCACCACAATGAATACATGTTCTGTTCATTTTGTTCAAGTGGTGTGGTAAAGGGGAGAAGGGGATTAGGTTTTCAGCTTCATTGTTCTCGCGGACAGGGTTGTCGACTTGCATTTGCTGATCTTCAACTGGTTCTGGTACCTAATTTTCATTGAGTACTGGAACTGCGCTGTGCATCTCAATGTCTGCAGGCTGTTCTGCTGCTGGAAGCCCATGGTTCTGAATAGGACGCTCTGGTTCCATGTCCATCTCCATTGGCTGCATCTGTGGAAGGGGATACTGTGCTGGAAATGGCTGATATTCAGGGGCTTCCAGCTGACGGTATTCGAGTTGCATTTGTTGAAGATTGTTGACTGCTACAAGTGGGTTATCGGCATTTCCTGTCTGTTGAGTTGAAGCTGTTGATTGATCTCTCTGCAATGCTGCATATTCTCCACTAATTTACACATGTCCTGCATAATTTTTGCAGCCCTTTCGGTGGGCATGGCCACCATCATTGTTGTAGAAAATTCCTTGGTGGCCTTCCCACCCATTTTTTTCAATTTTTGCCTTTCTGTGGCCTTTGCTAATCCTGACAAAGGCCTCCTTTTGTGATCTGTGAATACACAATTACGTTATAGGTTGCTTTTTTTGGTGAAAGGATATTATGCAATATTTGGAAGATATGAATAGAACAATTAAGCTTCAAATACAGAAGGTATACTTACATTATATCTTTTGTTTGAGTTCTCAAGATTTCCTTCCTGTTCTCACCATTTCTCCATTTCTTCACTTATCTTCATCTTCATCATTCTGCCCACACCAGCATCGATGGGCTGTACTTTGTCGGTTTGGTTTTCAGGTAATAGGTAAACCACAGTGTTGGCTTTTTCTATACACCTGAAGTGAAACTCTTTTAGGCATTGAAGCGAAATATTATCAGCAAAAAGAACACTTTCATTTGACTTATCTTTTATGCCTGGTATGAAGGTTTTGTCTTTCCATTCCATATTTATTGCAGAATCCATCCATGCTGATTGCTGAAAATAAAAATCTACTTTTTGGCCTTATTGGCTCATTTCAGCCAATTTTATGTTACCCTTTCCTCTAAAAACAATAGCTGGATTAATTATCTGTTCTCCTTCAGCCCTCACACAGAGTTGAAGAGTGGCTTGGCGCTTATCCAAGCCACAGGAAGGATGGGAAACCCAGACTTGACTTGAACTTGCATCTTCATATGTCTTGTCTTGTTCTAAAACAAATGGAAGAGGGACCTGATCCACATTATCACGATTTGAAGGAAGCCATCTGCCCCATTTTGGATCAACCCTTGATTGATTTCTTCTTCTCACACTTTTAACAGCTTTTCGGAAATTTTGATGACATATCTGGATTGAAGGTTTTCACTCTTCACTTGATTGCTTCTTTTTATTTGTTCTCTTGCCTAGTGAAATGTTATGTCTTGTCTTCAATATCCTAAACCAATTATTGCTGGCTCTGAAGATTGTTGCCTCTTCTGACCCATACAATTGCTCCACCTTTTGCTTCATTTTGTGACAAAACCACATTTTGGAAACTTTGCACCCCTTACCCCTTTGTAACTTGAATTCAAGTGCAACTAATTTTGCAGCAGCAGGATATTTCTCAGTTTAGTTTGGTCTTTCTGCTGACAGTTTCCCTCTTTGTCTGACTGCTTTTGTGTTTCCTTTCCCTTTTCTGTTTATATTCCTGACGTTTATATTTTCCATGGTATGAGATAAGATAAAGTTACCATGGAAAAGATCCAAGTAATCGCAAATGAAAAACACGAGAGCATCAAAGTAACCATCGACTATTCATCAATTCACGAAAATAATAGGATGCCTGTACTAGATGTCGAACAGTGGGTCCAACCTATACAATGCAATGGTGCTACAAAGTCCAAAATATTACATTCGCACTACATGAAACCAATGGCTAGCAAACACGTTCTGAACAAGCATTCTGCTCTTTCTCAAGAGTCCAAGACGAATATTCTTGTTGCGGATCTTGTGAGGGTAATGTGCAATGTTTCACCCCTCTGTAGCAATATTGAACGAACTAAACATATTCAACGCTTTGTAAACCGGTTACAATTCTCTGGATATCCGCAAAAAGACAGAATATCAATTTATAAAAGAGCTAATCAGAAGTACATGAAAATCGTTGAGAATCATAACAGCGGAATATGTCCAATGTATAGGGGGTAATTTTGGAACAGGCTGGAGAGAGAGAGGAAGAAAGGCGTGCGAAATGTAACACATGGTTTGAGAAAGGAGGTTATGAAACAGTTCTCTCCGTGGATGCTACATCTGGCTGACAGCTAGCAAAAGAGTGCAGGAAAATTATGAAAGCAGCAGAGCTAAAAATCAAAGTAATAGAGAGGTCAAGAAAACCCCTGAGGAAATATTTAACAAGATCCGATCCATTTGAAGTGCCAAATTGGGAAAATGAAGAATGCCATTTATGCAATGAGAATAAAACCTTAAACTGCAAAACCAGGGATGTCGTTTCTCAAATTCAGTGTTCTTGTGGAGAGAATTATTTTGGGGAAACGGCACGTAGCATAAGTGAGCCACATGAAGAGCACATGAAAAAGCTGGAAAGAAAGAACAGTGCATCAGTCTTCCACCAACATATGCTGGAAAAACATAACGGAGTGAAGCAAGCACTCTCAGCGAGAATATGAAAAACATGCCCAAGTGATGCTATGCTGAGACAGGTTACGGAAGCAACATCTATCAATCTTAGCAATCCGACACTGAACGCAAAGGAGGAGTGGGGAAACTCGAATGTTCCAGGAACTAGATTCGATCAAAGATCTGGCGTTTCGAACTTGACTGTTAACGATTTTGTTTAATTAGATTTATCATCTTATTGAAAGGGCTGCCGATGGGTGGTGAAATATTTGAGCAAAAGTTAGTTTTATATATGGATTTGTTTAAAATAGAGTTGCATGTGTCTTTAAGAGATGGTTAAAAGAACAAAATTACCGCAATACAAAAGGCCAACTGCCAAACTGCAAATACTGGAAAAAGAATAAGATAATTGTGCTTTATATGATAAGTAGTAAGTTATACATATGCTTGGTGAACATAATAGTAATGGAGAATCTCATTGTCTCAGCGACAGTGTGAGGAAAGTACATACCAAAAAAATTGTGTCTTTAGATCAGGAAGGAAGGTGAACCGTAACTGCACTGCTGGACACCAACTGTACGAAAGGTCGAAGACTGGAAAAAAATATCATCAGGGATTAAATTTATCAAAATGGCTACTGAATGAATAATTTGGGTATTATTTGTAATTGTATCTTATTAATTGTATGTGAAAGTATAAATTATTAGCAATGAGTTCAGAACAATTTACCTGTTCACTGTTGCGGAGGATTGAGAAACAACGAATAAAAATATTTTTGGCGCATTGTGTTTTGAAAATAATTTTGAATATTGCAACCATGACAACAGAATGAAGATGTCCTCGGATGACAAAACATAGTTAACTGAAATTGAGGCCTCCTGGAAATGTCACAGAGATGTTGTTATTACGTGGGTGGAAACACCCGGGTAGTGGCCTGATAGTGTGAAGATTACTTAGTTATCAGAAACGATTGATTGCAGAAAAATAAGACTTGAAGATACGGAAATGTAATTTTGCATGCATTACTCCCACAATACATTCAGGTGAATAGCAAAATTATGTTTTGAGATATACAATTTTTATTGCAACATAAAAAGCTAAAGTCTTCTCCTGTCAACCTTCCTGTGTTATTTATTCAAAATCATTGATAATGCATTTCCTTCCTTCTCTGCGTATTTATGAATGAAGGGTACTGCAAAGTATAAAATACATTAACCAAGATTGCTGCAAGGGAAAACAAATGGGAACACATATGATGGCCTACAATGCACTTAAAAACCGCTTCAACATGCTGTCCAATGTGTGACACATAATGTATAATAATAAATATACTACATGTCACATTTTGAATAGCATAATATCTCCACATAATATATTGTATGAAATCAAATAAAGAGTGGACCGAGTAAAGATTATATGTTGTACGGTTGGCGCACTTCGTGCGCTACATTCGTGCGCTCATGCTGATGCCTCTTCCAACCCCACGTACAATGGGTTAGCTCACCTGTCTATCTATTGTCAAGAAACATTGGCTGATAGGGCGCACTTTGTGTGCTGCGTTCGCTTACGCTCATGCCCATACCTGCATACATACAGACCCACATATAAACCTACTATATACCTACTATAAAAACATACTATACATACTATACCTACTATATAAACATACTATACCTAATATATCTAATATACAAACATACTATACCTACTATACAAACATACTATGCCTACTATACCTGCTATGAAAACATACTATACCTACTATACATACTATAAAAACATATATTATACAAACATACTAAACCTACTATACTTAGTATACACACATACAAAAACTTGTCAAAAGTTCAATTGAGGAGAATCGTGCAAATAGCCTGAGAGATTCATAACTTTGACTTTGTTTTCATTGTGCCTAAGCATTGCAAGCATGCCGAAGCAACACCTACTACAAAAACTACAACTATTTCAACTCAGAATACAAACCAAAGCTATGACCTGTGTTACCAATTGTTTCCTGCAACTCTCCAGGGTCTTTGAAACAAATAGCAGCTTCTTGCAAAGATAATTCAGGTCGTAAAACACGTTGAAAGGTGCCCTTTGTGTGCAAAACAAAAACATGCGTCTTCTCCAAAAGTACTTGCTGCAAGCCGACGCCGAAAAACGATCGAGAATGCATATGAAGTCGTGAATTGTTCGAAAATTTAGTTTGCGACGCCAATTTGGAAGTTTCGCCAGCGTAAACGGTCGTTTTTTTGTGATAGCACAATTAGCAGAATAACTAATGGAATAATTCAATAATTGCCACATAATTGCCACATACATAATTCTTCATTTGCTCAATAATTTGGGAGAAAATCGAAAAACAAAATCCATTACCATGGTTAAATCAATAAACTAGATATTCAGTGTGTATTTCATTGCCATATATCCACATACAAAAAGCCTTTGTGATCACATGGTTCGCCGTTTCGTCCGATTGTTTTTGGGCATTCGACTTTTTGTTTCAGGTCAAATCTATTGTTTTTGGCAAGAAAGTGCGTCATCATGTGACCTCCACAGAATAGTAATATTAGATTTATTAACTCTCCAAGCCTAATATTGAATTTCACCTTCAGAGTTGGATTGCAGTAAACCAACTGAACAGCTTTCTCGTATAGTACCAAAACTAAGGTGGTTGTTGTCTTTCTTTCTCGACCGCATACTTCTGTAGTGATACCTTGCATGATTTTCAGTCCTGTGTAAATTGTACTCCATTCACTAACCGTGTTCAGGATGGTGGGAAGGACTCCAATGTTGGTCCAAAAATGTGGCCTCTCACCAACTAATGAATGGAAGCCTGACCAAGGTGGAGTTGTGGCAAAAGTGCTTCTGTGTGACTTAAGCAATTGCCAAGGCACTATCTTGTTTGTCGTTGACAAGCTGGGTTCTACACTCTGTTCATCACTTTTGATAATTGTGGGATCATGTGCAAAGTTCTTTATCTTTGGCTTTGAATATTCTTATATTTTGGTGAATTCAATTGGCTGCACTTGCATGGTCTTTCACTTCAAAGCAATATTGACATTTTATATGGAAGCATGACTTGAAGCTTTCCGGAATACAGCAAACAAACCACCATGCCACTGACTCTTGCGAGGTGTAGCAATAGTGAAATCACTATTATCAAAATTGAAGCACGCAAATTGCCTTCTTTGCAGGAACGAAAGAAAATTCACACCACTTGGATGAAATTTAAGTTGGTTTATTACTTCATTGGCTAGTGGGGCTTCAATCTGAAGTGCTCGATAACTTGGAACAGATCGGCCATCATCATTCAGTAGTTTAATGAAACTACTCCTGTGACTATATTCACGGACTTGAAGAGCAGTATCAATGACTTGCTTGTTCTCATTCCTTTCGGGTATTCTGAAGCCACTGTCATTTTTGGATGGGCTATATGCAATTTGAACGTCAGATTTGGTAACATACACTATATTCTGGGCATTCACTAGTGCATGTTTCTCTAAAGAGGTGCTGCGAACGTTTGATAATGATCAGAACTCTTTATTGTAGCCTCCTATTATCCACTTCAACATCGCAAACAATTCTGATGGCACATCTGTTTCCTTATGTGTAGAACCTCTCTCTTCTCTGAACCTAAATATTGATTTTCAAATGACCTTGGCAGCCTCAAAGTCTATTTTCAGTTGATTCTCCTATAATGCATTCTGCTCCAAAGCATCAGTTAAAATTTCTTTATCAACCACATTTGATTTTATCAGGTGTGGCTTTTTTGGATTATCCTGAGGTAAGCTTGTAACATGATGCAGCTTTGATAATACCATATCCTTAAGATATCTTCTGCTGAGTCTTTTCCTTAATGGCATACTCTTCAAGCAACGCATGGTATGCATTTTCGATATCTTCTGTGGTCAGAATCGCTCCACTGCCAATTTGTACATCAATGGCTGCCAATAGCTCTAGCTCAGCTGACTTTATCAGAGTTTCCATGTTTGAGCCATTACCAGGTTCATAGTCAGAGTTTGCTTTAGCACGCTGGACATATTTCACAGAACATGCCAAATGATATTTGAAATTAACTGCACAGGCATCTGTTGTATTTATTGTTGTGTTTAAGCGCACTTTAAATTCTTCATTTGCTCCTTTTTACGGTGGCCTACAAGTGCAAAACACTAAAGTCAGAACACAAAACTTAAATTGCATATGAAAACAAATCTTGCTGCTCGTAAATGTTTTTAGAGCCACAAAATTGGTTTTTCAATGCACGGAACCCAATTTGCAATGCACAAAAATGTTATATTATGCACTCAATTCTAATGCTATACATTGTTCAGAACACAAAACTTTATCTCGATACACATTAGTTTTTCAGAACACAAAACAAATTGACCACCAGGAGGGGTTCGTTGTGAACATGTGGCGTAAACAAGATGGATGAAACAGGAGATACATTTTCTTGTGCTGAGTGTATGAATTTTGTGCAAGAAGCACATAGATTCTGTGCGACATGCGGGGAAAAGATTAAATGGGAGGAGGTCACAATAAAGTATTACTTCAAGTGTGGGTATCAGTATGATTCAATACTCGTGTTTTTTCAAAAATTTCATGATATTCAAATGAGTCTCAGAACCCTTAAGAGCAGACTCAAAAGTTTTGGTCTCAAGAGAAGGTCAATTGCATATGATGAAGAAGCTGTGAGAATGAGAATACAGGAAGAATTAGATGGCCCTGCCTGCATGTCCGGGTATAGAAGTATGTGGCATACTCTACAAATGGAAGGCATTGCCATCCCGAGAAACGATGTTGCAAGGATATTGAGTGAACTAGACCTAGAAGGTTGTGAATAAAGAAAAAGCAAACAAATGAGAATGTATGTATCTACAGGTCCTAATCAGTGCTGGCACATCGATGGCTATGACAAATTAAAACTGCACAGGTTTCTCATTCACGGTTGAACAGATGGATGGAGTCGCAATCTTTTGTGGTTGAAGGTAACAAAGTCAAATAATGACCCAAGATGCATAGGGGAGTTTTACCTGGAAACAGTATAAGCGCTAGAAGGAGGCCCGATACGTGTAAGAAGTGGCCACGGAACAGAAAATGGGTTTGTTGCTGCAGCTCAAAGCTATTTTTTGAATGACATATGTGCACATAAATATGGTTCATCCCCTCATAACCAATGGATAGAAGGATGGTTTTCCTTTTCCCGTAGATCAAGATCAACCTGGTTGATAAATTTTTTAAAAGTCCTAATTGAGAGGTGCTTGTTTACACCAGGCAGTAAATTGCAAGATGAATGCCTCTGGAATTGTTTTTCTGATCTTATTTAATCTGACTTGAATTCTGTAAAAAATCATTGGAGTTCCCATTACATACGTAAGTCAAGGCATGATTCAATTTCAGGGAGGCCAAATGAACTATTCTTCATTCCTGAAATACATCGAGGTATTGATTGTCTTGAAGTTGTACCTTTGGACAAATTTCATTTTGCTGTAAGTAAGCTTGAAGAGGAGTCTCACGATGATCCCTACACTTATTACTTTTCCTATTTGCGAAAAATCAATGGCATGCAAAACCACATGATTGTTGAAAAGAACTTGATCAATACACCATACTGTTACAGCAATGCCAGGCAGGGTTCCAATAACTCGAGTGAAAATCACAAATTTTAAGCACACTTCAACTGTCAACAAAACAAATAGCATTTCCATAAGCAAATACTCAAGGGGACAAATTTTCTAGCTAATACACATAGAAAGCTTTACATAATAGCAAACAAGTAACTTAGGTAATAGTAATACTAATAGCAATAGTAAAGAAAACTCAATAGAAACTTAGTAAACCAAATGGTAAGCTTTTCTTGACAGCAAATTTCATGGAATTCCAAATCCTCTTGTATTCTTTCCTGCAAATATAATATGTGCTTTAAAGTGGTCATAATCTCTATGTACGACAGGCAGGTAGAGGATACAGCCGCAGGTGTTTACCTTTGGATACATTCAGAAGGATCCATCTTTTTCTGGCTCATGAAGAAATTGCAGATATAAGAATAAACAATGTGGTGGGACAACTCTACAACCACTGCAAAAGAACAAAATTTCTGATAGCTCATATTCACATGCTTTTTTCTGCATCTTGCAACAAATCTTCCCAGTAAGACAGTACTAGACTCTCTGTCTGCCTTTTGCTTTAATCTTCACACTCTCTTTGCACATGGAGGAGGGCATGGAAATTGCTGGCTGTGAGTTTTTCTTCATTTTAATAAAATACTGCTTTGAATTTGTTTGGAAAATTGACCATTGCTGGAAAAACTTCTAGCGTACTTAAACCTTTTTTTAAACTTTCCTATGCAGGATGTGCTGGTCCAAAAACTAACCAATTAAGGGTATTCTTGACCAAATCATTCACCTGGTTCATTGAACTGATTATTTGCAATGTACCAGCCATGCCAAAAATGGTATGAAGTCCTGTATTGCTTATGATGTTGTTTACTTCAGCCAGGGTTGATGCAGCCAAGAGTTGTTCCAGAGACATTTTTGGGGCCTGTTTATATGGAGAGGGGCCAGCCCTCGTACAAGGGCTGCATTTGCATGCTTGTTTATATGAGAATTTGGCAGCCCTCTTAGGAGGGCTGGGAGCACCAGAGCAAACATTTTCACAGCTATATTCCTTCACAGTGATAACTTCCGACATGAAAACAAGTTTTACCTAAAGAACTATTGACATTCAACCATATCTATTGTATCATGCTTTCACACTTTTAGTTAAATAGTTTACACGTCCTTTGTTTTTAACTCATAATAGACCCATCTTCACAACCTTTTGTATTAGAGCGCCACTTCTTCTATTGTTCTTATTGTTTTGTATATGTTCCAGCTGATAGGTTATTTTCTTCATTAAATCTGCCTGATGAGTGCATAAGCACAAAACTCAGAGTTGCAGGGAATTATGTCTTTTTTATTGAACATCACTCAATTCTATATATCACTCTACACATATGTGTATTGAGCACTGTCGAGCGGTGTTTTTCAAATTTATTATTACCATTATTGCTATATATATATATACATATATATATATATATATATATATATATAATCAAATGAAGATTGTCGCAAGTAGACAGCATTTGACTCTGAGTATTGAAAAATGCTGTAGTTTTTCTTTGTTTCTACTCTTCATGTATGTATATATATATATATATATATATATATATATATATATATTGATATATATATATATGTAGATATATATATATATCTACATATATATATATTGTCACATCGACATGTTGATAAAAAATGGGAATCAGTCCCACAAGCTCACAGATCCACTTGGGCAAGCACTTTTGATATCAAGATGTACATTAAAGAAGCAAATGAGCAAAAACACAAGGGAAATCTTGTTCAAAGTAAGAACAACATTGAAACAGCTTTTTGCAAAGAACGTGACAGGGAAATTCTCGTTACAATCTAACAAATTGTCTAACCGGCAGCTTCTTTCCGCATTCTTATGTTTTAAGGGATGGAGATTAATATTCCAAGATGGGTCCAGCTCTATTATGCCTATATGTCACATGGGCGATGACGTCATTTTAACGGTTGACAGAGAAGTAAGATCTCGATTATCTGACTCTATGTATTAGCTAGAACGTTGAAAATGGCACCAATCGATAACTCTTTGGCCCGCCTATTAAACGACGTAAAGAAAATCAAAATCTGATGACATCAGCTTTTTCATGATGACGTCATCGAAATCTTTAAAATGCCTTAAAATGCTGAAAAACAGCTGGAATCATTTGAAATCAGTCTACGGCCGTGAATACAAAAAAATTTGTAGAAATGAACTTAATCGTGTATGAAGTGTCACGCAGGTAGTCTTGGACCGCCATTAATTGATTGTGACGTCATCAAAAATTCACTAATCTCAATGTTTAATATCTAAGCCTAAAAATAAGCTTTCAAAAAGCGAACTTCATGGAGCACAGTCACTATCGTCATCGCTGCAATCACGTTCACGAGATGAGTCGCCATAGAAAATCAAATCAAGTTTGCTTGGTCCATCATCTATGTCATCTTCGCCGCTGGATTCGATATCTTCATTATTAATTGTTTTCGCTCGTTTTGCCTTTGGCTCTTTTGCTTTGGTTGCTTTTACAGATATTGATAACGAAGGAGGTAATTGATTCCTTAAAATGGCAAATGATGTTCTCAGATCTGGTACATTACGTGATGAATTTAGATATAAATTGGCGGCCAAATTTCTTGTACAGACATAATCTGTACAGGAAGTCCGTAAAAAAATTACCTGTGAACCACACTGCTACTACTAATCCATGATAACTGAGTTTCAATGAGCAGTCCGTATGTTCAATTTCTTTAATCATGCAGACTCTGTACTGCAGTTCAGTTCAGCTCAATTCGCCATAGCTTTATGGAGCCGTTGACGTTCAATCGCCATATCCCGCGCATTACTTATATTACCACACCAATTGCTCATGTTATCAATCCAATAGTGCACCGCGACCAATGGTAAACTTGGTAGTGCACCCGAAGAATAATAATAGCTTCCTTCAATGAATCATCACCTCAAGGCAAGGACGACTGGGACGAAATGTCTCCAGCTGTTTTTATGCTGGTTAAGCCTTGTTTAAGCAGGGTTAATGTTCGAAAGAAATGTTTATAATGACACATGCTGAATCACATCATTTCTGGGCATAATAATGATAATAACTTCAAGGAACCAGTCCTTGACATTACTTCCTATGAGGGATGAGTGTTAAGGGTCTTACTGTGATCATACTGTGTGTGAGAGCTAGCTGGATCATATCATAGTAACAAACTAAAGCATTCCATCATTCGACTCTTGGGGACCAACAACAAAGGTTCAATTTCTTGCGTTTCTTCCTATGGCTTATTGCTGTTTTCATGGCGACGATTTTCAAGACAACGTGAACAACGCCGGTGAGATCGTTTTCATTTGGTAATGTATCTTAATTAAAGCGCAGGTTCACTTGGCACTTGCTAGCTATATGTAAACAAGACATTTCCACTGTTTCGAATTCAGCTCGTACTTGTTAGTTGTTTGAACATCCCAAGCGACCGATAGCTTACCGATCCATCCATGTAACATTGTAATTTATCCTTCGCGAGACTTGGTGTTATAGTTCGAAAAACCTGGAAAATGTCGTTCGGGCCACTCCTTTTTTGGCCTCTGGCCTGCAGTAAGTTTACTGAAAATTTGTAGGCCACACGTTACGTGAACATTTTGTTCTGCTAGCATGCAGTGACTGTTCAACAATCCCAGCTTCGTATAGTCGTTGCGGGATTGCTTTAGCCAACGAGAAAGACAATCTTTCTATTCTTTCCAACACATACGACTAACACGACAATTTTTGCCCGCCCCAGCTTACATTTTCACCTTTTCGCACCTTAGTGAAAGAAAAATCAATGATTCCGATCGTCCACGGACTCGTAAACTTATTATATTTGAGCTTGTCAAACATTACTTGGAAACTGTGGACTATTTGTCTCTGTCTTACCGCATTTTAATTAAGGAGTATCACGACAATTTGATGGGTAGTTACCACGAAAATAGAGACGGGCAGGCCATACAGTTTCAAAGTACAATTTGATGAAATGCCGCGTATGTCACTCTAACAAAAGCAGAGCTCTAAAATTACTCTAAAATTTGGAGCACTAACCTTGAGTCTAGCGACCTTGACATTAATTTGGGCTAAAATCTACTGTCGGATGTTGGGTTGGTAACTCACCCTGGCACAAATAGCCAAATCACTACGGATACTCCAAACGTTGATATTTTCTGTATTGTTGCTCCTATTACTGTTACGACCACAAACAAGTTTTTATTGTAAACAATTTGTTTTTGACTCACGGCGCATGCGTCGTGTAGTCTATATGGCCAATTTTCTCGAAATAACAATGGTTCGATTGTTGGGATAAAAATTCTTGTACCATCAGGTATTGCGAAATTTGAAATTCTAAAATTTTCCCATACAAATCTCTTATAAAAAGTCGCGCAAAATTTTATTCTTGTGCAAATTAGGAGATCATGCAGCTGAAAACAATTGCAAGCTGTCATTATTCTCAGTTGCTGCTGGTTTGATTATTAATTTTTATTCGTGCGTGGCCAGAATCAAGAAGGCCCAAAAAACGCCATTTTTATTTTGATAAAGAACACGGGAATTGCTTTCTTGTTGTGGGGATAAATTGATCAAAATTAATGCCTGCAAGTTGAGGAGAAAAGCTGTGCGGAAGTATAGTAGGCCCCAAAAACTATTGTATCATCATTTGCACCATCATTATGTTTTATTGTTTTTAGCAGCGGATATTAAAAGTAATCCCTGTCCAGAAAATCCTGACTTCAGATTTTAAATTGTTGATGATTACGTACATTTAATTTAGTTTTCTTTTCAATCTCGGGTTTTCTAAATTTATCTATCTGTTTTGGGGTATTGTTTTGTTTTTCATGAAGTCACATCAACAAAGATTTGTTTTTGGTTTTCAAACCGAGTGTACTTTTCAAAACATATCGTTTTAATCAAATGCTAGATGCTTGAATGTATAGGCTGTGAGTCCCCTGAAGGGTCACTTTCATCTTTCTTCGTCCACAATTTCTGTTCTATGTAAAGTGTGGGTCAACACCTAGCCTTTGTTATGTTTTGCGAGGTGACCATGGTGTGCTCGGTAACTGACCATCTTGGGAGACACTAAATCGTGTAAAAGCAGCTAGCATTCTCAGTTTATGTTCAGTTGATTATTGTGTTAGTCATATTCTGACACATCGTTTTCTCTGTGCATGGATTTCTGACGAAAAATATAGCAATTACCTGATATCGTTCTTATTTTGTTTTGTTCTTTGACTGTTTATAGTTATACTTGCATTTACTTTACGGGAGGGCCTGCCACCATTTGTCCAAAAACACAAATTGGGTCACCTCCCCCAAGAAATAAGTTGGCTAATCTCCAGCAACGGCATGTTTGTCGTGGCCGCCTGGATCCTGGCGCCCGATAATTTCTTCACACTGTGCCCAAACCAATAAACTGCTGTGTTTTGTTTGATTTCTCACCCTTGGGCTTCCTCTGTTGATGTTGTGTGGGCTAACAACCTTAGCTCTTTGCGCCACGGTTACATAATCCTCATCAACTGTTATTACTTTGGTGCACCTGGGCTGCCCGATGACACACTTCAGATACAGTAAGTAAGGGCCCATCTACACGAGAGCTTGAAACATGACCAAGTCCGTCTAACCGAGCGTGTTGCATAATGCAATTGACTTGCAATGTTCCAAATTTTTAGCAACAGGGCCCCTTTTCACCCATTAAGACCTGTCAGCAACAAGCAAATTAACATGTAAACATGCATATCATGGTCGCGCTCATTTTGTTTCATTCAAATACCAACTCATTTAACAAACAACACGTTCAAACAACATTGAAACTTCTATCAAAATGGCTGGCTTTAGACGTATTGCAAACAACAAATTCAATGACGTGGGAAATAACGATGAACTATATGAAGATTCTCCAGATAAGTATTTTGAACAACAAGATTGTATACATAGTGTCGAACTGCCTGATTGCTGCGATCTGCATTTGATCGTTTTTATGTCAAACATGTTGGCAGCAAATGACACACAGCTATGCATTCTGATATCTCTACTTTGTTCGAGAATATAAACAAGGAGGGGAGAAACATAATATATTCCTCGTCCGATATTTTGTCCTCTTGCGCGACAAACAAATTACACCCTCGATTTTGTCCATCAAATAGAAGACAAAATAGTTTCTCATGACAGGCAAAATTAGTGAAACAATAGAAATAAGAACGTTGAGCGAAGCAACTCGAGGGCTCAATTGAATTACTGTTAGCAACTAAGAGTTCAAACGTCATTTATTTTAACATGCCAGAACTGGGCAGGAATGTTCACTGTGCTGTTGAAGTTCTTGACTAACATGTTTACACTTACTGTCTCTTAAGTCTTGTGCTGTAGGGGTTACAGTTGATGATTTTGACCCACGAACTTAGGAGAGGCTGTTATAGGTACCAAAAATTTTAAGCAACTTTTAAGTGTACTCTAAAGCCTGTTGATTATCGTGGCCTTTGCCTGCTGCCTGTTTCGGCGTTTTGCTTCCTTAGAGGGTCCTGCCGGTGCCGATCGTGATGTTGCGGTGGTTGCAGGGCCTTCAATAGGATTATGTAAATAGTGTCCCAGGAAAGCCCTGAACACTGGGTTTTTATATAATATCTCAGGAAGCCCTGAACACTGGATGTTTATATGGTGGCTTGGGAAGCCCTGAGCAATGGATGTTTATATGGTGTCTCAGGGAGCTCTGAGCCTTGTATAAAGCGTCTCGGGGAGCCCCGATTGACGAATGCTATGCCAAGCCTTTAGGTTAGCGTGGCCTTTTGCCTGCTGCCTTTATGTGGTCTTATTGTTTTCCTTAGAAGGTTCCGGCCGATACCGTTCGCAGTGTTTCGACGGTAGCAGAGCCTTCATTATGATTTGTTATGATTTGTTTACAGTTATTTCTTAGCATTACGTTTCTGACCTGCCATTTTCTAGGTTTATCCTTTGGAGGGTGGGGAGGAATTGATATCTCCGAACCAAATAATAGAACAGCAAAAAAAAAGATAATAATAATAATAAGAATAAATTCTTAGTTAAGTTCTACAGGAAAAACTATATGTTACGTTCGGTGGGGTCACACTACGTGTTCTGTGGCCGGAATTTGCACGGCAAATCGGGGTCACTGACCGTAAAATGTGTTTTGCTACTCAAGCAATCCGGGCCGGTAGGCTGACCGCCCAATTTCTTGAGATACCATTAAATGCTGGTTAAGCCTTGTTTAAGCAGGGTTAATGTTCGAAAGAAATGTTTATAATGACGCATGCTGAATCACATCATTTCTGGGCATAATAATGATAATAACTTCAAGGAACCAGTCCTTGACATTACTTCCTATGAGGGTTGAGTGTTAAGGGTCTTACTGTGATCATACTGTGTGTGGGAGCTAGCTGGATCATATCATAGTAACAAACTAAAGCATTCCATCATTCGACTCTTGGGGACCAATAACAAAGGTTCAATTTCTCCCTCCCTCCCTCTCCTGTTATATTGTTTTTTTGTGTATTTTTTTTGTTATGATGTGCAGTTCGCCCATCCGGGAGTACTGCCAGGTGTACCGCCCGGAATTTGCACGGCAAATCGGGGTCACCGACCGTAAAATGTGTTTTGCTACTCAAGCAATCCGGGCCGGTAGGCTGACCGCCCAATTTCTTGAGATAACATTAACAGCATTTTAAGACATTTTAAAGACTTTGATGACGTCATCATGAAAATACTGATGTCATCAGATTTTGATTTTCTTTACGTTGTTTGATAGGCGGGCCAAAGAGCTATCGATTGGTGCCATTTTCAACGTTCTAGCTAATATATAGAGTCAGATAATCGAGATCTTACTTCTCTGTCAACCGTTAAAATGACGTCATCCCCCACGTGACATATAGGCATAATAGAGTTGGACCCATTTTGGAATATTAATCTCCATCCCTTAAAACATAAGAACGCGGAAAGAAACTGCCGGTTAGGCAATTTGTTAGATTGTAAAGAGAATTTCCCTGTCTATCATCCCTGTTTATGATGGATGAAATCATTCGAAACTTCAAGGAGTTGGAAATCCACTTCAGTGTGAAACCAGACACTATTACTGATATTTAACTCATCCAGCTCAAAACAGAACTATCATCACAGAATTAACAAGTGAGAAAGATCGCACCACAGTATCAATCAATTTTGCAAACACCAGCCAATAATCCTGAGATCTTACATGGAATCAAGGAAATTGGTAAACACTATGAAGATTTGGTCAAGATTAAGTCAGCTTATACAGATTTGTTTGAAAACAAAAGCGTATCAGTGAATCAAAGCTTAACATTAGACTTAAAAAGTTTTCTGGATATTCAGATGTGATTGACTTTTATACGTTTAAATCAAATTTCAATTAGCTGTATGAACGAACAACCCCAAAACATTTGTTACCAGAGCTTTTGAAGAATAATAATTTAAAAGATCCAGCCCCGAGCATGGTCAAGTCTCTTAGTGATATTGATGCCATATGGAGTCAACTACAATTTGAATATGGTGATGTTAAGCTCATGTTAATAAAGAAGCTCAATCAACTCTCGACCATGGAACCCCTGGTTAGATTCAAGGACGCTGAAACAGCAATCAACACATTGAGCAAACTCATCAACCTCGTGAAAGAACTCATGTTATTGGCAAAAACTCACAGGCTAGAGCAGCACTTGTATTTTGGTGACGAGCTTCAACTAATCTGTTGTTTGCTTGGTGATGCCACACTATCAAGATGGTTGACAACCATTAGTGATGAAGATCTTAGTCCTAAAGAAACGTGAAAGGAGCCTTCCCAATTTCTGGAAAAAGAGCAAAAATTGCAACTGCAAAAGTAGTTACAAATGTTCAACTCAACAACCGATTCAAAGATGAAATTTTCAAAATCTTTCAAGGAGTCAAAGCCAATCAAGAGTCAATCTCAAAGGCATGGTCCAACGTAAAGTTCAGTACCTTTTGCAACACCTTCAACACTGCCCAATCCAATCTGCTTCAGATGTGATGCTGAAGATGGGACTTGTGAGCATGTTTCTACTGCAGGCCCTGGAGGGAGTAAGATTATTCAGTATTATACATGCGAAACGTTTGCTGAATTAAATCCAGCCAGTAGATTTTCATTCCTCAAAAAAAAAGGGACTTTGCTATCAATGCCTCTACCATGGTGCTACAGTAACTTCAACCAAACACAAAGAAGGACGATGTGAAAGAGATTTTGTCTGTCAACATCCATCTCAATACGTTTTCGATCAGAATGCATACCCTTGTATGTGAAGACCATAAAGATGCCAACGACAGCAAAGACCTTCTGGAACGGTACAAGCAAAGATGTATTGAAAATTTCAATCTTCCTCCATTTGCTAAAAATATCAGTTTGTCATTTCACGCAAATGGATGTTACAAGTGAGACACCTCAAAAGATGGTTCGTCAGATGACGAAGGTATTTATTTGGTATTTTAAACGATCAACATTGACAATAAGTACTACACTGTCTTCTTTGACAATGGTTGTAGCGATTTTATAGTCAAGCTGTCAAGGTCAGCTGTCAACATGCTTGGAAAGAATGCTGAACAAGAATCTTCCCGTACAATACAAATTGATGGAGTTGGCAATACTGCAATTCAATCTACTCTTTGTACATACAACGTCAAAATTCCTATGCACAACGGGAAAATAGCATCATTATCTGGCATATGCATGGAGGAAATCACAACAACTTGTCCACAATACACACTCGAAGATGCCTTCAAAAATATTTGTGAATCTTATAGCTCCATTGGCGATTGTAAAGATTTCCCTGTTCCATCTGCAACCGTTGATGGTGACATACATTTTATGTTAGGAGTGAAGTACCTCCATGTTTGTCAATGCTAGTGGTGGTGGTCGAGGAGTGATCGGTGGGCCACACCCTGTATTTACACAAATTCAACAAAATTTCTTCAGTCAATCAGAAGTACTTGGATTCTGCACACAATGGCTTCAACTATTTCACATGGAAGTTGAGGTCAATCCAGATGTATCAATGTTATGTCTCCCATCAAATGTTCAGAAACAATTCGACACAGCGGAAACAACTGGATCAGAAATTACTTATCGTGGTAACAACTGCGGAGATTGCAAGGATTGTAAAAACTCCACTCATCTTCAAGAAATCAGTATCAAGGAAGAGGTCAAACAGAGTATTATCAACAATTCCACCTAGATTGATTTGTCAACTCAGAGTATTACAGCTACTCTGCAATTCATTGTAAATCCAATAAATAGATTGACCCCAAACAAGGACATTGCATTAAAAGTATATAGCCAACAGCTCAGGAAACTCGATAAAGCTAAAGCTGAGATTATTGCGTCAGAAGCCAAACTACGAGAACTTGGGTTTGTGAGATATGTACACAATTTGTCAGAAAAGCAACAAAATGCCCTAGAAAGTGATGACATCCAACATTTCATTCCATAGTGAGTCGTTTGGAAAGCCACTTCACTTAGTACCCCATTGCGTATTGTATCTGATGCTTCACAAGTTACAAGATCAGGGTACAGCCTCAATGGTCTTCTCACAAAAGGACGGAACACCCTCAACAAATTGCAAGAAATTCTTATTCGATGGACAACCCACAAAATAGGAGTTCGCACAGATATACGTAAGATGTTTAATACGATCAAGCTACATGAGAAACATTGGTGCTTCCAGCATTACATCTGGCAAGGGGAGCTTGATTCAACCAAAATTCCATGCGAGAAGGTAATCAAAACTTTAATCTATGGGATTCGACCTAGTGGCAATCAAGCAGTACAAGGTCTTCGTGAGATTTCCTAACTGTACAAAGATGAGTACCCGGAAGTGGACAACATAATCCAAAACGACAGATATGTTGATGATTGTATAACCGGCGCACCAAAGATTGATTCTGCATCACATCATGGGCAATACTCATCTCAACTTGTACTTGCAAGAACAAGAACAGTTGCAAAAGGTTTATCTTTGCCAAGAGCTGAATTATATGCTGCCCTAGTTAATGCTCATACAGAAGAAGTAGTGAAACGCTCATTCAAAAATTGTTCAAATGCTCAACCAAGTTTACAGACGGCCAAATCACATTACATTGGATAAGCAATGACGAGAAGCCTCTGAAACAATGGGTGAGAAACCGTGTGATTGAGATTTGTCGATTTACTTCACGGAATCAGTGGTTCTACATACAGTCAAAGCACATGATCGCAGATCTTGGCACTAGACGTGGTGCAACTATCAAAGATATGGATCAGAATTCAGGCTGGATAAATGGATTTGAATTAATGCAGAAGCCAACGTCTGAATTGTCTGTGCAGTCATCTGACGATCTTAAGCTATCTGAAGCTCAATTATCTGAAATCGACAAGAAGCTTGATATTCATCATTTCATTGCAAAGAATTCAACAACAATGACGGAAGTTCACCAGCGTTATGAATTTTCTCAATATCTGATTGATCCTAATCGACATCGATTCTCATTGGTTGTAAGGATAATGTTTTACGTAATCAGATTCTGCAATATTCTGAAAAGGAGAATATCCAGCAAGATCCTGACAAGAAATGATCTAGATAATTCAGAGAAATGTTTCTTCAAGAAAGGTTCTAAAGAAGTCATTCAGTTTTTGCCATCATCAAGTCTAAATATGAAAACATCTCAACAGAAAAGGATGGAATATTGATGTATAAAGGAAGAATTTTCCCTGGGGGTGATGTTATGATCGTAGGAAGATATACACAATCTATGAAAGTTCTCTTACTGAGTACATTCTGTGTTTCTGTGTTCCATTCAGTTTTTGCCATCATCAAGTCTAAATATGAAAACATCTCAACAGAAAAGGATGGAATATTGATGTATAAAGGAAGAATTTTCCCTGGGGGTGATGTTATGATCGTAGGAAGATATACACAATCTATGAAAGTTCTCTTACTGAGTACATTCTGTGTTCCTGTGTTGGATAGACATTCCCTGATTGCTAACAGTATAACATTGGATATACATTGGAATCATCCAACAGTTACGCATTCAGGGAATGAAACAACTCTGTGGTACGTCCTGAAGAAAGCGTACATCATTGAGGGAAGATCATTAGTGAAGTGACTAAAGAATCCCTGTCATCGCTGTAAATATTTAGCAAAGCGCACTGTTGAAATGGCTATGGGTCCAATGCCTTCATGTAATATGACAATTGCACCAGCTTTCTATTCCATTCAAGTTGATTTGTCTGGACCATATCAATCATTTTCACCTCAACATAAGTGGACAACCGCCAAGATATGGTTAATCCTATTCTGCTGCTGTTCAACATCAGCAGTTAATATAAAGGTGATGGATTATCGCGTGCATATCCCGCCCAAAATCAGGTCTTGTAAAGTTTCAACACTGTCTTCTGTTTGATATACATCTTCTCCACAATTTCTAAAGTCGTTTCTTGTTACTTTATTTAACTTCTAAAGTGTCAGTGACAGCTCAGCATTTTCAACTAAAGTTTTAGTGACTCTGTTCTAAAGTTTTAGTGACTGCTTTCTGTTCTACATTTTTAGTGACTGCTTTCTGCTGTTCTAAAGTTTTAGTCTGATTCTGGTATTGTCGATTTGACAAGCCAGTATGAGAAGGAATGTCTGTTGTTTTGCTTTTCTAATCATCTTCAGGCTCGTCTGAACGAAATGAAGGTCCACTGGAATTACATTACATCAGGGGCTCACGGCATGAAACAGTGAAAGGGTGAACCAATAGTTTGTATTATTTGCCTGAGAACCTTGGTGGTACCCCACATTTAAAAGTTATTGTACCTTTAAATGAATTTGAATACGCAAAGAATCGTCTTTTTGATGAAGATGAAGACAACGATTCTCAGGAGTATTTCATGTACGTTGTTGAAACGCTTGCACTTCCCACCCCAAGCAATCTGAGAGAAGTGTTACACATGTAGAACATTTTCAAAGAACAGACATAAATGAAAGGCATTATTATTTTATTGTTATCCTATCAATGTGAAACGAAACAATGGTTGATCAGAGTGAAACTAAAAAAGAAGTTAGAAACAAAACAATAATCTTTATCATTGTATTAATAATAAATCTCCAACGTAACAAGTTCTTCCAATTAGTATAATCTATGATAAATGTGCAGCTCTCCTCTTTCATACCTAATGCCTAGCAAAGGCTTGGCTATAACAGCATACTGTTATAAAATTGTCAAGAAATGTTATTCATCTTGCATATGAGCCACTGGCAGTGTTATCTGTTTTGCACAAGCTCCGACTAACGGATAGCAAATTGTTTGTTTTGCATTACGTTGCATATATTCATGGTTGAAATCAACCGTTATTGTAAAGTTCGCAGGAAAAGAAGACAAATAAACACACGTGTCTCAACTCTACCATTTTACAACTCTCCCATTTTCCAATTCAACGAACTAGGGCGCATGCCCAACAAAATGTAATAAACAAGCTGAGGCTTACATCGTTACACCTTTCCTCCACTGAAAAAATGAAAAAGAACAAAGAATTAAATAAAGTAAATTGATAGTCTTTAGTTACCATGTTTAAGTTTGTTCATTAGTTACTATGTTCAGCCAGGTAATCTGGCCTTTTTATTATTCTACCCTTTCTTGTCGTCACGGGTCGGTAAAAGTTTGTTGTCTGTTATCAAATCTGATTTCATTTGATATGGCTCTTCCAAGTCTAATGGTTGGCAGTCCTCAGACATACTCTTTGTATGTCCTGGAATGCCTTGTCGTGACTTGCTTCCCATACCCATGGTGTATCTTTGTGGGTTAGAGCTCGAAGGGGGTCACATACTTCTGAGAGTCTGGGAAGAAACTTGGCCAGATATTTGACCATGCCAATGAATCTTTGTATGCCGGCAACATCTTGAGGTTTTTTCATATTTGCTATGGGCTCTACTTTTGCAGGGTCTATCTGCAAACCATGCTGCGTTAGGGTGTGACCGATGAAGGAGACTTCCTTGCACTTGAACTTGAATTTGTCTTTTTTCAGCTTGATATTTTCTCATGGCATCGTTTCAAGAGTGATAGCAGGTTCTCGTCATGATTTTTGACAGCTTCTTCATATGTAGCCCCCTTTCCAGTGATGAGGGCATCATCAGCGATAGCATACACACCTGAAAGGCCTTCAATGCATTGCTCAAATCTGTGCTGCAAGTGCTTTGAATTTGGTTTTATTCCCAAAGGCATTCTGAGGTACCTCCAATGCCCCCATGGTGTTTGGAACGTTGTCAGTATGCTTGATTCATCATCTAGCTCAACTTGAAGATACCCTTCCTTCATGTCAATTTTGCTGAATACCTTGACATTTTCCAGCTCTGGCAAAACATCATCAATTAGTGGTAGAGGGTAGTGGCTGCGTTTCAATGCTTTGTTGAAGTGTCGGGGATCAATGCACACCCTCAGTTTTCCGTTTGGTTTTTCTGCAATAACCCGATTCGATACCCAGTCTGTGGGGCCTGTAACTTTCTTAATGACACAGAGTTGTTCTAGCCTCTCCAGCTCAGCCTTGAGCTTGACTTTGAGAGCGATGGGAACTCTGCGAGGCGGCATTACCACAGGGGTTTGGGACTCATCAATGTCTAAGTGCAACTTGCCAGGCCTGTGACCAAGCCCTTCAAAGACAGATCATTAGTGAAGCAGCTGACATGACTGTGTCTGGAATGGCACCCTGTTGTGTTTGTAGAGATGGGCTGCTAGAAGCTGCACCAGTGCGAGCATTATCATCATTTGCGCCAAGAATATTAGCATACTTGACAGTCAATAAGCTCATTTTCTGCACAGCATCAGCTCCTAATAATGGTACATAATCGCCTTTCCCAATAATGAATTTCACAGTGTATTCCGTCTGTGTCTTAGGGTTTGTCACCTTAAGCTCACAAATGCCTTTTATGGGTAATAACGCTTTACCGTACAGGCGCAGAGAGCGATCAGAAGTTTCCACAGTACAAAGGGGGTACAAAGTGCTCTGGAAGAACATTACATTTATCTTGGCTTTTGGAAGGGTATCTCTTTTACCTGGTATCTCTCTGCATGCTGCATTTCTCAATGAAATGATTTCTCTTACCGCAACCAGTGCTAATAAAACAGCCAATAACTCCCCACAAGATCTGAAGTTACCATTTTGAATATTAAATGTAGACACACTTGGAGAACCATCAGGAAACATCTCTCTGCTGATACATTTAATAGCTGCAGAAATGAAATCTTTGGATATGGCACCTGAATCAATTCCATCCTCTCAGTGAACTCGACAGTGAGTTTATAAAGGGGGAGGTTAGTAGTGCATGCCTTTGCCACAGTCTTAAAACTCTGTGAAGTGGTGCAGATCTTCTGATTGCAAGGTAAAACTATGGTGACATATCTACCTTTGAATGCAAACTTTGTAAGATATCTTCTACTCTTTTTTCTTGAATTTCACATCTCCTTTCTGATGTTTTTGACAAGAAATGGCTCTCTTTCTCTTGTTTATGTGAACAGTGTTCTTTTTCTGAAAAAAGTTCTACTGGTAACAACTTTGATGTTTTGGGGCTTTGCTCCAAACAAACTGCTTTTAAAGTAATCAATGACATCCCATTGAAGGCTAGGATCCTCATCATAATCGTCAGTCTCCTGAAAACTAACCAGGGATGCATTGTCATCTTCCATTTTACATAGATACAGTGTTATTCTTTTGTATTCTTTCCCTATCTCCCTCTTGTAACACTCTCGACTGAAGAAATCCTTGTTTGTTCCAGGCATGAGCTGGGCACACCTGCCGTCATCATAAACAATTACATACCGAATGTCATGATTAAAATGGCAATCAAATGCTTTCCACTTTTTCAGAGCTTTTTCTAAAACAGTGGCATAGGTTGCTTTACTGGGAGTTGTGATAGGCAGCCAAGCTTAATCTGGTTGGCGAGCTTTGCGCACCGCACTCGCTTGTGCTCATGCCCCTTTCGACCCCACTTTCTATGGGTTAGCTCGCTATGCTCACCTGTCTAGCAATTATCAAGAACATTGACTGATAGGGCACACTTTGTGCGCTGGATTCACTTACGCTCATGCTTCTTTCAACCCCAGATACAATGGGTTAGCTCGCTGTGCTCACCTTTCTATCAATTAGGAAGAAACATTGGCTGAGAGGGAGCACTTTGTGTACTGCATTCGCATACGCTCATTCCCGTACATACATACATACATACATACATATTCTAGGTTTATATATTCTAGGTTTATATATTCTAGATAAACTGAAAAAACCCTATGGCAGCGAAACAAGCGGTCTTTATCGAGATGACGGGCTTTGCTGTTTTTGCAACATAGATGGGCCAAAATCTGGGAGAATTAGAAAGAATATTGTAAAACTGTTCAATGACGAATTTGAGCTAAAGATTACTACCGCAACAAATTTGAAAATTGTTAACTTCCTGGATATATCGTTTGATCTAAATAATGGAACATACAAACCTTATGCGAAACCGAATGACACACCAATGTATGTCAATGTGAACTCAAATCATCCGCCAAATATTTTGAAGTGCTTACCGAAAATGATTGCAAATAGAATTTCTAAGATATCCTCAAGCAAAAAGATTTTTGACAACGCCGCACCGTATTACAATGACGCACTGAAATTGAGTGGTTACAAGACCCAAATTTCATTTGAAAAACGTAACCGAAAAGCAAGAAAATCGAGATCGCGTAACATAATATGGTTCAACCCACCTTTTAGCGTAAATGTCCGCACGAATGTTGCCTGTCGATTTCTAAATATTGTGGAAAAGAACTTTCCAAAGCATCATAAATTTCACAAAATCCTGAATCGTAACACCCTAAAAGTGAGCTATAGCTGTCTCCCGAACATTTCTTCGATTATATCATCTCACAACAAGAAAATATTGAATAATGAAAAATCAGTCACCACAACGAAATCGTGTAATTGTCGTAGAAACACCCCATGCCCGCTGGATGGAAAATGTCTGGAGAAATCCGTCATATATAAATGTCACGTCAAGGCGTCACCAGACGATGAAGGCGTGCACTACATTGGCTTGACAGAGAGAACATTCAAGGAGCGATGGTACAGCCACAACCATGATTTTAGAACAGAAAGCAAGCAAAATTCGACGGAGCTTTCGAAACATATCTGGAAATTGAAAGAAGAAGGAATCCAACCAATAACTTCGTGGGAAATTATTGATCGAGCCCCTGCGTACCGGAACGGTAGTAAAACCTGCAGCCTCTGCCTCACCGAGAAATTTCATATAATTACATCAAGACTAAAATTAGTAAACAAAAGGTCTGAACTAATTTCTAAATGTAGGCATTCAAATAAATTTTATTTAAACAATCACAAAGTAGTCCCTCCGGACGATTGAACTTTTTATCGTTCTATCATTGCTTCTAAGTATGCTTCCCTAGGGTATTGCTTTTTCTTGTAAATAGTTTGTAAAATAGTGTTTTTTCTCAGTACATCTTGATGATCGCTATAGGCATGAAACTCAGAGTAATGTACACATTTTATCAGTAAATTTCTAAATACATTTTTATTACATACATACATATATACATACATACATACATATATACATCCATACATATAAACCTATTATCATACCTACTATAACAACATACTATATCTACTATACCTATTATACAAAGATACTATACCTCTATACCCACTATACAAACATACTGTACCTACTATGCCTACTATCTACTCTACAAGCATACAAACACTTGTCGAAAGTTTAAATGAGGAAAATCGTGCAAATAGCACCTGAAAAATTCATGATTTTGACTTTGCTTTCATCGGGCCAAAGCGTTGCAAGCATGCCAAGCAACACCTACTACAAAAACTACAAGTTTCTCAACAGAAAATACAAAACAAAGCTGTCACCTATGTTCCCAATGGTTCCTGCAGCTCTTCAAGGGTCTTTGAAACAATTAGCAGCTCTTTACAATGATAATTGAGCTCGATAAACACTTCGAAAGGTGCCCTTTGTGTGCAAAACAAAAACACACGTCTTCTCCAAAAGTACCTGCTGCAACCGAGGGTGAATAACAAAAATTGACCGAAAAGTCATGTGGATTGCCTGCAAGCCGAGGGGGGGAAAACAAAAAACGATCGACAACCCACGTGGGTGGGGCGAAAAGAGACAATCAAATTGCAGCAAAAGGTGAAACAGGTCACCTGAAGAGCGAATACTTTGTTCGAAAATGGAGTTCGTGGGGCGAATTTCGAAGTTTGGCCAGCGTAAACAATCGTTTTTTCATGATAGCACAATTTGCAGAATAATTAATGGAATAATTCAATAATTTGGGAGAAAATCGAAAAACAAACTCCATTACCCTGGTTAAATTAATTAACTAAACATTCAATGTGATTTATCATTGCCATATACCCACATACAAGAAAGCCTTTGTGATCACACGGTTCGCCGTTTCGGCCGATTGTTTTTTGGGGTTCGACCTATTGTTTCGGGTCGAATCTATTGTTTTTCGCAAGGACAGTGCTTCATCACATGACTCCGCAGAATATATATATTAGATTAGATTCCTCAAACGATTTTACCTTTACAGGCCTCCCAAAAGATGTTGAAAGACTTGAGGAGAATGCATTCGCCTGTGACCTGACAGACTGGGTGGACTCAGGTGGACCAACCTTTTATTGATCTGCCTGACAATTCCAGCAAAATTTGGTAGCTGGTCTGATCTGCACGCAGCAATTTGGGCAAAACCTGGGGACAAAAAATTAAGCTTAGAACAGTACCAGCTTGTAATACTTCTATAACATTATGTTGTACACCCATCGTTAGTACATCTTATCAAATACAGCCTGAATGCTTTTTATGGAAACCAACAAAGAGTCTGGAAACTTAAGAAGCTTCTTAGCTTTCTAGACTCTTTGTTGGGAAGGCTACAAATTTGCAGCATGTGGGCCTAGGCAAGCAATGTGCGTGTTGTGGCCTCTCTCTTGCCTTCCTGCATCATGAATAGCGCACTGGCAGAGCAATACGGCCTTTAAATAAACAAAAAATGAATCATAGACAAAGATGATCAAGCTCAACTGGCATACCGATAACTGTTTTTCTTATTTTTCTTCCCATCTTCAGAGGCCATCTTAGTCAAATCACAATGCAGAGAAAAGGACCCCCTCACACATGGCCAATAAGAGCCACGCTGCAGGAGCTAAAAGTTTTGTCCAGCGAAAAAGTGTTTGTGTCCAGTGAAAAGGGAAAGGGAAAACCCAAGCAGTTTTGAGATCATTTCTTCAGAAGTTGTAGAAAATATCAGTTAAGAAGCCTCACAAAATATCAAGTAAGTAATAAATATCGCTTCTTTTCCACTTTGGATCAGGGCATTGATGGCGGACAATAGGCTGACGGGTGAACAAAGACTTCAAAGTCAAAAAGGCGTTTTTGTTTGCGGGGGTGGGGAGGGAAATGTGCAATAAAAACGAGTTTTTCTTGGAGAAGAAAGTAACGCTTTCCGTTTTTCAATATCTCAAACGGTTGCCGAGTTATACGCCATTTTGTGTTGCGACCTTCTGGAAGCTTCAATCCGCCATTGCCGAAAAGCGAAGAAGGGGGGTCGTGGGGGCCGATTCGAAGTTTAGAATTTTTAGGGTTGTTCTGAAGGGATATTTCCCGTTTAAACTTTCGATAACTGCTCCCTGATAACACAGCTAAAATAATTTCGACTTTTTTCCTTGAATTATTTCAATATTTCTACCTTTCTTAAGGATTTAAAACAATTTCCAGGTGCTTTGCGCGGCAATTTTCTAACAGAAAACATAATACTCAGGCGAGCCTAGGAAGTCAACTCATTGTACGTAGGAGTGAAAAGGGCACGAGCGTAAGCCAATGTAGCCCACAAAGCGCGCCAAGCACAGGCAAGCATGGCGAGTCAACCCATTGTAAGAAGGAGTGAAAGGGGCAGGAGCGTCAGCGAATGCAGCGCACGAAGTGTGCCAACCACAGGCAGGCACACTGAGCTAACCCAGTGTACTTGGGAGTGAAAGAGGCATGAGGGTCAGCAAATGCAGCGCATTAAGCTTTTTTCACTCGACCGGCTCCTGGGAGGGAGCGAAGCGACAGCCTGCAGCTAGTCAAATATATAAAAATGCACATGAAGAGTTGATACCTACTTGCTCTCTGCTTGCAAAGATTCTGCTGTTCTTATTGCATTGTCTCTATTTGAGTTGGACCTCGCTTTCACATGACCCCCTTGGATTATTTTGCATTTCCTTTTGTCTTCTTAGTTCTTCACGGCGCCAAAATTTGGTTATGGCTTTGAATAAAACGTTGTTTTTTGTTGTTTTAAAAACAAATTGAAACAAAAAGTGGACAAAAGTTTGATGTAACACCCTTTGGCACAAAAGTAGTTACATCAACTTTTTGTCCACTTTTTGTTTCAATTTGTTTTTAAAACAACAATGTGGAAATAAATAGAAAAGAATTGTCTTCTAGTATTTGCAAGGAGTTGTTCAAACCAGAGGATTACCTTCACCTTCACAAACTTTACAAGCATGTTAGACCCGAGGCTCTCATTTCATTGAATTTTATTAACAAGGACGACAAACAAAAAGAACAACTCTGGAAATGAAGCGAGGGCTACTATCCAAGAATTTCATAGGAGCTTGAAGAAAGCAATTCAAAGCGGGAGAAGAGGGAGTGCTTCCCTAGATTCTACAACAGTGTATGGCAGGTGGCTTTCCCAAAACAGGTATAATGTAGACCAGATGCCCTTGGCATTTCTCTCTGGACAGGAGAAAGCCTATGACAGTTCTGGCAGAGCTCAAATTTGGGAATCTCGGTTATCTTGCGGTCTAAAAAAATGGCAAGCAACTTTGCAGCTTTGCATTCGTGCCAGTGGTCAACAAAACATTCAGCGAGCTGTTGTCTTCAGAGGGCTAGGAAATATTAATCCAGTGGAGAGATCAATGTATGACAAGAGAGTACACGTCTTTTTCCATAGGAAGGCATGGATGGTTGAAGACATCAACATGAAGTTGATGAATGGGAAGAAGAAGGAAAAAAGGAATTCATTTTAAACTGTTGAAAAACAGGGTATTATGTGACTGCTGAAAATTCGAATGTCAATAAAATAAGACCACAAGGATTGGGAAATCATTCCTTTCAGGGTGTATTACAGTGTAAACATATTTGGCTGTAATGTGTTTCAAAATGCATATTATTGAAAGGCATTATTATTTTATTGTTATCCTATCAATGTGAAACGAAACAATGGTTGATCAGAGTGAAACTAAAAAAGAAGTTAGAAACAAAACAATAATCTTTATCATTGTATTAATAATAAATCTCCAACGTAACAAGTTCTTCCAATTAGTATAATCTATGATAAATGTGCAGCTCTCCTCTTTCATACCTAATGCCTAGCAAAGGCTTGGCTATAACAGCATACTGTTATAAAATTGTCAAGAAATGTTATTCATCTTGCATATGAGCCACTGGCAGTGTTATCTGTTTTGCACAAGCTCCGACTAACGGATAGCAAATTGTTTGTTTTGCATTACGTTGCATATATTCATGGTTGAAATCAACCGTTATTGTAAAGTTCGCAGGAAAAGAAGACAAATAAACACACGTGTCTCAAATCTACCATTTTACAACTCTCCCATTTTCCAATTCAACGAACTAGGGCGCATGCCCAACAAAATGTAATAAACAAGCTGAGGCTAACATCGTTACACCTTTCCTCCACTGAAAAAATGAAAAAGAACAAAGAATTAAATAAAGTAAATTGATAGTCTTTAGTTACCATGTTTAAGTTTGTTCATTAGTTACTATGTTCAGCCAGGTAATCTGGCCTTTTTATTATTCTACCCTTTCTTGTCGTCACGGGTCGGTAAAAGTTTGTTGTCTGTTATCAAATCTGATTTCATTTGATATGGCTCTTCCAAGTCTAATGGTTGGCAGTCCTCAGACATACTCTTTGTATGTCCTGGAATGCCTTGTCGTGACTTGCTTCCCATACCCATGGTGTATCTTTGTGGGTTAGAGCTCGAAGGGGGTCACATACTTCTGAGAGTCTGGGAAGAAACTTGGCCAGATATTTGACCATGCCAATGAATCTTTGTATGCCGGCAACATCTTGAGGTTTTTTCATATTTGCTATGGGCTCTACTTTTGCAGGGTCTATCTGCAAACCATGCTGCGTTAGGGTGTGACCGATGAAGGAGACTTCCTTGCACTTGAACTTGAATTTGTCTTTTTTCAGCTTGATATTTTCTCATGGCATCGTTTCAAGAGTGATAGCAGGTTCTCGTCATGATTTTTGACAGCTTCTTCGTATGTAGCCCCCTTTCCAGTGATGAGGGCATCATCAGCGATAGCATACACACCTGAAAGGCCTTCAATGCATTGCTCAAATCTGTGCTGCAAGTGCTTTGAATTTGGTTTTATTCCCAAAGGCATTCTGAGGTACCTCCAATGCCCCCATGGTGTTTGGAACGTTGTCAGTATGCTTGATTCATCATCTAGCTCAACTTGAAGATACCCTTCCTTCATGTCAATTTTGCTGAATACCTTGACATTTTCCAGCTCTGGCAAAACATCATCAATTAGTGGTAGAGGGTAGTGGCTGCGTTTCAATGCTTTGTTGAAGTGTCGGGGATCAATGCACACCCTCAGTTTTCCGTTTGGTTTTTCTGCAATAACCCGATTCGATACCCAGTCTGTGGGGCCTGTAACTTTCTTAATGACACAGAGTTGTTCTAGCCTCTCCAGCTCAGCCTTGAGCTTGACTTTGAGAGCGATGGGAACTCTGCGAGGCGGCATTACCACAGGGGTTTGGGACTCATCAATGTCTAAGTGCAACTTGCCAGGCCTGTGACCAAGCCCTTCAAAGACAGATCATTAGTGAAGCAGCTGACATGACTGTGTCTGGAATGGCACCCTGTTGTGTTTGTAGAGATGGGCTGCTAGAAGCTGCACCAGTGCGAGCATTATCATCATTTGCGCCAAGAATATTAGCATACTTGACAGTCAATAAGCTCATTTTCTGCACAGCATCAGCTCCTAATAATGGTACATAATCGCCTTTCCCAATAATGAATTTCACAGTGTATTCCGTCTGTGTCTTAGGGTTTGTCACCTTAAGCTCACAAATGCCTTTTATGGGTAATAACGCTTTACCGTACAGGCGCAGAGAGCGATCAGAAGTTTCCACAGTACAAAGGGGGTACAAAGTGCTCTGGAAGAACATTACATTTATCTTGGCTTTTGGAAGGGTATCTCTTTTACCTGGTATCTCTCTGCATGCTGCATTTCTCAATGAAATGATTTCTCTTACCGCAACCAGTGCTAATAAAACAGCCAATAACTCCCCACAAGATCTGAAGTTACCATTTTGAATATTAAATGTAGACACACTTGGAGAACCATCAGGAAACATCTCTCTGCTGATACATTTAATAGCTGCAGAAATGAAATCTTTGGATATGGCACCTGAATCAATTCCATCCTCTCAGTGAACTCGACAGTGAGTTTATAAAGGGGGGAGGTTAGTAGTGCATGCCTTTGCCACAGTCTTAAAACTCTGTGAAGTGGTGCAGATCTTCTGATTGCAAGGTAAAACTATGGTGACATATCTACCTTTGAATGCAAACTTTGTAAGATATCTTCTACTCTTTTTTCTTGAATTTCACATCTCCTTTCTGATGTTTTTGACAAGAAATGGCTCTCTTTCTCTTGTTTATGTGAACAGTGTTCTTTTTCTGAAAAAAGTTCTACTGGTAACAACTTTGATGTTTTGGGGCTTTGCTCCAAACAAACTGCTTTTAAAGTAATCAATGACATCCCATTGAAGGCTAGGATCCTCATCATAATCGTCAGTCTCCTGAAAACTAACCAGGGATGCATTGTCATCTTCCATTTTACATAGATACAGTGTTATTCTTTTGTATTCTTTCCCTATCTCCCTCTTGTAACACTCTCGACTGAAGAAATCCTTGTTTGTTCCAGGCATGAGCTGGGCACACCTGCCGTCATCATAAACAATTACATACCGAATGTCATGATTAAAATGGCAATCAAATGCTTTCCACTTTTTCAGAGCTTTTTCTAAAACAGTGGCATAGGTTGCTTTACTGGGAGTTGTGATAGGCAGCCAAGCTTAATCTGGTTGGCGAGCTTTGCGCACCGCACTCGCTTGTGCTCATGCCCCTTTCGACCCCACTTTCTATGGGTTAGCTCGCTATGCTCACCTGTCTAGCAATTATCAAGAACATTGACTGATAGGGCACACTTTGTGCGCTGGATTCACTTACGCTCATGCTTCTTTCAACCCCAGATACAATGGGTTAGCTCGCTGTGCTCACCTTTCTATCAATTATGAAGAAACATTGGCTGAGAGGGAGCACTTTGTGTACTGCATTCGCATACGCTCATTCCCGTACATACATACATACATACATACATATTCTAGGTTTATATATTCTAGGTTTATATATTCTAGATAAACTGAAAAAACCCTATGGCAGCGAAACAAGCGGTCTTTATCGAGATGACGGGCTTTGCTGTTTTTGCAACATAGATGGGCCAAAATCTGGGAGAATTAGAAAGAATATTGTAAAACTGTTCAATGACGAATTTGAGCTAAAGATTACTACCGCAACAAATTTGAAAATTGTTAACTTCCTGGATATATCGTTTGATCTAAATAATGGAACATACAAACCTTATGCGAAACCGAATGACACACCAATGTATGTCAATGTGAACTCAAATCATCCGCCAAATATTTTGAAGTGCTTACCGAAAATGATTGCAAATAGAATTTCTAAGATATCCTCAAGCAAAAAGATTTTTGACAACGCCGCACCGTATTACAATGACGCACTGAAATTGAGTGGTTACAAGACCCAAATTTCATTTGAAAAACGTAACCGAAAAGCAAGAAAATCGAGATCGCGTAACATAATATGGTTCAACCCACCTTTTAGCGTAAATGTCCGCACGAATGTTGCCCATCGATTTCTAAATATTGTGGAAAAGAACTTTCCAAAGCATCATAAATTTCACAAAATCCTGAATCGTAACACCCTAAAAGTGAGCTATAGCTGTCTCCCGAACATTTCTTCGATTATATCATCTCACAACAAGAAAATATTGAATAATGAAAAATCAGTCACCACAACGAAATCGTGTAATTGTCGTAGAAACACCCCATGCCCGCTGGATGGAAAATGTCTGGAGAAATCCGTCATATATAAATGTCACGTCAAGGCGTCACCAGACGATGAAGGCGTGCACTACATTGGCTTGACAGAGAGAACATTCAAGGAGCGATGGTACAGCCACAACCATGATTTTAGAACAGAAAGCAAGCAAAATTCGACGGAGCTTTCGAAACATATCTGGAAATTGAAAGAAGAAGGAATCCAACCAATAACTTCGTGGGAAATTATTGATCGAGCCCCTGCGTACCGGAACGGTAGTAAAACCTGCAGCCTCTGCCTCACCGAGAAATTTCATATAATTACATCAAGACTAAAATTAGTAAACAAAAGGTCTGAACTAATTTCTAAATGTAGGCATTCAAATAAATTTTATTTAAACAATCACAAAGTAGTCCCTCCGGACGATTGAACTTTTTATCGTTCTATCATTGCTTCTAAGTATGCTTCCCTAGGGTATTGCTTTTTCTTGTAAATAGTTTGTAAAATAGTGTTTTTTCTCAGTACATCTTGATGATCGCTATAGGCATGAAACTCAGAGTAATGTACACATTTTATCAGTAAATTTCTAAATACATTTTTATTACATACATACATATATACATACATACATACATATATACATCCATACATATAAACCTATTATCATACCTACTATAACAACATACTATATCTACTATACCTATTATACAAAGATACTATACCTCTATACCCACTATACAAACATACTGTACCTACTATGCCTACTATCTACTCTACAAGCATACAAACACTTGTCGAAAGTTTAAATGAGGAAAATCGTGCAAATAGCACCTGAAAAATTCATGATTTTGACTTTGCTTTCATCGGGCCAAAGCGTTGCAAGCATGCCAAGCAACACCTACTACAAAAACTACAAGTTTCTCAACAGAAAATACAAAACAAAGCTGTCACCTATGTTCCCAATGGTTCCTGCAGCTCTTCAAGGGTCTTTGAAACAATTAGCAGCTCTTTACAATGATAATTGAGCTCGATAAACACTTCGAAAGGTGCCCTTTGTGTGCAAAACAAAAACACACGTCTTCTCCAAAAGTACCTGCTGCAACCGAGGGTGAATAACAAAAATTGACGAAAAGTCATGTGGATTGCCTGCAAGCCGAGGGGGGGGAAACAAAAAACGATCGACAACCCACGTGGGTGGGGCGAAAAGAGACAATCAAATTGCAGCAAAAGGTGAAACAGGTCACCTGAAGAGCGAATACCTTGTTCGAAAATGGAGTTCGTGGGGCGAATTTCGAAGTTTGGCCAGCGTAAACAATCGTTTTTTCATGATAGCACAATTTGCAGAATAATTAATGGAATAATTCAATAATTTGGGAGAAAATCGAAAAACAAACTCCATTACCCTGGTTAAATTAATTAACTAAACATTCAATGTGATTTATCATTGCCATATACCCACATACAAGAAAGCCTTTGTGATCACACGGTTCGCCGTTTCGGCCGATTGTTTTTTGGGGTTCGACCTATTGTTTCGGGTCGAATCTATTGTTTTTCGCAAGGACAGTGCTTCATCACATGACTCCGCAGAATATATATATTAGATTAGATTCCTCAAACGATTTTACCTTTACAGGCCTCCCAAAAGATGTTGAAAGACTTGAGGAGAATGCATTCGCCTGTGACCTGACAGACTGGGTGGACTCAGGTGGACCAACCTTTTATTGATCTGCCTGACAATTCCAGCAAAATTTGGTAGCTGGTCTGATCTGCACGCAGCAATTTGGGCAAAACCTGGGGACAAAAAATTAAGCTTAGAACAGTACCAGCTTGTAATACTTCTATAACATTATGTTGTACACCCATCGTTAGTACATCTTATCAAATACAGCCTGAATGCTTTTTATGGAAACCAACAAAGAGTCTGGAAACTTAAGAAGCTTCTTAGCTTTCTAGACTCTTTGTTGGGAAGGCTACAAATTTGCAGCATGTGGGCCTAGGCAAGCAATGTGCGTGTTGTGGCCTCTCTCTTGCCTTCCTGCATCATGAATAGCGCACTGGCAGAGCAATACGGCCTTTAAATAAACAAAAAATGAATCATAGACAAAGATGATCAAGCTCAACTGGCATACCGATAACTGTTTTTCTTATTTTTCTTCCCATCTTCAGAGGCCATCTTAGTCAAATCACAATGCAGAGAAAAGGACCCCCTCACACATGGCCAATAAGAGCCACGCTGCAGGAGCTAAAAGTTTTGTCCAGCGAAAAAGTGTTTGTGTCCAGTGAAAAGGGAAAGGGAAAACCCAAGCAGTTTTGAGATCATTTCTTCAGAAGTTGTAGAAAATATCAGTTAAGAAGCCTCACAAAATATCAAGTAAGTAATAAATATCGCTTCTTTTCCACTTTGGATCAGGGCATTGATGGCGGACAATAGGCTGACGGGTGAACAAAGACTTCAAAGTCAAAAAGGCGTTTTTGTTTGCGGGGGTGGGGAGGGAAATGTGCAATAAAAACGAGTTTTTCTTGGAGAAGAAAGTAACGCTTTCCGTTTTTCAATATCTCAAACGGTTGCCGAGTTATACGCCATTTTGTGTTGCGACCTTCTGGAAGCTTCAATCCGCCATTGCCGAAAAGCGAAGAAGGGGGGTCGTGGGGGCCGATTCGAAGTTTAGAATTTTTAGGGTTGTTCTGAAGGGATATTTCCCGTTTAAACTTTCGATAACTGCTCCCTGATAACACAGCTAAAATAATTTCGACTTTTTTCCTTGAATTATTTCAATATTTCTACCTTTCTTAAGGATTTAAAACAATTTCCAGGTGCTTTGCGCGGCAATTTTCTAACAGAAAACATAATACTCAGGCGAGCCTAGCAAGTCAACTCATTGTACGTAGGAGTGAAAAGGGCACGAGCGTAAGCCAATGTAGCCCACAAAGCGCGCCAAGCACAGGCAAGCATGGCGAGTCAACCCATTGTAAGAAGGAGTGAAAGGGGCAGGAGCGTCAGCGAATGCAGCGCACGAAGTGTGCCAACCACAGGCAGGCACACTGAGCTAACCCAGTGTACTTGGGAGTGAAAGAGGCATGAGGGTCAGCAAATGCAGCGCATTAAGCTTTTTTCACTCGACCGGCTCCTGGGAGGGAGCGAAGCGACAGCCTGCAGCTAGTCAAATATATAAAAATGCACATGAAGAGTTGATACCTACTTGCTCTCTGCTTGCAAAGATTCTGCTGTTCTTATTGCATTGTCTCTATTTGAGTTGGACCTCGCTTTCACATGACCCCCTTGGATTATTTTGCATTTCCTTTTGTCTTCTTAGTTCTTCACGGCGCCAAAATTTGGTTATGGCTTTGAATAAAACGTTGTTTTTTGTTGTTTTAAAAACAAATTGAAACAAAAAGTGGACAAAAGTTTGATGTAACACCCTTTGGCACAAAAGTAGTTACATCAACTTTTTGTCCACTTTTTGTTTCAATTTGTTTTTAAAACAACAATGTGGAAATAAATAGAAAAGAATTGTCTTCTAGTATTTGCAAGGAGTTGTTCAAACCAGAGGATTACCTTCACCTTCACAAACTTTACAAGCATGTTAGACCCGAGGCTCTCATTTCATTGAATTTTATTAACAAGGACGACAAACAAAAAGAACAACTCTGGAAATGAAGCGAGGGCTACTATCCAAGAATTTCATAGGAGCTTGAAGAAAGCAATTCAAAGCGGGAGAAGAGGGAGTGCTTCCCTAGATTCTACAACAGTGTATGGCAGGTGGCTTTCCCAAAACAGGTATAATGTAGACCAGATGCCCTTGGCATTTCTCTCTGGACAGGAGAAAGCCTATGACAGTTCTGGCAGAGCTCAAATTTGGGAATCTCGGTTATCTTGCGGTCTAAAAAAATGGCAAGCAACTTTGCAGCTTTGCATTCGTGCCAGTGGTCAACAAAACATTCAGCGAGCTGTTGTCTTCAGAGGGCTAGGAAATATTAATCCAGTGGAGAGATCAATGTATGACAAGAGAGTACACGTCTTTTTCCATAGGAAGGCATGGATGGTTGAAGACATCAACATGAAGTTGATGAATGGGAAGAAGAAGGAAAAAAGGAATTCATTTTAAACTGTTGAAAAACAGGGTATTATGTGACTGCTGAAAATTCGAATGTCAATAAAATAAGACCACAAGGATTGGGAAATCATTCCTTTCAGGGTGTATTACAGTGTAAACATATTTGGCTGTAATGTGTTTCAAAATATTTTATTCAGTTCATTTAGCTTCTGTTTTTATTAGTCTCCGTGTCTGTTACAAGGATAACTGGCATACACTGCACCATGATAGATATGAAAGATCAAGTGGCACAAAATAGTATATCACTTCAAAACTAACTGTAATTTTTTAAAAAGGAACCTATCGAGAAAGTAATGGTAAAAAGGTTCTAGTTTAAGTGGTAAAAAACTCCTATTTTTTAAGGTAGAGGTTCTTCCAGATGTGGTTCTTATGTGCTTAGGTTTTTACCGTATGTGATGACATCGATTACTGTGACCATGGTGAACTTGAGGAAAAGGACCCAAATGAAGAGAGGAGAGGAAATACCTGTCTTCCAGAGATAATACAATGCAACAGTTACGAGAGATAATTTTGGATGCAAAATGGCTAAAGTCAATGGCAAAATATGTAGGGAGCAGACACACTGGTAAAATTAAAAATCACCATAAATTGCTAAAAAATTTTGTATTTTCAAAAATTGGGGCGAACTGTTATCCTCATTTGCACCATAGTTAACTTGAATTTTCACTATTTATAAACAAAGATGTGTCTGTAAGTTTAGGGGAAATTACTTTTTATTTCTTTCATGTCAGGCATTTCACAGTCTGATTCTCGAGTACTGCCCACAGTGGTATAAGCACCACGGCTATAAGCATGACGCTTTTAAAACAAGACATCAACTCGCATATGTTGATTATAATCATCATTCAGGACGGACCCAACTGAAGACAATAGTAGTACAGCAGATTTCAGGTCGAAATGTTCATTTTGTGATAACAGCATAAAATTTGGTGAACATAGACAGTTTGATACGCTGAAAAATATTAGATATAGAGGCACTTCAAAAAATGCCCCAAAATGCTATTTTTAGACAGGGGTACTAGAGTCCCATCCCCAAAACCAACAAACTGCTGTAACCATTAAAATAAACAACCGATATATACATTACTTGGTATACTTAGCAAGTTTGACATGCTAAAAAACATGGAATATAGAGCCACTTGAAAAAATGCCCCCAATTTCTATTTTTAGACAGGGGTACTAGAGCCCAATCCCCAAAACCAACAAATTGCTGTAACCATCAAAATAAACAATGGATAGATACATTATTTGGTAGAACTTGCGGATTTGAAAGGCTGAGAAACATGGAATATACTGCTATTTGCAATGTTTCTCGACGCTTTATTTCTACTTGGGCATAATCCCTCAAACTGAGCAAATAACTTAACTAGTGAACTAGTGAATCTAAAGTTATACAAAAGCGGTCTATACCAAATGCTATCTTTAAAACAAAAGATGACTAAACTAAGTTAAACTCAGCAGTCTCCATTGCAGATGCCTTTGCTCACAGGAGCATTTGATCAGTTCCTGGCAAACTGCTGATGCATCAGGAAGAGTAGTCCACAAAGGACATCACGAACCATTCTGATCACGCTTTCATTCCCATTCATCTGGTTTTGGAACTACAGGGCAATTGACGAGACATTGCCCCCAAACATGACATCCCTGGTATATTGCGTGTTTGATGTATTGCGTTAATGCATAATCAATATGCATCCCTTGTAGGTGGAATAGCATCAATCTGCCTTTCCTTCCGAGTAAACAAATCTTTTCTAGCCCCATTTGTTGATTGCTGGCTGCTTGTCGTATCATATAAAAGAATAACGAATCGCTCGATTGAACAAACATGAGCATCTGACATTGAATTAGGCGATTTTGACAAAGCGATGAAGAAATCTGTTAAGTGTACATTTCAGGTTTTCCATGCCGTCTTTTTGCCGATACCCACAAAAATGATACTGTATCACCCCCGGCTAAAGAGTGAAACAATGGCAACGCCTTTGATTTTGCAGGACCAATAGTCATTGCCGCTTGATGAACTGGTACAAAACGAAAATTAAAGTGTAACAGCGACTTTCACAGCTGTGTCCTCCAATTCAAGGTTGTGCGTATAGTCCACTTGATTTGGTTATTACGTCATTATATTGCTTTGGAGGATAATTAGAAGATTTTGGGGACTGGGCTACCCCTGTCTAAAAATAGCATGTGGGGACATTTTTTCAAGTGGCACTATATTCCTTGTTTTTCAGTATGTCGAACTTGCTAAGTATACCAAGTAATGTATCTATCCGTTCTTTATTTTGATGGCTACAGCAGTTTGTTGGATTTGGGGATTGGGCTCTAGTACCCCTGTCTAAAAATAGAATTTGGGGGCATTTTTTCAAGTGGCTCTATATTCCTTTTTTTTCAGCATGTCGAACTTGCTAAGTATACTCAGTAATGTATCTATCTGTGGATTATTGTGATAGTTAGAGCAGTTTGTTGGTTTTGGGGATTGGGCTTTAGTACCCCTGTCTAAAAATAGCATTTAGGGGCATTTTTTGAAGTGCCTCTATATCTAATATTTTTCAGCGTATCAAACTATCTATGTTCACCAAATTTTATACTTTTATCACAAAATGAACAAAACCATCATTTTTGTACCGAAATCTGCTGTACTATAGGTGGCGACTTGGTTTTTATGGGAAAGTGCGGTAAAACGACAAAGGACTGGCATGTTTTTCCTGTGGCCAAGCCGAAAAAGTACAATTACATCAAAGGTACTATTAGTAATATCAATGGGACTTTGTACACCATAGTAAAATAATAAGGATCACTTGGAATATTTACACACAATTAATATTTTTAGGTCTACTAGCAAAAACACTCTGGGGAAGATATGTGGACAGAATTAATGTCTTGGTTGCCAATGTTGCAAGAGCTGTCACTCAATGTTTGAAGAAAAACATTGCTTTAGTTGATGCCCCTGCAACTGCAGAACTACCTGCCAAACATGTTGACATGTTCAAAATGAAGCAAAATGAAATATAGATGCTGATTTGAGAACTCACGATTAATATTCTGTGTCCATGAATCCTTTGTACATTGCATTTGCATCTGGGAATCTGTGCCTTATTTTATGAACAATGCAACAAGGTATTCCCTTTCTATTATCTCTACCAAGCTTGCCCCAAACCGTATATCGACATAAGCGTATATCCCCAGCACGCATTGTTACTTGGTTCAAATGTGTAGTTAAGATGATCTGCATTAGACTGGATGGCCAGTTCCAAGTTATGTTCTGCTAAACAATGATTTTCAAAGAGCAGGCTTTCATGATATCTGCATTATTTTTGCAGCAAACCCTCTCTGCCTGTGTTGGCATCTCGTTGCACTGGCCACACTTTGGTGTCTCTACAGGTGTGTTGTTTTCATCTGGAATGTCATTTGATTCTTGGAAATATGAGGGCTTTTTTACTTGATCCCAAAGAGCAGGGGAAAATTTTGCCATTCCTGCCAGAAGTTCAATTATCTTCTTCCTTTCTGGGGAATCACAGAGTTCCTTAAAAATAAAAAATATGGGACTTCATTTGTGAACACAAATTTTCACAAAGATTCTCAAATTTGTTGGGTGTTATTACAAATTTGATATTTTTGGGATAACAACCCTTCTCCCAGCTACTGCATTAATGATGATAAAGATAGTGATGTTGAAACCTGCAATGGGATAAATAGTTTTTGTATCATATTGTATCAATTAAATAAACCTTTGCCTGATTGTAGGCACCATCTGACTTGTATTTTGCTTTTGGCCAATGGTTATTACGTCAATAGACTTAGCTGTTGTCTTTCTGTTGTCGTTGTCTTCACCATGTTTCTCTTTTCTTCGCAGACATTTGTCTTTTGCACAAGCACAAAGATAAATCTTGCAAAATACATTCGCTTCCTTACAGGGGCATTTTCTTTAGCCCTTTTCCTTGCTTTGGCACTTCACCCTATCAACTTGGTTCTCGGTATCTGAGCTAGGAGAATTTAGCTTAGCCAAAATTGTTATAAAATTTATGTACATGCCAATAGGTAACAGTGACATTATATTCTAACCTCTGAAAGGGGAGATAAAGGTTCTAAATCAGACTCATCACTATTGTTCGATGTATCACTTCCATCTTCAAAATCTTTTTCTTGCAATGTAGCATGACAGAGAATGGAATCACAAAATTGTTCATTAGAAACATTTGGCAATGCAAAAATGTTATCAATCCATAATCTGCAGACTGGTGGTAAGGGTTGCAGAAGATGTCATTTGTTATCCAAAAAAGTGTGCAGGGTCTACAGGGATAAGCAGGGTAACTTTGAGGTGAAATGAGTAATGCCGGTTCAAGACACTTCTCGTAGACGTAATTTACCTCTTCTTTCTTGTTTTGGCATTTTGCTTTACCACATTTACATTTCAATCAACATTTAGTATATCCGGAGAGGCAGGGACATTTTCTTTTGCACATGCCTCAGCACTTGCATATATTTGTTTCATATGATGGGGCTTCTGACACTGACAACTCAAATAACCACTGGTTCTACTCCAACAAATTTATCCCCGCTTTTGCAAAACTAAAAAAAAAAAACAGCTATATTTGTCTTGCCTGCTGTACAATATTTACTGTCGAATATGAATAGGTTATATACTAGGCCTAGCTGGGTAGGCCGTTAGGGTAGCTAGGATTTTTAATGTTATTAAATTTAATTACTTGTTATGATAGAAATTCTAACTGGCAGCTGGAGCTTACAATTATAATATATAATACTATTCGAATTTAACTAGCTAGATAAAATTAACAGGATCAATAAATTCATAGTCATATGGAAGTAATCTTTCACTTAGTTGTGGACTGGAATTATTTCCAACGATCAGCAACGAGTTTTCCATTTCTGAAATATCTATTGTCTTCAAATAATCAATGGATGGAATTTCTATTCTTCTGCGGGACATTTTGCATCCCCTTCCAGTTCTGCTCACTGATCTCAAAATACTCAATGTGATCAGTGATCATGTGAAGGTATACTGCGCATGCCTACATTGCATTGAATTTCAATCTATTTTTAAACACAGCTTTGTATCTTTGCAGAAACACTTTACCATATGATGTTGCAGTAAAATCCATCTACTGTCTCTACCAAAACGTAGAAAAACAGGTTAAAAACTTTGGTGGACTTCCATTGGAACGAAAATTCATATTAATAATGTGCAATGAACATTTGAAAATTACCAAACATTTATAACAAATTCAAGCTACTTCCATAACAAATGTGCTGCAGCTTCGTTCTAACCCATAATCCCTATAAATTTACCTGACCATTTTTATTTGTGAACAATGTGGTAAAATAGACTTTTTTTTCCTCTTTGTAGTTTTTATTTGCTTGTATATAGTTTGTTTTATGATGAAATTCCAAATATTGTTGTGAGGAAGTCATTATTATAAAATGAAAATGAAATGCAAATGAACTTATTAAATCTCAGTGCCATACCCCCATCCAATTTTAGGTCTTGTACGTCCTGTACCCCCCTCCCCAGGATTGGGGGCCAAATTTGTGAGCAAAGAGTTTCTCCCATCTAATTCATGTTACCATGCTTCTCTACTTGAACAGCATGTTATGGTACACTTGAGCAACCATAACATGCCTGTCAGTTTTTTCACAACATCTTGGCAGTATTTAACATGGGAGTTTCGAATTTTCTCAGCATCATCTACCCTCCAATGTACAGTGAAATCAGATACATGATGATTATGGTGATCTTCTTCACAAATCAACTCTGCATCAAAACTTTCTTTAAACATCTCACATATATTGTGTAGAACGGAACATGTTACAACAATAGAATTCACTCTAGTTATCTCGACTTCATTGATTTGCGCGGAGCAGCCAAATCTTTAAAATGGGAAGAACGGGCAGGGGACGTGCTTCAATGAGCACAACTTCCTCAAACAATAACATTAGCGCAGAATTAACCAATCAGAGTTCTGAATTTGAAAATTATGCAATCTTCATGCTCCTGAGCATTGACGAAACAGGATACGCTCGAAAATACGTGCGTGCGCATTTTTAGGAACCATGGGAACCAGGAAGTTGAGCAATTTTACCACATGACCATGACGATGCCAATGCCATGCCATTGAAACAGAAGTCATAGGCCTATGACTTTTAATAGAATGAATATCAAAGACTGACATTCCACTGACGATGCTACAAACTAGCATCACAACAAGGGAGTTATGTTACTGACTAACATCACAAGGGAATTGCACAGTTCATGCAATCCCCATTGATATTGATTAGTATATGGTAAAGTCACAAGACTGATTTTTGAGACCGTGAAGTATAAACATGGAGTTGAATGTTACCATGTCTCACCGTCCGAGCTATAATTTTCTGAAATTAGTGCAAGGCTCTTTCCATCAAGGAGATTCTAAATTTGGTATTACCGCCGGTATGCAATGTGTTTGCATTTTGCAATTCTATATTATTCAATTTGTTGGTCAATTGTTAAAAATTTATGCTTTTGGAACACATCTGACCTTGATCACATTCTAGAAGAAGGTGATCAACTGTTTAAACTTCTAAATTTAAATATATATTTGAGTGTAAACGATTTGCCATCAGAGATGCAAGTTTGTGGTCATAATATTCGCATTGAATTGCTTTTAAATTCAACTGGTATAATTTTTGTCCACAAAAACTTTGACCCCAGACTGCATATCCCACAGAGAGCGCAACTAGGTGATGGTGCATTATTTTTTATTGATCAATACTGTTTTGCAATTTTTTTCAAAAAGAATGCAATTTTTGTCTTTGATTCACACAGTAGAGACCGCAATGGACAGATATCAAATGATGGCTGTTCCATGTTGATTAAATTTAGCAGCATGGTTGAGCAAAATCAACCTAAAGCTTACTACAACCACATACTCAGCATTACATGAAGTACATGAAACAGAGGACAATACCAAATTAATAGACTGATCTTCAGTCCCTGCCCAAGAGTTGCAAATTGAAGACAACAAAGACAAATTTGCAAACAAAACAAAGCTTTGTTGCCCTGAAATTGTGAGCTTGAAAGCCAATACTTATCCAATCTGTTCAAACAAGAAATGTGCAAAAAAAGTTAATCTTCTGCCGGGGGAAAGAATAGTGAAATGCCTTACCTGTTCACACAGAATGCTAGCAAACAAATGTCCTTGCCAACTTAACTGCCTCATGGAGGTGGAGGTTGATAATCAACAGATTACACTGACAGCATTTTCAAGTGAACTTACAGCTTTTTTGGGTGAAGATGTTGTTGAAGAGTTTGCTGAAGAGTTTGCTGATGAATTGGAAGCCTTGGAAGCAAAGCTCCTTACTCTTGAAAACATTGATATTTTTTACAACAATAAACATGTTGTTTCAAAGATTGCTCATCACTTGCCAAGTGATTAAAATGTTATGATTTCAATGTTAAATTCCATAAAAATCTCTAATTGATAAATATATATGATGAATATGCAATGCACCCTAGCTTATAAAATTTCTGACTGAGCTCATCTTTAAAAAATTGACTTTCGGAAATTCTCTATCCTCTGCTATACAACTTTGTAGTTCTTCATCAAAATTTATTACTTTATGTGGTCATGAAAAATTACTCTGATTGAATTTCACTGAATGAACGTTTCAAATAAAAGCTAACCCCCTTGCTTATTACATATTTCTAAGATTTTCAACCCCCCCTTCCCCGTCTATTTAGGCAGCTCAGAGTATACAACGATATTTACTTATTAACTCTAACAATCCATTTAATCACGTTTTATTATGTTCCGAGGGGGTCATTTACAAATTTTATATAACCCCAACGTCCATCCCATACATTCAGATTTCAAGTTACCCAACAATATTCCATGCTGGTGAAATTACCTCGTGCAACAATTGACGTAATTTTTAACTTTTTCCTGCCAGCATTTCCCAAAGCAATTGTTGCAGATGGACCAATGTAAAATTATCAAGTGACCGGCAGGTTATATTATAAGATTTTCAAAACTTATTTTCAAGAATATAGCTCATATATCTATTTCATCTTTTTCATTTCTGTTTTCTCAACAACTTTTCCGTCATGACAAATTCCCAGCTACATTTATTTCCCCGATGCTATTTCTGATTGTAAGGTGAACACTCTGCTTAGTGTTCCCTCTCCCCAAACTTGTTTCATCTCCACTCCCACGACGCAAATCTTAAGATAGGTATATCTCTTGTTTTGCTTAAAGTGCTACTGCAACGAAATTTGACATATCAATTTTTTATCTTAAATGATATTTTTATTTTAAATCAGTTTGATGCAATTTTGAGGTGCACCTGACAAGTATAAATTATTATAATTTCACCTTGAATCAGGCCATTTTTTGCGGAAAATATCACAACGCTGTGACATCACAGTGATGACCAAAAGTATTTTTCGCAAAGGAAGTCAATGGATTTTTTCGAACGTCGTCTGGTTTTCTTTTAATAGCTGCACTCAGGTTCGCAATATTTGACCTCCGGTTGAACTACTACAAGGGTCAATCTTTTAGCCGTCGTTCTGAAAACAATTTGTGTCATTTTGTTTAATGTTAGAGACACAATTTAAGTTTGAAAATGGGTACCTCCAAAAAAATGTGAAGTCATCCCGTGTCGCCATTGTTGCTTCCAGTTGCTGTGGAAAGACATGTAACCCTGATTTGGCTTATCCCAGGCCCTATTTTTTGTAATTACTTAATTTAATATAAAATTACAGACATTGAATTATTTTTTTAAACTTCAGAAATTAAAATTCCTTTGATATCACCCCAAAAAGCTCAAATCTTCTGGCATTTGTTTCGGTCGGCTTGGACCTAACCACTCCGGGCGAAGAGTGATTAGGCACGAGTAAAGAAGCTGAGAGTCACACTTTGGGTTACGAGCTTGTTTACTGCCTCTATTGCAGGAATAGCGTTTGATTTTAGCTTTAATCTCATCTTTAAAATCTTTCCCAATATCTCTCTTTACTTCAAAGCAAAAATGAATGCTATAATGAACAAAATCCTGCTATCGTGGTTGATGGGTGCGAATGATGTCTGTCTCCTGAACTCCTAAAAAGGCCTTTGTTCTGTTTGATTGGTTTTGAAATACTATCAACAATGTTATGAAACGATACTTTTTCGCAACATTGAATAATCGTGCAATTGTCTCCGTTATGTATCTCTACGACATGTAAATTTTTCTATGATTTATTTGCTCCCGAGATAGCCATCATTTGGGTGTTCTTCCCCACAGCTCGCCATGTCGAATTTCAGTGAAGAAAGCCTGCTTGACGTTGCAGGCACAACATTTGATGGCATCACAGTGATGTTCTGTTTTCGCATGAAAAAGGCCAAAAATGCCTACTTTGAAGGTTAATAGAGAAAAAAGTATACATAATTTGCAAATTGTATTGGCGCCACGTTAATCAGTGCATTGAAATCTATAGATTTTTTAAATAAAAACACCATGTAAAAATTTGTTGCATTAGCACTTTAACCCTTTCCGTCTTTGTGTGTCACTTGTGACCAAAAGTTGGTTCGAAAAATGTGATCCGGTTTTACTGAAAATTGGCCTCTGGTGTACCTCAAGGGTGCTGAATTTGAATCCGAAGTCTAATTTTGAAAACTTTTCATTTTGGGGGCAAAAAACTATTAAAAGTTACGAGTGAAGTGGTCAAAAAGAAGGAATATATTTCATTGTATTAAGGCCGGGATACACGGTGAAAGATTTCTGTCAGACAGACTTTTAAATTTTTCTTTCAACCGTGTTTCGTCGTGTATCCTTCAACCTGAAAGACATTTATAGACACTGAAAGACTTTCCTGAAAGACTCAAAAGTCTTTCAGACGCAAGATATTTTTATGAATCATTTCATAAAAATTTCTTGTTCCTGAAAGAACATCAAAGATGCCGACAGGACACGCGTTTATTGAGTTGTTGTTGCTGTCATCTTATCACACTTTGCTCAAAACAAGATGGAGGACAACGTCAGTCAACCTAGCGGGTAAGTTTTAATTCTTGTTTCCTTTAAACTTTTACCAATCCTAAAAATCTTTCATGCCATATTGTTTCTACCGATGTGGCGTATTAACGATTATACAACGACTTTGCTTTTCGTTTGATCATATATTCAATTCAATTTATCATCAAATTTTTCAGGAGTAAACAAGTCGAAAATCTGAATCAAAAAAAGGACAAAGTTGATAAAATAAAGAAAGGAAAGAAGAAGGGGTATGAATGGTCGCACGACGAGACAATGCAGTTGATAGATTTATGGCAAAATGAGTTTTGTTTGTTTGATACAAAACGTGCAGAATACAGAGATAAAAATAAACGTTTTAATGCCTTAAAAAGAATAGAAAATGAGTTGAATGAGCAAGGGATCAAAGCTACTATGGATGAAATTACTGCCAAATTGCATAGTCTTCGAGTTTACTACTGTGCAACAAGAAGCAAAGCAGAATCCTTCAAACGCAAGAGCGGATCTGGTACAGATGAAATTCCGAAAGTGAAGTGGCCATTTTATGAGAAACTATTTTTTCTTAGTGACAATGTGACACCACGGAATACTGTTTCAAACCTTGAAAGCAGCAATGAAGGAATGGATATTGAAGAAGAATTTTGTGATTCACCATTATCTACTTATTCAGCAGAAAGCCTACCTGTTTTTAAAAAAGCAAAACGAAAACTTTTAAACTCTGGATTGACTGGCTGCGCAGATCAAAAGCTCCTGGAAACAGCTACAAGTGTTTTAGAAGATATACATAATCAGCGCAAAGAGCACACTTCCAAATTGAAGATTTCACCACAATCAGAAAAGACAACAGATGACTTGTATTGTGAGATGCTTGCCAAACAATTGAAAGAGTTATCAGATGGCCAGGATAAAGAAATTTTAAAGTATCAGATTCAGGGAATGATCCTTCGTGCAAAATTCCAATACAATCCAACCAGTGGGTTACTTTCTGAAACATCCACAGAACCTAGTTTCCAACGACAGCCAAGTCAATCAACACAGAGTTCTTTTAGCGATATGTTGAGATCTTCAGACTATTATCAAATGAACTAAATACTTTCTATCTATGGATTTCTAAAGAACCATATAATCAAGAATACTGTTCACAATGTAACAAGTAAATCCTGATTTCAAAAATATATATCAACAATAACATTAAGTAAAATAATCATGTAATCTAATGTTATCATGCATAAAGAACTTTCCATTGCCAAGGTATTTGTCCTGGACCATTAAAATATTCACAAAAGGTTTTTCTGATTTCTCTTGCTTTATTGCACACTCTTCCTCCTCCAGTGATCTGTAATGGGGCAATGTTTGGTGAGGCAGCTGATTCTCTCCAATTTCCAGGAAGGATATTTCCATCATGCCCCTCCTCATCTATGAACCCACTTGGTGTATATGAATCTTTTGATTTTGTTCTTAACATATTGTGCAAAACAATACTGGCCATCACAGCTGATTTAGCCTTTTCTGGAGTAAGTAAAGCTCTGGTTGCAAACAATCGAAATCTGTTTGCCCATATTCCAAAACCATTCTCAGAAATTCTTCTGAACCGAGAGAGGCGGTAGTTGAATATTCTCTCTTCATCTGTACATGATTTGTGGGCATATGGTTTCATTGAATGGTTGTCCAAGGGGAATGCATCATCTGCCACAAAAACAATTGGCAATTTTTGTTGATAACCAAAATCTTGCCAATATGGATGTGGATTTGTTGGAAGCTCCATCGGTGGAGGAAAGTTCAGTCTGTTCTCTTTAAATAATTTATAAAACTTGGAATTCCTGTATACCCCACCATCACTGATTCTCCCTTGACATCCAACTTCAGCTATTAAGAACTTGTAATCATAGTCTATAAACCCTAATAGTACAATGCTGTGAAAACCCTTATAGTTGAAAAATTGAGAGCCTCCGTCATTAGGACATATGATACCAACATGCTTGCCATCAGCAGCTGCAAAACAGTTTGGAAATTGCCATCTGTCATCTGTTTTATTGGCAATATCCAACCATTCATTCGGTGTTTGAGGCACACTCAGATATTCAGGTGCTAAAACTTGATATATTGCATCACAAACAGGCTTGATAAACTGTGCTATTGTGCTTTTATGAATGCGGTATTGGTACATTAGGCTGGCATATGTTTCTCCTGTTGCCAGATATCTAAGTGTCACTGCAAGCTTTTCCTCTGCTGTTATTGGATGACGCATGTTTGTTGTTTTCTTCGTAATGAGAGGGCGCATTTTTTCCAACAACTCCTGAAAAATAGTACATTAAAACTTTAGCATTTTTAACAGTTAAACAACTTGGAAGCAGAAATAGGTGAAGTGAAGCAGGGGCTCCCCATGGTACCATATATACATGAAAATAATATATTTCACTTTACCTGGTAGGTCTCTGTGTTCATTCGTAAATATTTACGAAACTCTCCTTCGTCATGCAGCCATAATTCTGCAAATATACTGCCAAATGCGCTTGTCTCCAACCTGTTTGCTAACCATGGTTTCACCCAAATTGATTTCTTACGATTTTTAAATGTGTTTTTACGCTTTTTTAATGCCAATAATATGCCTACACTAGCAATGATAATATCTTCTTCCTCCATGTTTTCATGCAACTCAATAAACGCGTGTCTTGTCGGCATCTTTGATGTTCTTTCAGGAACAAGAAATTTTTATGAAATGATTCATAAAAATATCTTGCGTCTGAAAGACTTTTGAGTCTTTCAGGAAAGTCTTTCAGTGTCTATAAATGTCTTTCAGGTTGAAGGATACACGACGAAACACGGTTGAAAGAAAAATTTAAAAGTCTGTCTGACAGAAATCTTTCACCGTGTATCCCGGCCTTTACTCAAATCAAACGTAAAACAGCAACTAAGAATGAAAATTATGGCACGCCATACATGACAAAAGTGGTTCAAAGTCATATGGTGAAGGTCGAGGTGAATACATGCTGGTCTGAGATGCATAATCGATGACTGAAAGGTATCGAGTTGGGGTTGAAATCTACCAACTACCAAATGAAAATTGCTTTTTTCTATTGAAAATAAATGACTGTTGTGTGAAATAATTCCATCTTGGGTTGGAATTCACCAAGGATGCATTGAAATGCATCAGGCTTAGGTTCAATTTCATCGATTGAAACTTATCCATTGCTATATATTGAAATCCATCGAGCATAGGTTGAGAATTCACCAATTGAAATACATCAATTGAAATTCATCAATTGAAATACATCGATTGAAATTCATCGATTGAAATTCATCGATTGAAATGCATCGATTGAAATTCATCAATTGAAATACATCGATTGAAATTCATCGATTGAAATTCACCGATTGAAATTCACCGATTGAAATACATCGATTGAAATTCATCGATTGAAATTCATCGATTGAAAACTTGGCGCCATTCTCCTAGTGTGCATTAGGTTTTTATAGAGTTCAGAAAATGGCGGAAAACACGAGGACGACAATAATGGAGTTAGCAGCTCGAGTAGGGGAGTTGTCAAGTGCGATAGCCCAGTGTGAACAGAGTGATGGAATCTCCAGTGGAAGAGAGAGAAGTCAAGCAAGTGGCAACAACACTAATGTTGAACAAGAAATATCGCATTTATTTAGGCGAAGAAATGCGATGCCAACTACAGATGAGAGAAGTAGGTCTACATTCATCAGACCGTCACCAAGGCCAAGTGGCAATGCCATTAATCCACTTTCATCGCCAGCTTTGTCTGATCAAGCTATGGCACCAATTTACGCAGTAAGAAGAAACTTTGGAGGCAGATCTTTACCCCGAAGGAAGCAAAGATCAACACCAAAACGACCGGTGGTGCAAGGGCCGTTCCTTCGCGATATAGTTTTACTATCTGGACCAAACAATGATCTCGTTCCAAGACAGAGCACCAAGTTATGGCTTTCTGAGCACGGACATGTGATGTCTGGCATTGAGCTACAAAAACAATGGACCAGTGAACAGGTTGTTGACTGCCTCAGAAATGCATTTGATGACAAGCTTACAGGTCTGACAACAATAGAAATTTTGATGTCTGTCCACACGAAGCTATTACCACCCACAATAGCCCCTGGACAAAGCTTGAATGGGATGATGGTATTCAGAATTTTCAAAGAGAAGCCAATATATGTTCGCCCTTCCGATATAATTCTTTTGAATCCTCCAAAAAAGAGAAGGAAATTTGAGGCATGTGATACTGATTCTGAGGATGTTGATGAGCCTGAACTTCCACCTGCTTTTGATGTCGGTCAAGCTCATTTCAGCCCTTCTGACAATCAAGATTTCTTCCCAGGTTCTTCTCAAGTTACTGATAACTCCCAGGGGTGTGCAGAAGGCATAGCTTCTGGTACAGCAGATGCAAACCATTCAGCTCAAACTGATTTCACCAGTATCTCAAGAAATGGATGGATGGAAACTTCTGTTAAAACAACAGTTGGGAGCACAATCCAAGCAAGCTCTGTCATTGACTTGACAGAAGAGTATAATGCTCTGCTTAACATTAGTTTTTCTGATGATGAAGATGAGAGAGAACATCTCATTTTAAACAACAACAATTCCCCAGCATCAAATAGTGAAGAAACTATCGAAAATTTGCTTTTCCAGTTAACATCAGCAATAAGCAATGAACAGATTTCCAAGTTCAATGTGAGCAGAAATCACATTTGGGAGTCTGCAAGGAGAAGCTTTGGAAAGAAGTCATTTTCAGCAAACCATAAAGTATCTGTCAAGTTCACAGATGATGATGGCCTTTCTGAAGGAGCTGTGGACCTTGGTGGTCCCACACAGGAGTTCTTTAATCTGTTGTTGAATGAACTCCAAAAAGGCAGCCTTTTTGAAGGCAAATGCATCAGTAGCCAAAATATCACATGTTACACCACCAGCCTCAACAATGGTGACTACAGATTAGCTGGCAAAATTATGGCCATGTCCATTGTTCATGGTGGCCCAGCACCTGGGTTCTTCTCCCCAGTTCTTTTTAATGCTTTGGCATATGGCCCAGAAAACATCAGTGTTGGCCTTGATGATGTAGCAGACCAAAAAATGTATGGTGATCTTGTTGCCCTAAAAGATAGCGAGAATAAAGAGTCAATTGAGCAATGCCTAGATAACCTTGAAACCATCACTAATTTGGCTGGTATAAATACAATAGTGAGAAAAGCAGATGACAAGTTGCGGGTCATAAATGATGTTGCCAAGTGGTATGTTTTGGGAAAAACGAGACCTGCCTTTGAAGAATTGAAGAATGGCCTTTCAATGTTAGGCATCATGGATGCCTTCAGAAGCATATTTTGTTACAAAGAGGCAACTTTATCATCTGAATCATTTGAACAGTTGTTTCAAACAAAGAGAAGTGAAGCTGGTTCAAATTATTTTATTGCTGAGAGCAGGATTATCATGTATTGGCGAGATTATCTGCAAGAGGTAGATGATAAAGAAGCTGATTCTTCATTTGGAGAAATTCTTGCATTCTCTACTGGATCCAGTAAAGTTCCACCACTTGGTTTCATTCCAAAACCCAGCATTGAATTTTTACATTCATCTCAATCCAGATTTCCACAAGGTAATACCTGTGGATGTGTCTTGAAACTACCAACCATGCACACAAGTTACCAATCATTCAAAGATGATATGGACTTTGCTTTTAAGAACTGCCATGGTTTTGGTATGCCATAGATGAAGTTTACTTTAGCTACTTTTGTCATATATTCCCCAGGGGGTGGTACTCAAGTATATATAGTACAATAGACCCAAAGAAATAATTTTTCTGACCATAGCCAAAAGTTATGAAGTCAGTATCTCAAATCTGCAGAAATGTACTCTAACTGATAAGTTTTTTCATGATATATTGGGATATATAAGTTTTAGTAATGTTATTTAAAGATTCCAATTTTGTTTCTTTTTGCTTAAGTGTTTGTTATGTTCATCAGTATATATTGCACTTCATTGAACACACTTAGTCCATGATTGTTGTCATTTCTGAGTGGATTTATATGCCTCAGTGAAAATTGTAGCTGTTCTTCTGAATATTGGGGATTTATTTCAGGTACCACTACATTGTTATCAGTCTCAATGTCTTGAATGGGACCATCAATATCTATACCATAACGAGGCATTTCATCTTGATGAAGCACTAAAGAGCTGGGATTGGATGCTAGGGAAGAATTCCACAGTGCAATTGGCGTCATATATCTCATTGTTCTTAACTGATGGTGATTCCATTGCGTTTTAAGTTCTCTTAAGGACTCGTTGATTCTCGGGAGAAAGACAAAATGTAAAGCAGACAAATCTACCTCACTGTGGGCATCCATCATTTCGTTTTCCTCCATAAAATAAAATAAGTCTTTATAGTAAGATGTTACCACGCGATTAACGTCTGACCACAGCCTTTCTATTCGCTGATTGTGAATGCTGCGACCACATATAAAACTACCTCTGTTAAGACCTCGCATTTGCAACATAAACCTAGCAACGTCCACGTTCTCAACACCACGATCCCCACGAACTCGTTGAGGAAGACCAAAGTCATTTACCCCGCTTACAAATACGTCTAGTGCTGTCGATGCCAAGTTGTTTTGAGCACAAACCAAATAAATAATGCATCGACTATATCCATCAATGCAACCATGGATAACGAAGCGCCAAGAAATGAGCTTGTGATTCGAATCCATATGCCACAGGTCATTCGCCGCTGCAACGTTGTAAGCTCTTCTTCGGATTGCTGTTCGGTGTCTGATTGCTCTTCCTATAGCATCCACTAAGGACAGCCTTTCACGAACTCTCTGCCGTGGAACAAATATTCCTCTGCCAAGAAGGCTTCCCTTTATCAAACTCTCTCCGGCAAATGGAGTTAATCTGAGAATTTCCGATACATGATAATCCAAATCTTCATCAGAAATATCTGAAAAATTTTCGAGCATGTTAAATTCAGCCCTTCGTCTCAGCAAGGTGCGCTCATTAATGCCAAGGCTTGACGCTATTTTCCTCCAGCTCATACCTGTTTCTCTCAGGCATTCGATTTGCTGCCTGGTAATAACATACCTTGGCCGTCCACCGGTTGATACTTGTTCTGTCTGTGTCTCCATTGCAGTAGAATTCCCATGCTGTTCCGTGTTATGGGCATTAAGGTCGTAAAGCAAAGTGCATAAACCATTAATGAGTCCCTCCATCATATCCTTTACTGCGTAATAGCCATGCACATTTGTGATTGCAAGGGAGATGCCCATAAAAATACGAATCGCATCTTCAAGTTTGCGGACAGAATACTCTAAAGAAAAATCACTTGACGAACTATTTTCATTTATAAAAGTAACCAAGTTGTCTACTGAAAGGAAGAAAAGTCTAAGATCCTCTTCCGTTGACATGTTTATAAAAACTGGCCTAAATCATGTGACAATGGCTCCATGACACTATTCAACATTCAATCGGTGAATTTCAATCGGTGAATTTCAATCGATGAATTTCAATCGATGTATTTCAATTGATGAATTTCAATCGATGTATTTCAATCGATGAATTTCAATCGATGTATTTCAATCGATGAATTTCAATCGATGTATTTCAATCGATGAATTTCAATTGATGTATTTCAATCGGTGAATTCTCAACCTATGCTCGATGGATTTCAATATATAGCAATGGATAAGTTTCAATCGATGAAATTGAACCTAAGCCTGATGCATTTCAATGCATCCTTGGTGAATTCCAACCCAAGATGGAATTATTTCACACATCAGTCATTTATTTTCAATAGAAAAAAGCAATTTTCATTTGGTAGTTGGTAGATTTCAACCCCAACTCGATACCTTTCAGTCATCGATTATGCATCTCAGACCAGGATGTATTCACCTCGACCTTCACCATATGACTTTGAACCACTTTTGTCATGTATGGCGTGCCATAGAAAATCATACAATTTGAGCCTGTTAGTCTAAAGGTCAATCACAAGCTACAAAATGTCAATCAGGATTACAAATACGAGTTATAATAATGATCATAGATTCTTAATACTCCCACTTTATGAGTATTTGTATGTCTTTACTTCGAATGTTCTACAGGATCAAGAGGAGTACTAACTGGTTTGAAGTCGGCCATGCCAAACCTTTTCAAGATGCTTTCAAGATGCTTTCAAGATAGGATTTTTCATTCATTCTCAAGAATTTCCGTTTCCTTTCACGCTTGATAGCCATTCCAAGGAGATAGTGTGCCTCAGTCAGGTCTTCCATGTCAAAATTCTCTCTGAAGGCTTTCTTTTCTCTGTTTAACAAGCTTTGATCATTTGATGCTTGAATCAACATACACCGCAATAATTATCAGGCTTGATTTGTCTGACTTTGAATAGATGCACTGATCAGCATCACTCTGCGCATAACAAGACTCTTGAGTTAAAACAGTCAGCCAACATCTGGCTGACTGTTTTAACCCATATAGGCTTTTATTTAATTTGCGCACCATATTGGGTCTCTGCTTGTCTTTGTATCCATCTGGTTGCTGCATCTATATCTCATGATCTATTTCTCCATTTAGGAATGCCGTCTTAACATCCATCTGGTGCACGTCTAAGTCTAGTGCATTCGCTATTGCTAGAACAGTTCTTATTAGACAGGGACAAAAAGCTCAACCATCTAAGCAAGTGCCTAACTTAACTTTTTTTATTTTTGTATTCGTAGAATAGGTTATTGGGATTAATTTGAAACAACGTGCCATTCCTGGAAATGTTTCAGTATCATGTGAACGATGATGTCACAAAATGGCCTGAAAAGTTGTATAAACCACAATATCTTGACATACAAGATCTACTGATATGAAACTTGCATATTTAGAAAGAGCATTTAAAGAGCTTGCGATTGATATATAGCTTATTTCAAAATGATGACATCAGCATTTTGACCGATGACGCCATCAAAGTTTCTAGCCACTGTATTTGAAGTGTTTTTTTGATAGAGGCAACCGGTAAGTATGAGATAAACATCGGTGGATACAGTGCTCAAAGTCTACAAAACATGACACTTTTCCATTACATATTGGGTGTGCCCTAAAGTTGGCGGAACATGAAATGCCATGCGCAATATAATTATGCACTTGCACGGTACTTGTTTGCAGACTAGGAGTGCTTTGAGAAGTTCGAAGAAAAAGGAGCTTAGATATATTCGAATTCAGCATATTAATTATATTTGCATTCCAATTTCGAGCTCAGAAATGATATCAGTGAAATCTGCCAGTTTCTTGGTTCAAAGTTATGGGGTGATCTTCCAGTGGTGCATGCAATGACAGATTGCGATAAAACGTCATACTTCTATAAAGTGGGGAAAGTGAAGGTGCTAAAAATTACTTTCAATATCCCCTGCTAAAAACAATAAAATATATAATGAAATGATGGTGCAAATTATGCTACAATAGTTTTGGGGCCTACTATACTTCCGCACAGCTTTGCCTTTCACTTACAGGCATTCATTTTTATCAACTTATCCCAACGACAAGAAAGCAACTCCTCTCCTGCGTTTTTGTCGAAATAAAAATGGCTTTGTTGGGGCTTCTCGATAATGGCCAAACATAAAAGTTAACCAGCAGATAAGCCAACCAAATATCGTTTTCCCAATGTTTCTAATACGTCTCACTGCACTGCAGCAAAAAAGATTATCGACATTGATGAATTGATTGTAAAAGCAGCATGCGGCTAAACGGAAGAAGATTTGAGGGCGCGCATTGAATTGCATTGACACAAACACACAAACATCAAACAGGATTTTTTCTCGACAAGGACTCAATTATATTCTGCTGCACAGCCGCTTCACTTCGTTCCGCTACGTGGCAGCAAAAACCCCCGAGTGGAAGTCAAAATGTTGCAACACATTTCTACGACTCCGATTTTGTATCAATTTTATGCGGCTTTGTTCTTAATTTGTTCATTTTACTCCAAAACAGATAATGCTATCTTCAAGCCCATTTCTGAGTCCGGAAATTGTACAATCTGAGAACGTGTGCATCGTGTGCAATGAAGAATTTACGAAAAATCAGAAACAAGCAAAGCTAGGGGAAAAATGTTGGTTAAACTTTAAAAAAATGCGAAAACATGGGCAAGCATAGATATACCAACTGATGAACATAAGCATAGTTTCACAGAAGTTTATGAGTGCGTAAGAGAGTCAGATGAGGCATTTGGGTATGTTCATGATGGTTGCTGTATTGATTTCACAACTAAAAGTAGTCGCTTCTTAAATAAGTATGGAACACTTGATTCCCTTGCAAAAGTGGATTCTAGCAATGCTGAAGGTGATAGCAAAAAGATTCAAGAACCTCCAAAGCGTAACATAAGGTACAGCAAACGCCACTGTTTTATCTGCGATGCTCACCAGGTATGGTAATGCATACTGTGAGAGAGGTCTTGGTCGGTGTTCTTTGGACAGTGCAGCAAAGCGTCTTATTGAGTGGAAAAAAGTTTACATCAAGGATTCATCACATTGCTTTTTTCAAGCAGCAAAGCACTTGGAAATTCTCTTAAATGGCTCATCCCATGATATATTTGCTCTAGATGTCTTTTACCATCAATGCTGCTATCTAATATTTGCTTTCTTGCCACTTCAAGTCAATCAATGTGATCTCAGCAAAGAAAAGAAGAATAGCGTGATGCAAGCCTTTGACGTGATCAGTACAGTACACAATCGCTGCTTTGCAAGGATGTGGTTTAAAAGATGACAATCTGGCTAGATCGTTTGGTAGGATGATACGGCGACAGCTTCAGAGCTTGATTAAATGGAAAAGACAATAGCCACTAATGCCAGAAGAATTTACAGAAATGCTTGACCGTGGGACATTGCAGAGTCTTTATAATGCCATTTACTATACTATGCATGATTCTGCAAATAAAAATGAATATGGATATGCGATAACAAACTCCCACTTAAAAGCAATAAAGATATGGTCTTTGTCAAGTGACTGGGTGGGAGAGCCTGATAACTGAGGAAACCTCTCCAAAGCAAGCAGTTATGGTACTTGTAATACAGAGAATGACTGTCAGCAGAGAGGTTGCTAACATGCTGCATAAATGTAATCATGCAATCTCCTATCGCAATATCAGATTGCAAAATCTTGCCTGGTCTAGAATGGTACCCTAACGAAAGCTACTGCTCTCAAACATGCGCAAAGGCGTCACAACTCATAGCACCTTGGACAACAATGATGAAAGGCAGCAAACCTTAACTGGTGCTGGTACAACTCATGACACCAACAAGATTCTATTCCACCTGCCAACAAGAGAACAAAGAGAAGAAACCCCCAAAATCGGATCTCAAGTAGAACGACCACTTGATATCTGGAACAGTGTTAAAAATGAAGTAACAGAAGTCGCGCCTTATAGCATCGGGAAACGTGTTGGTCCTCCCCCATTAAGAAATCAAAAAGACAACGAAAATCTGCATGGTGAACTTGACATGTGCTTCAAGACGGACATTGCGTGGGCTGCTGCAGGGCCCCTACATGTATATCTCCAAGGAGAAGAGCTGCCTTTACTTGCCTCCTGGACACCGTTTAATAAGAAAATCTCAACTGTATCAGCTGAGAAATGCATTCAAGAGTATTTACAAGTCATATCTCAGCCCCCAGAATATCCTGTTTGAAAAGAATACCTGGGTTTTCTGCTGGGGATCATTCACGATCTTGAGATTCCTCATATATTTGTCCACTCTGATGAGGCAGTTTATTCCAAACTGTGCCATATTCTCTGGAAAAACAAAGAGTTTACCATAATGTAATTTTGCTAATGGGTGGATTTCATCAACTGCGCGTAAGACAAAAATTGCTTTTTAAACGATGCAATTGCAGAGGGTATAGACAGTGGTGCGTAGATGCAGGAATTATAGCATCGGACTCATCAGATCAAGCCTTTGAGGGGCGTCATTACTACAGAAGTATGAGAATCCACAAAGAGTGCTTCAATGCCCTAGTTCAGTTCAAGATCGAAAGAGACACTGAAAGCCATACAAAGACAGAACCAGAATTGTTATCTTCGTTTGTTGCTCTTAGAAAGGATCCCAGTGCAAAAACAGTTGAAAGAGTCGTTGACTCACCGAAATTCAATAACATGCTGGCCAGTCTAACAACCATTGACAGTGGCACTGAAGCTAGCATGACCTTAGCCTATCTTGAAGATGTTTCTTCCATGCTGGCAATGGTATCAGCCGTTTGAGAAGGAAACATAGAGTGGCACCTGCGATCCGAGAGAGACATCTGAGAGAGACATGGTTGAAGGCAAATTTTTGCCTTCAACCATCAAAATTATGCATGATATTGCAGCTACCAGAATGTTTATCTCCGTTCATTGCAACAGGAAGGGCACACAGCCTTTAAAGAGCTGAAAATGAAAGGATTCAGAGCAAGCATCGGAGAGGAAATATTCTTATCTATTGATGGCGACCTTATGATACAGTTATTCAACAAATAAACAAAAGGAACTGCAGGGCCTTTCTGTTGTGGGTTCAGTACCAATACTGAGTCAGTCAATACATGGGTGAGAACCATTCATTTTCATAGTAATCTCCATGAGACTTTTAGAAAGCAACTCATTATGAAGATGTCTTCCATGCCCAAGGAACTCAGTTGCAACAGCAAACAGAATCATTCAAATCACGTTAATAGTCTCAGGAATCAGTTGACCAAGTATGGTGTAGACCCCTTTGACAAATGCGTACCAAAGTGTTTACCAACTGGAGTGGAAATTGATAAAGCTGTAGTCAGAGGTATGTTTGATGCAATATTTATGGGCAATGCCCGTTTCAAGAAATTCATTAATGAGAGACTTGAAAGTAACAAAACAGGGTTCTTTGATCCAATAAAGCGAGCCAAGCTCAAGAATGGAATCAAAAAGAAGAAAGCAGTCCCAAAAGCGGTGACATTGCTCAAAGAAGATCGCCAGGCATTTGGTCTTGTTGTTGCGACGTCTATCAGCTTACAAGAAGCATTTAAGTACCCCATAACAACAGTTTCATTGGCTGTCGCCACTATGGATTCAACGCTAAGACAGTCTGACAAAGCTTCTGTCAGAAATTTTTTGATCCATGAATGCAACTCAATCTCTGAACAACCACCAAAAAATTGCTCTTCGTTTATCGATGGGCTGGCTGCAGTAAGGTCCTTGCAGCCCAAGAAGACATACCGTGTATGGCTGGGAAGCTTTCTACAGTTTGCAAAACCACCCTACAATTCTAAGCCAATTCAAGTAGGACTGATAAATGACACCTACAAAGCAGACAGTGTCAAAGGAGGCATAAGGAAGGAGCGTGGTGTATCAGGATTAAAAGTGAAAATAGATGGCTTCGATCAACTTATGCTGCAGGGCAACAAATGGCAAGAATTCTTAAGCAGCAGAGAGAATAAAGAAGAACTGATACAACTTCTCGTGAAGTACTTGGGAACAGACGAATGTATGAGTGAGTTAGAGCATCCTTACATAATAGCAGCGGGAGATTCTACATTTGCAGTTCCTAATGGAATGGTTAGCAGGCTTTATCAGTGCCACCACGAAGAAGCTGATACACGCCTTGTCCTCCATGCTTTGCTACCTGACACTGATGTTGTTGTGGTTGCCAAAGACATCGATGTCCTGATCTCTTTGATTTGGGCATATGAGCAGAGAAATGTCACAAAGAAATGGCATATGAAATATGACCATAAAAATATGCTGATATCAGTGAAATCTGCCAGTTTCTTGGTTCAAAGTTATGCGGTGATCTTCCAGTGGTGCATGCCATGACAGATTGCGATAAAACATCATACTTCTTTAAAGTGGGGAAAGTGAAGGTGCTAAAAAGGCTCATCAAAGCAGAAAGTAAAGCTGACTTGCTGGTGGACCTCGGAGAAGATGAATCAGTCAGTGAGTTTATGGCAGAGGATGCCAAAGAATTCATTTGTGCTGTCTTGTACTCAGGAAAGAACAAGGAAACATATATGGAGACAAGACTTCGACTGTACGAAGAAATGAAAGTGAAGTCCTCTATGAGCCTTCCGCCAGATCCTGATTCTGTTATCCAACTAATAAAGCGAGCACATTATCGAGTTTACTTCTGGCGAAGATGCTTTCAGATCAATATTGAAATGATATCCTTTGCCAATTATGCATGAAAGTGGTGCAAAAAACAGGAGCTTGTAGTTCCAGTGTGGTTCAAGGGAGATTAGTTTCTTCCATCTCTACCAAAAAAGAAGCGCAAAAAGACCAAGAACAATAACGATGCCGATGACAAAGAGGTGGTTGTCAAAATGAGCTTGAACAGCAGCGATGAAAGAACAAGCGGAAGAGTTGACAAACAATGAAAAAGGCAAGCGAGGAAGAGCAGATCAGGTCCTTGTGAACAACCGTTCAGCCCTTTTCAGTATCAAACCGACGATGAGCAGCAAGAAAGTCAGACAGAAGTGGATGTTACAAGTGAAGCAGATGGTGCAGTGTTTTCTAGCAGTACGGAAAGTGATTCAGAAGTTTCAGACTTTCTTTCGAGTGAGGATTCTGGCAATGAGTGGATTCCTTAGATATTAAACCCCGTACCCAACCCTCAAACTTATATCCTAAAATTAACCTTATAATCTATCCGGATAATCTAACCCATATGCTGAATTTGACTTTAGTAAAGAAAGGACAAAAATCATTTGAGAACGTCATATCCTTAAGTCCTGGCATCATACTTCAAAATGCTGATGTCATCACGTATTTGTGTGTTTTGACAACTTTAGGGCACACAATCAACTTTGTAGACTTTGAGCACTCTATCCACTGATGTTTATGTCATGCTTACCAGTAGCCTCTATAAAAAAAATAGCTCAAATAGAGTTACAAGAAACTTTGATGACATCATCGGTAAAAATGCTGATGGCATTATTTTGAAGTAAGTTATATATGAATCGAAAGCTCTTTAAATGCTCTTTCTAAATATGGATATCAGTATATCATATGAATATCTTTTGTATGTCCGAAGATATTGCAGTTTATACAACTTTTAGGCCATTTTGTGACGTCACCGTTCAGATGATACTGAAACATTTCCAGGAATGGTACGTTGTCTTAAATTAATCCTAATAACATGTTTTACAAATAAAAACCTTAAAAAGTTAACTTAGGCACTTGCCTAGATGGTTGGGCATTTTTCCCGTTCTATATTGATGTATAGCTTGCCACTGGAGCAAAGACTTCTTTGTAGTCTAACCCAGCCTCTTGTGAAAAGCCTTGGGTGCCCAATCTTGCCTTATGTTGATTCACACTGCCATCTGAATTTCTCTTCGCTTTGAAGATCCACTTACATCCAACCTCAATCTTCCCTTGTTGTAACTCAGCCAGATTTCAGATTTTGTTCTTTATATGCGATTTATATTGAGCTTCAGCAGCATTTTTCCATTTGATTGCTTCAGGACAGCTTAAAGTTTCTATCTATCTCTTCTCAGCTCCATAGAGATGTTTAGAGTCCCACCAATCACCTGTTATAGATCCCAGTCTCTTTGGTGCTGATTTCTGACGTTGTGATCTTCTTGGCAATCTCTGTTCTTCGACGTTTTCAAGTTCAGCAATCTGTTGTTCAACTTCTGCACATTCATTGTTCATCGCATTGTCTGCATTATCATCTTCAGCATTATCATCTTCAGACATTGCACACTTTGGAAAAAGACTATCCAATACAATGATTTCTTGATCTTGCATCATGTCATTTCTTTGAGTAATTCCAAAACTATTTTCAATGAATTTTGCATCTCTGATGCTAAACATCCTTTTAGTTTTAGGAACATAGAACTTATATCCTTTACAGTTCCCTTGGTAGCCAATGAACACACAAGTTAAGGACTTGCTGTGAAGCTTCTTACGCTTTTGATCTGGCTTGTGAACATATGCATTGCAACCAAAGGTTCTAAAGTGACTAACGCCTGGCTTACTTCCATGCCAACATTCATATGGTGTCATTCCATTGACTGCCACAGTTGGAAAAATGAATTTCGCAGATAAACTGCAGTATTAACAGCTTCTGCCCAGAAATTCAGTTGTAACTTCGCATGATAAAGCATTGATCGAGTTGTTTCCATAATTGTTCTATTCATCCATTCTGAGACTCTGTTTTGCTTAGGATTCATAGGAACAGTGAATTCTTTATTCTTTCGCCTTTCACCTTTATTCTTCAGAAAATAAATGGTAGTGAATCTTGGATAATCATCAATAAGGGTTACAAAATACCTTGATCCTCCTATACAGGGCACATGCATTGGGCCACATACATCTGTATTGATCTTTTCTAATACTTGATGGCTTCAATGCTGGCTCTTCTTGGGGAATGGTTGACGATGCATTTTCCCCTCTGCACAGCCTTGACAGTCTCGGCTAAATTCTTCTTTTGGATTGAATTCTGCACCATTAACCATAGACTTGTCCTTTAGAAGCTTCAAATTATCAAAACCCAAATTTCCATAACGGCAGTGCCACGGCTCTAACGAATTTTAATCATTGATCTTTGACATCAAACAGGTATCATCACATGATTCAGAATTGAGCTTGTATAGTTTTCCATACTTTTTACCAATACAGAATTTTCTGTCGTTCATTAGCAGATGACATAATTGCCCTTTAAACTGTAAAATGGCTCCCTTTTCAGTCATTGTAGGTAATGAAAACAACTTGGTTTGTATTTTTGGCACATACAGGACATCAGCAAGAAGTAAACTTACTTTTCCTTCCCATCATAGACTATTGCACGCGAGTTGCCTTTTCCAAATGCCAGAAATATGCTATCATCAGCAAGCATTATTTTCAGTGCACTTTTGAATGCAGTGTAGTTACACATTTCTTTCTTCTTTGGTGTCATGTGCTTAGAAGCTCCAGAGTCAATCCACCATTCTTTGCACTCAGATGATTTATCATCCACAGATAGAGCAACTTCATAATTATTTCCAGGCACATCATCTTCAATGACTTTCGCCATATTGACTGGTTCTTCTGTCTGCTTTTTCTTCGTGTCTGCTTTATTCTTATAGTAGTTTTTAGCAAAATGTCCAGGCCTTTTGCAATAATGACATTTGAATCGACTTGTATTTGAATCACATTTCCTGCTCAGCAGCACGTCTTCATCGCCTTTAACAGTTTCCAGACTCCCGCAACTTCCGCTATGCATCTTTTCATATTCACGAATCAAACGACCTCTCACATAATCCCAAGTTGACATTTCTTCTTTTTTTTCTAATGCAGTTATTAGAAAATTGTATTTTTCGGGAAGACTACTGATCAGAATGATAACTACGTCGTTTTCATTCACAGTATCTCCCACTCCTTCCATATGTTCTGCAAGCGTTTTTATGTAATTTATGTGATCCAGCATTTTTGTCCTTTTTTCATCTTAGCCGCATATAGTTTTCTCTTGTACAATATCTTCTGTGGCAAGGATTTTCGCTCAAAATGCTGTGCCAAATTTTCCTATGCTTCTCGTGCATTTTCGGCAGATCTCACATGAATTTGTAAACTTGGTATCAGAGACAGGCATATTGTTGCAAGGGCGGTGTGGTCTCGCTTCTTGAACTTCCCTTGTTGATCAGCATTTGTTCCAATTGGAAAGGCTTCAGTTCCATTGACAATGTCCCATAGGTCTTGTTCAATCAAGTTCATTTTCATTTGGAACTTCCAATGATAATAATTATCACTGTTAAGTCAAGGTCCTCTGTACTGACTGCCATTTCGAAATGTTATCAGAATACTCTGAGTCTATTCTGCAACTTCCTTGTGAATCTTCAAAACGTTGATAAAAAAACAATAACACATACACAAATTTAAATAGCGTTCTCTGGGCTCATAACCTAATAAAAGTTACGAGTGAAGCGATCAAAGACAAGAAATATATTTCAATGTATTACTCAAATCAAACGTAAAACAGCAACTAAGAATAAAGATCATACGACCTGAGTCCGTTAGTCTAAAGGTCAATGACAAGGTACAAAATATCAATCAGGATTACAAATACGAGTCATAACAATAATCATAGATTCTTAATAAAAAGGCTGTAATGGGGGCAAAAATGCTTCAAAAATATCTCCGATTTCGTTGAAACTCAACTTCTAGGGTAACTCATGGGTGGTGAATTCGAATCTGAAGCCAAAATTTGAAAATCTTTCATTTTAGGGGCAAAAACGGGGGTAACGTGTGGTAAAAATGTTTACAGTTATTAGAGAAAACGAATCGACAGATAAACACAACTGGTTTCCGAAAACATAGCAGCATAACTAATATTCGAAAATAGAAAAGCAGCAGTTATTATATCAAGTGTCAATCAAAATTAGTCCAACAGCAGAAGTTATTGTTAATGTCTCTTTATATTTCGTATCATCCAACTCAATACTTTCAACACTCCCACTCGAAAATCACTTGATTTCAATAGTCTCAAAGCTATTAAATAGTCTCAAAGCTTCTGATTACACTTTATAAGACATACCAATCATCAATCTAAATCTTTCAACCAGGTTTCTTGGTAACGCTTTTGTAAGTGTGTCTGCCACCATGTCATTAGTTTCATAATTTTTCAAAATAATTTCTTTGCTTAGGATTCTTTGAAATGGCGATTGCTCCCTGGTTATCCTCTTCAATAATTGTTGCTTCGTTTTGATGAAACTTCAGATCTTTTAACAATGCTCGCAGCCATATCGCTTCTTGTGTAGCAATACTGGCTGCAACATATTCGGCTTCTGTAGAAGATAAAGCAATCGTAGTTTGTTTCTTCCTTTTCCAACTAATCACTCATGAAGGCATAACCTGAGTTTGGATCACTACCCCAATCTGCATCTGTATATCCCCTGAGTTGAATATCTTTATTTTCTTTATTTCCATCGAAAACTTCTCCCCATTCAAGAATTCAATACTCTTAACAAAAATGGCAAAAAAATAAATGTTCTCTGATTTCGTTGAAAATTGACTTCTAAGGTAACGGTTGTAAATTCGAATCTCAAATCAAAATTTGAAAATGTTTCATTTAAGGGGTAATTAGGGGGTAATTAGGGGGGGTTAAAGTTTTCCAAAAATAAATGTTGTCCAATTTTACTGAAAATTAGTTTCTAGAGTAATTCAAGCGTGCAGAATTCAGAAATCAAACTTATTTTTCGAGATCTTGGCATATGAAGTGTCAGAGAGGGGAAAAAATGGACTAGTATGCATCAAAATTGTCGGATTGTGCCCTCCCTAAAGGACCCCGCCGCTACAAACCCTGGAGGTAATTTCGAAATTACCGCATTTCCTCTAAAGAACTGCATTCTCTGATAAACGCCGCCCTCTATTGAATGCCACACTTTAAACCATGCATCTATAATAAACGCCGCCCTCTAATGAACACTCCGCTCTATTGAAAGCTGCATCTTCAAAAGCGGCATTTATTAGAAGATAGACGTCAGCGAAAGCTCTGAAAGTGTTCGTTTCAGACATGAGGCCTCTCATGGAGACAATGACATTTACATTTACATACTTTAGCTTGAACACATCATTTGTGAATTTTAAAACCTGTTTCATAAAGTCTTTTATTACGTGTTTTTGGAAAAGAAGACATTGTCTATTTTTACCTTGTGTATCTCACTTTTCATTTTGTAAAGTGAGATAAACAAGGTATCGCGTAAATATAAACGCCTCCCTCTAATGAATGTTGCCCTCTATTAAACAATGCATGCAAAAGTTGCATTTGAAAAGAATACCACAGCGTCTCAGTAATTTGACTCTGCTCAAAGAAAAGCCTTCATTTGGTATTTTTCTTGTCTGTGTTTGAAAATACTCATGCTTATTTTGATATCGCCTGGGAGTTTTAGCCTGAGGTAAACTTTCTCAAAATTCAAGGCCTCAAGTTTTGAGGGAAAATTATGATTTCTGCTGTATGGGTTTCAAGAAATAACTTGTACAAATTTGTGTAAATTTACCCCGATATCTCTCTGTAGAACTGCGCAATTAACAGAACACAAAAGGAATGATTGGCCTTTCTATACCTTGCGTAAAATCAATTTTTGTAGCATTTATCATATCCTTATATCATGTGAAAAGGGGACTGGGCACTAAATAATGAAGTTTTCGCAGGAAAACATCAATTGTTGGTCGTCATCATTTCTATCTTATTATAATTTCTAAATGTTCTTGTATTGGTTGTCTCTACTCTGAAAAGATTCTGGAAGTTCGTCTGAAGATGATGAAAGTGAAGCTGATATCTTTTCTTCTGATGAAGATGACCCTCCTGGAGTTTTAAGCGATGACAATACAGATGGTTGCTGCCATTGGTGAACAACAAAGAATGATCATCTGGATGATACGTACAGTTTCATAAACCAAAACATTCCAGACTATGGACATGTAGCAGGTTCGATTTCGAATTCACCAACCTTGATTTACCCTAGAACTTGATTTCGAACGAAATCAGAGAATTTTTATTTTTGAAGCAGTTTAGCTTCCCGTTACCCCCGAAATGTTCAAATTTCGACTTCAGATTCGAACGCAGCACCCATGAGTTACCCTAAAAGCCAATTTTCAGTAACATTGAATAACATTTCACGTGAGCAGTCACACCTTTTTGTTATCATGCAAATTTGCCTTCGGGTTGAACAGCAGGTACTTTTGGAGAAGATGCGTGTTTTTGTTTTGTACATAAAGGATAACTGGACGCATTTCCAAGTGTTTTGCGACCTGAATTTTCTTTGTAAATACTTGCTCATTAATTCAGATACCTCTGGAAAATTACAGGAAACAATTGAGAACACATCTGATAGCTTTGTTTTTCTTTTTAGTGAGATAGTTGTAGTTTTTGTACTAGGCGACATTGACGCCATTGTTTCTTCGGCTTGCCATGCTTAGGCCTAATGTAAAGAAGCCCAAAGTTTTAATAAACATATTATGATAAGGGGTTGTCAGGCAAGCGAAGCGAGACAAACTGTTGTAAGAGGAGTAGTCAGAGGAATCAGCGTCAGCGAATGCAATGCATGAAGGCCAATGCTGCAAGGCCAATTTCCAGTACCAGCCTCTCATGCTGCAAGGCCAATTTCAAAATAGTCATTAACTAGGAGTAACTTACAGTTAATACGTGCGCGCATCTGTATAGGCAAATATCAGTCGAATATCAAGGGAGAAAGAGTAATGTTGTTTATTGCCATTGCAAATAAAATATTAGGCAATATAGCATATCAGAATGCAAGCAAATTGGCAGAAAGGAGCAATTATTTTTGGCCTGTGCATCCACTCTGTTTGCAAGAAAATATTGAGAAGAAAAAGATAATTTATAGGTTTGAATTGCCATTTTATTAAAACAATAAAGTTTGACATGGAAAAATAACAAATTCAGGAAAGTTAATAAATGTAACAGAACAACTTAATAAATGTCAGCATAAAATCAAAGTTAAAGTAATTAATGTCAGCAAGCAAGAGTGTCAAATTTTTTATACATTAGCTGTCAGTCACTAAAAATTGTGCAGCTACTTACAACACCAACAGCAGCAACAGCAGCAACACCCAAAGTATCCTGTAGGGTGCACCAAAAAACTAGAAATGTATAGGGAGCTATTTCTCAAAATTTAAACAACAGATAATTGTAATTAATTCTCAACCAGCAAGTTTCCAGAAGGCACGGGTATAGTTGCATATGGTTAACATCGAAACATGTAGAGCAATTCGTAGAGCTGTTGTGTAGATTTTAAGAAATAACTCTGCTAACATGTCTGCATTTTTTGATGCAATCGGAATATAGAATAAGTTTTTTAATGAGATAACAGAACATAGCTATGAATGAAGCAAAGTTAATGTTTAGAAAAGTCATTCAGAGTCACAGCTTTGAGTAAACGAGTTCATAGCTCTTGTTTTTTCATTGAAAATGAAAGTGAGTACTGGCAAGTCAACCAACACCTCTTCCATAATACTTTCATCTTCCGTGTTGGCATTGCTGGGGCTGAATTGCTCAAGGATTTTGTGAACAATTTCATTATAGAAGTTGAGAATGGCCTTTGCATCATTTTCATTGCACACAACAGCATTAACATACCACTGTTTTTTACATTTTGAAAACTTTTGCTTCATTTTGCAACTTTGACAATACACAATTCTTTTGGAATCTGGATCAACTGGTTTATTGCATATGAAACAGCAGAAATTGAGCACTGCCTTATTGACGCCAATAACTTCTCCAGTGATAGTTGATGTTATGAGCTCGGTTGGTATGGTTTGAGGGGGCGTCAAAGTATCAGCTGGAAACTCTTCAGCAGCTGAAATGGTAGAAAAATCTTTGGCAGGATTGACATAGAAATCACCCGTCTGCTTGTTTTTCTAATGCATAGGTTTTTGAACTGGTGTGTTCTTCCTTCCTCAACTTTTTCGACATCATCTTGCCAGAGAACAATTTTATGCAGCCTGAAGGGTCGAGCAGAAGTCCTTCTCTTTTAGTGAGGAGGTTATCAGTGTTGATTTTTCCTTTACTGACTTTCTGCAAGTTGATCACCTTGGCTTTCAGGGTAATAATCTGTTCTGGTGCGATTGCTGTTAACTTTTCAATGGTTAACTCTGTAGGGATCAGCTGTTTCCGTTGAAAATCAACTGACTCAACTTCTTCAATGACCAATTTGTCATTCACGAGTATGTCAGTGGAATTCTCATCTTTGTCCAAAATAAACTTCTTGATTTTCACTGGAGATTGTTTCGAGGACAGGTCATTAAAGGTTTTTCTTTCAGATGGACAGAAGCAAGCAGCCCGAACAACATCTTTGTCGGTCTGTACATGGAAGTCAAAGTACTTCTTGGATGAGCCTGCACCAACAACAGAGACATTGTGAACATATCCTGTGATTTCTTTGTTACTGTCATCCATACTTAAAAAATAAATGCGAATATGCCAATCAGAAAATTGGATGTAAAGAATGAACTGATAAGAGTATATGCCAATAGGAAACAATTAAATCCTGCATGCTTTAATTGTTTTAATGAAAAAAGATTGCAGTCTTTCTTCTTCTTTAATTCGATATTTTAAGTATGGAGATCTGCCAATGTTTGTCAATCTCTCAAATGACATTGGTTACAAGACAGCAATGATTGAGCTCTGCTCAAGGCAACATAAGTTAATCCAGGTACTTTTTCATTGGGACCTAAGTCTATCCAGGCTTTTTCAAGTGTAAGGCCTTGGTTTTTATGAATGATCATTGCCCATGAAAGTCTCAATGGAATTTGCCGCCTCTCATGTTTACCATCATAGGAATTTTGTGAAACAGTAACTGGGCATATCGGAACACAATTTTGAAGGTCAGAAATGAAAGTCCCTTATAATTTTCAAAGCAAACTTTGACTGCAATTGGAAGTAAAGGAGGACATTGTCCTTCCTTATATACAATATCGATAACTGTTCCTGTTGCAAGGTTCATTGTCAACATTACTTTTGCTCCAGCAGCCAGGCAAATTGACAATTGTAGTCCTGACATTTCATCAGGAGAGATAACTTTTGCTTTTTCATCAGAGTGTTGAGCTTCAATTGTTGCTATACTGTGTTTTCATGTGACGTTTTGCAGAAATTGAAAACGAGGCTGCCACCATGCTGGTGTACCACTTCTAAAAATCATGGCGCACGATCCTTGTCAAAATGAGTTTGTTGTTGAAAAAAATCTATAATAATCAGAAGCTTATGCTGTCAGAATATGGTGAAAAGTTAGAGGGCAAGGTGAAGAAGAGATATTTGGAGAAAATTGCAGGAGTTGGTACAGGTCCTGTGCAGATTCCTGATAAAAAGTTAGATCCAGAATGTTATAGCCACCATGCAGAACGAACCGCTGCAAGTGCACAGCTCTGGGGTTGAGCTGTACAACGATGTGTGGTTGCGGAGGGATTTGTGACGAAGACGATTGATGATATTAATTATACTGTATGTATATAGTCCGTTTCATTATTAACCTTTTTAGCATTACGACGCCATTATGGAAACTGATCAAATCATAGAGACATTGCATTTCTCACTTTTTAATTGGATGCTTGTATCACCAGAACATGTATCCTTTACTTTACCTTCACAGTCAAAGCTGTGTCCCTTATATGTAAATTTCAAGTTGTCAAATCCATTCCAAATTTTCTAGATGTGTACGTCTCTTAAATTTAATAATTTCCATAATGATGGTTTTATCTTGAAATGGTCGCTTGTCCGTAGTGTAAACAAGGAGATACGATGGCGAATGATGCTTAAATTTGCTTTGCGATGCGATTGTCCCCCCTGCAAACGTTATATACAATCTGTATTTTTTATTAGGAAAATAGGGGTCTTCCACCTTAAGAAAAGTGTCCAAAGTGTGTCATTATTTCGTGGTTCAACCAAATCTCGTAGTTTCCATTATTTTATTAATTTAATAAGAAAGAAAAACGTAGCTGCGAACGCTCTGACTTGATTATTTTGAATACAATTCGGCAAATGACGTCATACATGACTGAATAAGTTCGGCCCCCCAAAGTTGGGGAATACACACCCCAATGCGCTGGCTCCCGTTCTAAATCTCAATTACTGTGGCATTGTAACATTTTCCTAAAGTTTCATGAAATAGTCACAACTTGCACAAAACATAGAACAATTGGTCGTAACCCACCGGACTATTGGTGAAACCATGCTCTAACTCTTTCATTATGCAAAGTAGAAATATACCAACCATAACTGACTTGCATCAAGAAAGTTATTTAATTCTCAGCTATCCAGAACTTCTCTAAGAATGCTATTCAATAGATATTAAACTTTCTGATGAAGACATTAAATTAATTGAAAAGGACACAATTGACCAAGTCAAAGGTGGAGCCTTTTTCCTTCATCGAGCAGGCCACATCGGAGCATCAAGAAACAAACCTGCAAGCCATTCAGATCCAGCTCTACCATCACAATCATTAATCAAGACCATTTGCTACCTCCATTTGTATCGATTCAGAAGTCAGGCAACTGACCATGGTTGTAAACATGAAGATGATGCCATCAAAGCCTATGAGACAGTTATGAGAAAATCTCGCAAAAATTTCAGAGCTTCTAAATGTGGTCATCTTGTCAATAAAGAATTACCATTTCTTCATGCCACTTGTGACTTTCTTTGCTCCTGCGACTGTTGTGGGCTAGGGTGTGGGGAAGTCAAATGTCCATTCTGCATTGAAGGATGTGACTTTGAAAACTACATCACAAAGAAAGCTTCATGTCTCAAAAAGGTAAATGATACTTTTATGTTGAAGAGAGATCATGCCCATTACTACCAGGTACAACAACAACTATTTACAACCCATCGTGTGATTACAATGATTTTATAGTTTGTGGTTTTAGTGAAAACCTTGCTACTTTTGTGCATGAAAGAATACACCCAGACAATGATAATTGGAAAGACCAAGTGCCAAAGCTGGCAACGTTCTGGAGAGCTTGTATCTTGCCTGAAATATTAGGCAGATGGTACACAAAGAAGCCAACATCCATTGCAGAAGGGGAGATCAAGGATGGTATTTGCTACTTCAGAGAGAATCTGAATGACAAGGCAACTGTATCTTGTTCTAATGACAATCGTCCTGTATCAGAATTTCATCTTGCATGTGTTCTGCCAAAGAATGTCTCCAAAGTACCCAAGAAGTGGTATTGTCCTCACTGCAGGAAACTTCCAGCATTTAAAGTACAAAAGAAAAAGAAAGAAGAATTACCAGCAGGATTAATGTCCTTACAATTGATATGTGTGTGTAATGCAGCTCCTTTTCAAAAGGAAAAACTCTTGCATTGCAACAGTGGCAATTGTAAGCATGGAAAGTATTTCCGTCTCTCTTGCCTTGGTTGTAAAAGATTGCCAAATAACAGCAAAACTACATGGGTATGCAGTGGTGTAAAGCTGAAGCAGTCCAGAAATTATCTGCCAATGTTTGTGAAAAAAAGAAAATGCATTTAGAGCAACAAGAAAGTATGCAAGTGAAAATGTCTAAAAACAATGAGAATATTGACTCACATGATTCATTAATGTCATCAGATGTGCAATTATTAAATGTTACAGTTAATGAGTCTGAGAAGTTTGCACCTCTTGGAAACCTGACAAACAAAGAGTTTGATCTTATAAAATCAGAAACTGGTTGGCTGGATGATACAGTTTCATCAGACTCAGGTATTTCTGTTAAAGCAGAAGCCAAATTTTGATGGATTTCAACGACCAACTCTGGGACCCTGGAGGAATTTCAATGTTGTCAAGTCAGATTTTATACAAATTTTACATACTGGAGCTAGCCACTGGGTCAGTGTGAGTTCCATAGGGTGTCCTAAAGGTCAGATTAATTTGTATGACAGTTTATATAGCAATACCATTTCTACTGAAGTTGAGGAACAGGCTAAATCACTTCTGGGTGGAACCATAGTTTATATAACAACCCATGGTTAGGAAACCCGGCAAACATCAAAGGCAATTAAAAGGCCGCGGGGTTGATGTCGAAACAACCTGAAAACAGGGTCACGTGATCATGACCGTGCACACTTGTTTTCAAGATGACTTCCATGAACGACGTGTTGTTCATATTTGGAGATGATATGGATGCGATCTTGGATGTAATTGAGTCTGATCAAAACGTTCAAGACAGCTTCCAGGAAGCTTCTGACTCAGTAAGTACCTTTAACTTTGAATATAGTTATAACAATTAGCATATCAAGCAATCACAGCCATTTTGTTTCGAACAAGAACCGACGACGATTGACGAACGATGATAGCGTAGGCCAAATGTAGCGTGGCTATCATTTCTGTATGTTCTTGTCCTAATTCTTAGGTTTGTACCTCTTCTCTGAACTTAGCCAGGGTGATTCTAAAGCCACATGTACTTAAATCATTGCCATTCCCAATGATTCAAAGGATGGAAGTTCAAAGCTGCAGCCCAATCCATGGGTGTTCGAACATTCTAATTCTAAAATCGCCCAGATCTTTAACTTTGTTTCTTGCCTTTCATTCAAAGGTTAGAAGTGGTATCTTCGTTTGCCAAATGTGCCAGAAAGAGTACAAAAGAAAAGGCAGTTTGACTCAGCACATAAAAAGGATTCATAAAGTGAATGATTCAACTGCAGAACCTGATGATCAGTTGTCAGCAGAACTGGTGGTTGAGCTATTGAAGGAGGTGAAAGCAAAAGTTTGCAAGAATGGGTGTTTCTCAAAGGAAATAAAGTCAGAACTCTCAAATTATGCAGTATCACAGCCAAACACTGATCTGCAAAAGGAGTTGGAAAAACTCTACAATGCATATACAAATGGGCTTGACAGGGAAGAATTCTATGGACAATTTTATGCAAATATTGTTGCAAAGGCCAAGGAATATTCCCAGGGCTTGGTAGAAACAGTGCAACTTTATTGAGTTCCAAGCTAGCAGATCAACTTTTGGCTTTCAGGCAGAAAAAGACACAAGATGCTACTACTGTTGTGCAAACAGAACTTTCTGCTACTGAGAAAGATGGATTGCACTATATTGGGGGGTATGTTTTGCATAAGTTGCACAAAAAGCTAAAAAAACTCATCACATTGGAGATCTGATGAAACACAGCAATCAATAGCTCTGCTTGAAGCAGGTAAAATGAATTGTGAGGAAGCAGGGGAAGAAACGCTTGTAACAGCTTTGAGTTGTGGTGGTTTGTGGTCTGTCGCATGGAAATCTAATGATGCATATTAAAACAGGATCCCAGTGTACCAACATGGTTTTTGGTTGTCTGGATACTTTGTTTGAGACTTTATTTTATGTGGCAAAAACCTAAAATACATGACATATCTCACTCAGCCATATAAAAATTTTATTGATTCATGCACCAAAATCAGGTGACATTTACATGCTAAACTAAACAAAATTTCAAAACATGACCAAGAGGCAATCTTCATCCTTACTAACAGTAGGGCCCTCATGAACATTTGAAAGAGATTTTTTACCCTTTTCAATGTTTAGAAATTGCGGGCTTTTACCTTTAAAGTAATGAGATATACACAGGAATGAAGGGAAAATAATGCAAAGGATTTCTTTCATCAAAATAAATACTTCCTTCAGTTAATTTCCCTAGGATTTCCTTCAATTTGGTGAAGTGAGAGTTGTTGCATATATGCAGTTAGTTTCTTATAAAAAATGCACATATAATGCCCAGAAAAATTTCTCTTATTTAGCTATGAAAAAGAACAATATATCTGATGATTTGATCATTAAAATATGATTTTATTTATGATTTGATACTCACAAATCTCGACTTCTTCCAGTTTGAAGTGCTTCTCACACGTGAAAACCCGGTCATTTTTCATTCTCTCTCTGAAGTCTTTGTCAACAACACGGCTTTTAGTTATTTGGTTCAACCAATCTGCTCTCCATTTCTTATACTCTTCATTTTTTGCAACTGGCAGCTTGAAAATGCCTACTCCTTTCGTCCTTCTATTTGTGCCACAGCCAAAAACTGCACAGTTGTCACCCGGCATCTGCAGAGAAGAGCACATGATTTGTTAGGCCAGGGCATTAGTAAAGCCCAAAGGCAGTGATTTTGCGAGGAGGCTCCTTGAAAATATCGATGAGTTACGATGCGATGGTATCAGAGGTGAAATGACGGAAAACGAAGGAGTAATTTGTTTTTATGTACTCACCGTTAATGCAAAGATTGATTATGCTAGCCTTGCTCTTGTCAGTGAACTCCCCACGCGTGCCTGGCCTGAAGGCCAGGCAGGTCTTTGACTTATCACCGAATCTTTGAAAAAGTCAACCAGTTCTTGTATTTTTCACATGAATAAAATAATTTAAGGTTAAATGAAAATAGTTACGAATAATGTAGCTGTATTAAACCATGATTAGACCGAATTAAACTCTTCAATTTCTCCTGTTTCTCTGTTGTGACTACCGCATGTGTACAGCCACGATCAAGATTGTGCACGGTCAAGGTCACGTGACGGTCAAAGCACCGGACCTCAACATGGGCCTTTGATGTTTGCCACGTTTCCTAACCATGGATTGTTATATAAACTATGGTGGAACCAAAAGTAAAAGCGCAGTTGCTCCTGTTCAGCAGCGAGGAAACAGCAGTGACTGTGGTGTTTTTGCAATGGCATTCGCCACATGCCTTGTACATTTTTTTGACCCAGTAACTGTTAACTTTGATATTTAAAAAATGATAACTCATTTAATATCATGTATTGAGTCAGGATTCTTAAACTTATTCCCAGTTCTTTAACAGCTTGACCAACACATTAGGCATTTGAATAATTTTATGGTACTATTGGAATACATGTTTGGTTGATTGATTGGTTGACTGTCTGTAATCATATCATTCACAACCTTGTCACAGCTGAATCAAATCACTTAATGAAATTGAATAATTGGAGGGCATAGGTTCACCAATGCAGAACAAACTCTAACAATTCTATCAAGCAAACGAACAGTTTTCTCTGGTGGACTATTTTTGTTACAAATTAAAAAGTCAGTAGGAAGGATACTTTGAAGAATTGTGTATTTTGTCTCAGTGTTCCGATTACTCTTTCAACGTGAATACGTACATTGGCCATTCCTTGGGTAGTTTCAACATCAACAGGATCAAGCTGATCTTTCCCTCTAGCAAAAGCTTGTATGTTGATTTCAGCACCATAGTACCATACACTCTCATGAACTGTGAAACCGCGGTCAGCAAGAACTAAATCTCCTGGCAATAAATTCTTTAACATTCCACAATTTTCAGTTAAAAATTTGTCTGATGTTCTGCCTCCCCAAGCTTCTGATACAAACGATATTGTCCCTTGTGGAATAATTCCAATCAATATCTTCGCAGTGTTGTGATGCTTATAGTTGGAAAAGGTTTGAGCCCTGGCCATCACGTTTGTAGGTCGATCAATGAAAACTTCAAAACAGTCAATAATGACAGTTACTTTCTTTCCGAATGAAAACTGAAAGCACTGCGGCATTGTTCTCCACAGGTCCTCTCTTTCTGCCCATGAAATTAAAGGGGAAAGACGAATGTCAATTACCATCAACCAAAGGGTCGGAATATGCGATATAGTTGTAATTGAAACTTTAAATCGATAAGCAGGATCTTGATGTGGAACATTAAGTCTGAGCTTTATCAAAACTAAAACAAATTCTTGGCACTTGTTTAGATGTAACGATTGTCTCTTGATGTGTGCATGAACAAAATCAAAAGTTTTCTTTAAGATCTCATATCATGGCAGACCTGTATAAAATCTTACTTTACTGTCATTTATAGAATAGTGTTCATCAAAAGGCTTTTCTTTATCATTTTTGTTGGACAAAATGTAGTCAAATTCTACAGTTTGTGTAGAGGCATCTTGACAGGTTTCAGTCTGATTTTCGAAACAGCTTGAAGCATCCTGATCTTCATCCATGAGAAATGCTGGGATCCCACTCTCTAATTCTGAGAAACTTGAGTTTTCAGGAACAAACAGGTTCCTGATGGGCTCTCCAGGTTCATTTAACTTTTTAACTTTTGCTTCAATTTCATTTTGTTGCTGATTAACTATGTCACGTCTTCTCTTCTCAGCTGCCCTCTGGGCTCGTTCATGTCTTGCCTTCAGATCTTTTTCTTCTTGCTTTTTCTTTGCATGGCCAAGATGCTGTGTTGGCACCCAGTCAATATTATGTCTGTCCCAGTCTTTGGCAGATTCTCCAGACTTGAAATGTTTACCGCAGATGCGATTGTTTTCAATAATTTCTTCAGTTAGGACCTCTCTGCTAATGGTGGATATCCACTGTTTTCGCCGTTCAGCTGTCAGCTCCTCTATCATCTTTCCCTGGCTGGTTATCACTTTCGGAACTCTAAAAAATCTCACACCTTTATGTCTACCACTTTTATTTGAGCAATCTACCATTAAACAGAGAACCATTATTGCAAACTTTACCAAAAGTAAAGTAAAACTTCTTCACGACTCGCAACTTTCAGTACCAACAACAAGGCTTCAACTGCAGAATGGTACACCAATACGGCAGACAGTAATTTTTTTGGCAAATTTAGTCACGTGACAGAAGACACAGTATTGGTTTATTGAGTTTTTCAAGTTGTTTATAATCGAATTTAGCAACATCATCATTGTTGAAGAACAACCTTGTTGCATGGTTGAAATTAGAAATGTTATTTACTGCATTTGGTTGTCTCGACAAAAGTAACTGCCATTGAGTTTCAGAGAAGGAGCCTTTTCACAGTGATGCCAACATGTCTAAAAACTGTGTGATTAGCTACATCATTATTAACTCGCATGTTGGAAGTAAGCATTATTACTTTAGTGAATGATAAATAAGCATAATACCCTTCAACACAAAGTGAGCTTGTTGGATTTGGATAGTGTAATGGCTTATCTAGTACAGGTGGCAATTGTGCTGGATCACCAACCAAGATAATAGACATACCACGAAAAAGATCATTCGTTTCGCCAGTTGCTTCACAGCATCTTCTATCAATCCATCCGAAAGTGCTTTGACCCAGCATAAAGAACCCATCGATAATTATATAGTGTACTAATTTACATCTTTGTTGCAATGTTGTCGATGCCAGACTACTTAGGCCTTTTGCATGTTGTTTTCTAACAGGTAGTTTTAATAGTGAATGTATTTTGACACCATTAATATTGAATGCAGCTTTACCAGTTATTGCAGTTACAGTACACTTATCTTGCAAAAGGGCTTTTAATGCATGAATGAGAAAACTTTTTCCAGTACCAGCCTCTCCAATAATTATAAGATTAAGTGGCGCTAATGCTTGTCCTGCAGATAAACTTAAGCTATGGTTCTGCCGCCCATTGTATATCTTCTCTTACATGGTGGCGAACTGATCTGTATTTATCAGAACTTGTCTTTCTGGTATTTGATTAAGATACCTTTGCTGAGATATCCAGTTTGGCATTTCACCTAATTGTTGTGCCGTATAATTACTTGTACTTTCTGACCAACAATGTGTGGAATGTTAAGTATCATTTAAACTGTTTCGCACAAGATTTGCCACTTGCATCCATTCTTCTTGAAGTTCCAAATTGTTAGAATTACCATCCAGTGAAATACCGAAAGGGTCACAATTGGTAGCGGCAATTTGTTGCTGGATAATCTCCATTTGTTTGCTCCAGTCTAAAAGATGCACTCTTGCGTAATCTGTTTCCATAAATTTCTGCCACTATTCTACGAAAGTGTTGTCAGTTTCAGGTTTACCATCCCAAGCATCTTGAATGGGAGCCCAAGGTTTGAAACGAATGAGTTGCTATTTGCAGTAGAGAGGGTATTTTTCACTGTGATGGTGCTGATGAAAGACATTTCTATCCTGCTGAACAAGTTTTTGTCCACAAATTTTTAAATTACCGGCGAATTGATCAAAATTTAACGACATAATATCTTGGTGGTTTTTTTCAAATTTGCATCTTGTTGCATATTTATCTAACAATGAATCATGAGTTACTTGATCGTCACCAACAATGGGCTGGACTTTTCTTGAACCATTCAAACTGACTGGCAGTACTCTGTAAGATGAACTCACTAGCCCCAATGAAAGCAAATGATGCATTGTCTGCTGGGCAGAAAAATCTTGCTGTCCCAATGTCTTCATCACAGTCTTCTTTATTATATCTTTGAAGGTATTTTGATCACTGGTCTTCATGGCATTAAAAAAAATTCTTTAACAGCATTTGATTGGGGCTCACCTTTTGCAGCATATTTGGTGACATATTCTACACAATCACGAAGAGTCATAATGAGTTGTATATCACAATTTGCATGCCAACTCTGTAACTGCAAGATCTGGAAATTGTTGACCCTCGAATCATTCCTTTTTGTAACAAGTTTCAATTTGAACTCTTGTTGTGAGCTGCTTTTGAGGCGGATAGGTTCCAGCTGTAGATGGGTTTTATCGCGTTCAGGTTTTGGAAAATGGAATCTGCATTTCATGTCAGTTTCATTTACTACTCTGAGGCAATAATTTGGGCTGCATCTTGTATGTCTTTGAACTGTATTTATGAGATTCATTAGATCTTCCTTTTCATTGGCTATAATGACTTGTTTTTGGCATGGATGCTATTGTGGTTTCACCCAATACTCATCATTTGGTGGCATTGGGTTGTATGTAGACAATAGCCAATCTGCATAATTGCAAATTACAGCAGATGCTTGATGTCCTTCTTTGATACCTTGCAGTACTCTTGAATCAGCTGGGCAATTTTTAATATTTGCTTCTTGTTTGAAGCCAGCTAATGCTTTTTGTGACAGGTCACACAGCCCAGGATCATTCTTCAATTTGGCAATGCCATGGCAATGAATGCTGCCACGTGCTTGGTATTCAAATCGATACCAATGCCAATCACAATTAAGAGTATCATATAACCAATGTTTTACAAAGCTCTCTATACGTTGGGAAAAAACCAGTCAGTCAAGTGTGGGTTTTCAATGACATTAGTTCTCCTTTCACTGGTAGATGAATTTGACCCATCCCTGTTATGCTTTTTTTGGTTTTTAATTTATTTTTTTTCAGATGCCTCTCATTGCTACCCACTGTAAATAACATTTTTGTAAAGATTGGACATCGTGTATTTAGCTCCACTTCTTGATTTTCAAAGGACACTTTTTGCAATTCAACCATCTGTGTGATTTTGAAACTACTTTCTTTATTAGAGCACAAATCTCATATCTCTAGCTGTATAGACTTTGCAACAAATTCTATAAGGATTTGTTGAATTTCTTTGTTTTGCCAAATCAAATGCGCTATTCCAGCGTTGTTATTAAATATAATGAGATGGACCAATGAATGAAACTCTTTTGAGACAGGCAAATTGGTCATTGAGCCATAAGATGCAAATATTACCTGTCAGAAAAAACAAAGTATTGTTTTAGCCACCTCATTCATTAATAATGTAGACCAGTGTCTTTTTGATTAATTTTTAAATATCAGGTATGTATATATGTTTTTATATTCACAAGAAGCAAAGACAATTTTTGTTGTATATGGGTAGATGTTATACCAAGATGCCGAGATATGACATTACTTTTCCTTACTGATGTTTGTATTCCTTGGATATATTGTCAACTTTGGCTGGAAAGGTCCAAGTGAGGCAAGATATTTTTCCTGAATATCTAATAGGACTCTTGGTCGCTTACCAGGGTCATGGGGTACCTCTTGGATTTCGTTTGTGCACTGCATGACATCAACGTTACACTTCTCCCGTTCTTTCTCTAAAACGTGTTTGGCAATGGCTGAGAGCTCAGAGCAACCCTTCTCTATATTTGCGGATAGATAAAGGATTTCAGACATATCTTTTTCCATGGAGGCTTCATTGTTTGCATTCTTTGGCAGGAAAATTACTTCCTGCGTTTTATCAACGAGATAAGAAAGCTTTCTTATGCGTTTCAACCACTGGACATCATCAAATGCTAGATTAGTGGAAGCAGGGAAACTCCCCTCACTGTTTTCCACATTTGTAACTGTACTACAGTCAACTCTGTCTAATTCGAACTCTATGGGGGAATCCAAATTTGTTCGAATTACAGAAAGTTCGAATTATACGAGTTTTCATGTAAGTGCCATATTTTACCCCTAGTTACCCCCATATCTCCGTTTTATGGCTATAAACTATATTTTTATGACCATTGCTATGGACTAAAGGCATTTTAAAGAAGCAAAACAGTTTATTAATTATTATAATAGAAAACAAAAATATATGGATTACGTCACAACATGGAAAATTGTTTTGCAAAGCGTTCATTACTGCCTTTGTCTAAGTGCTCCAAACTTTGTCATCTTTGAGCACACCCACGGTATATTTATCCGTTGGGTTCTCTGGTTGTCTTTTAGCTTCTAAAGCTTTATTAATTATACAGGTCTTCATACACTTTGGTACACGTGATACCCTTTTTCATGAGATAGAACGCTCCAATTTTTTGTAACAATAACCAGCAGTTCAGCATCGAAAGGAATTGAAATTTCGTTTATTGCCCTAATACCTCCTTTGCATCTTCAATGAACTTGACAGGTTCGGGTACTTTAATTAGTGCCATTGATAAAGTTCAACTGATCGAATCTAACTTCTAGAAAGTGCCACGCTTAAACTGGGTCGTAAAAATCACTGTATGGCATCCCGTACTAAGTCCCAGTTAGTCAATTTGCGTCAATTTGCCCAATGACGCAAGCTTCAATGGGTTTGCCAGAGACAAGAGCAAAAAAAGAAGTTCTGTCATCAGGTAATTAACTGAGATTAACACAAAGTTCGAATTACAGAAAGTTCGAATTACAGAGGTTCGAATTATAGAAGTTTTTTCACAAGGGTTTGTTAGGAATTTTTCAAGGGACCACAGAATTTGGTTCAAATTAGTAAAAGTTCGAATTACACGAGTTCGAATTAGACAGAGTTGACTGTACTACTGAATTCTGATTCTTGGTGGAGGGAAATAAGATCAATGTGTTTTGCGTTGAGTTCTGCATTTTCAATATCATCATCAATATCGTCATCACCTTCCCGTACCCATTGCGTCGTTGGTGAGATTTCAGAATCAACCAAGTTTATTAGGCCTATCTCTTTACTAGTAACAACTTTAAATGCCTTGTCCTATTTTTCAGCTTCAGGTTGAATTGCACTAGAAGAGGATGCATGTTTGGCTGCAATAGACTCTCCATTCCCTTCAGAGACTTGCTTTTTAGCAAAAAAGGCCAACTGTCTTTGTGACGAGTCGTGGAAAATCTCGCTAGACACTTTCTTTCCTGGATACTGTGTTTTAATGTGTTGGGTTTCAAAAAAATTATTGTCCATTCCCTTCTTGCATTCAAGGCATTTTACTTTCTAACGATATGTTCTTTTTCGTGCCTGAGTATTTATGGCTATTCTTGTTATTGGCTAGACCTATGGCCTAAAACTGTTAAATTTAAATTTAAATATTGGTAGAAATTCAATTCAAAATCCAATTCAATCCGAATTTGGTCGAAAATTTGCCCAAATTTCTCCAGTATTTTGAAATTACTGGGGAGGGGTTGTGACTGCATTTGCTGATCTTCAAAGTGCTCTGGGATTTGATTTCCATCAGGTACTGCAACTGCGATATGCATCTCCATGTCTGCAGGCTGTTCCGCTGTTGGAAGCTCTTGGTTCTAAATGGAAAGCTCTAGTTCCATGTCCATCACCATTGGTTGTATCTGTGGAAGGGGATACTGTGGTGGAATTTGATGATACTCAGGGGCTTCTTGCTGGCGGTTTTCAAGCTACAGTTGTTGAAGATTGTTGACAGCTGCAAGTACGTTATCGGGATTTCCTGTCTCTTGATGCTGAAGCTGTTGATTTATCTGTCTGCAATTCTGTACATTCTCCCGCACTTGATTTCTGCATCTGTCACCGGTTATAGTTCTTTTGGCCTTGCGCAGCATGTTGCAAGTTGTGATATGAAAAAGAAGTAGGGACAAATTAAATTAAGCAATATTATTGTAAATGTTATTGCTTGGCCTCAATAGCAACAGCAATGAAAATAATTAGGGCCTTGGGTAAAGCTACAACACAAAGAAGTAAGTATTATATGTTTAAAGGGGGTGGAAGTGTTAAGTATAATGTTCTAAATAAATCATTATTATAAAAGTAATGCTATGTGATATAATGTAAATTTTATGAAAGCCCTTACCTTAAACTGTGCTCGTTTCTGGTCAATAAAATGGAAGTGAGTAAATCCGAATTAAAATTATTGTTGACATAAATAAAAGAATCATAAAAAGAGACTCAGAATACCCCCACGTAATGAAAGTTAACCTGTTGAATCCAGTGCAGTTCTCAGCAAGAAATCAAGAAATGGCTACAGGGTAAATTTGTTGAAAACCGCCCCATCAATGTGTGTTTATATATTCCAGATGCATAGAAAAAGGGTTGTTTTTATCCGTGGTAAAGAGGAGCTAGTTGTACATAGGTTGCATTTGCAAATCCTTTAAAAACAAAAGTATCATTTTGTAATTGAAAGAAGTCTGTAAAAGAGAGGTGTCCGTTATTTGAAAATCGGTCAAACTTGGCCTCTTTTTATACAGTAAACAAATAATGAAAAAGCTAAATAGGGTAGTAAGAAGGAAAAACTGTAATGAATAAATTTATTTCTTACCAAGCATTGTGTCTTTTAAAGCTATGGCAAGAAAAGAAAGAGAAATTAGAATAGTCATAAACTTTAAATATTATGCCTGAACAACACGTAACCTGTTCTTGCCATGAAAAGCAAAGAAAGAAAAGCAAAAACTATTGACATTATTAAGCGAAATAGTGATAAAGAAGCTTGTTAGCTTATAATGATGCTTGTTAGAAAAAAACAACGTTCATAATACTTACTCAGCGATAAATAATTGCATCTACAGTTATTAATTATATCCTATCGATAACTTGGACAATGAAAATTAAATTAGGCAAAATCTAATTGTGCAAATAATTAGAGGCAGGATTTCTATTGTGCTATACAGCTTCCATGATTGGTTTATACACGTAACATGTTAAAATAGGCGGGAAAATTTTAGTGAAAAGGGAATTCCCCTTTGTCCTTCAGATTGGTTATAAATGTAGGAGGCATATATTGCACGTGGTGAAATTGAATTACATCATGGCATACCAGCCAAGTAGTAGTTAGAGGAAAGGCATGGTGAGAGTCCAACTGCATCTTCTTAAATCATTTCCATCTGAATAGTATGTATAAAGTATTCTCCAGTCTCACTTTCTGAGTTTAAAATGCAAAAATGGCTTAAAAAGGAATCATACAGGGAATAAATGACCACCGTTACCACTATAATTGGTGCAACTGCAACATCACATTCATGAAAGTGAATACCATGCATTGGGTAAGTTATTAGGTGAGGGTTTTGCAACGAAATCGTGTAAACATTTTTATTTTATAAATGATTCTGAATTATTAAAAATATGATTGAAGTATTAAATATACTGGAACATATAAATTGGAACATTTGGAACATATAAAATAAGAACATTTGGAACATATAATGTGATCAACTAGTAATGAAGTTTTGACCATCGATGAACTAAAAATGTGAAGTTTTTTTCAAATTTTGCGTTTCAACAGTAGATAATTTAGTGAATATTTTGTGTTAATGTCAGTTGTTTTAATTTTATGATGGTTTAAAAGCTTCTATTTCTTTCGTACATTGCTCAAAAACAGGACATGTGTAGATTAATTAAGAAATTATTCATTAACCAATTTCCACATGTCCTCCATAATTTTTGCAGCCCTTTGGGTGGGCATGGCCACCATGGACATTCGATTAAATTCATTGGTGGCCTTCCCACCCTTTTTCAGTTTTGTCTTTTCTGTGGCAATCTTGACAAAGGCCTCTTTTGGTAATCTGTGAATACACAACTATGTTACAGGTTGCTTTTTTGGTGAAAAGATATTATGCAATATTTGGAAAATATCAATTGAACAACTAAGATTCAAATAGAGAAGGTATACTTACACTATTTTTTTGTAGGAAGTCTCCCCCCTTCCTTGTCAAGCAAGGAAAGTTTTTTGTTCCTGCCCAATTCTTCGAATTGGGTAGCACATTCCCTTTTCAGGATGAAATTGTTTGTGTATGTTATTTTCTAGGGTACAAAGGCAAACAATGAAGGAATTGGCAACGAAAACCGTAACCATTAAATATTAACTATTTATTCTGAATTGTGCAAAAAAAGCTAATGAAATATGAAGTAATGTATTTGCTATAATTGCTTTTGCTTTGTCACCAAGTCTGATGATAATTTGTTTTTCTGGCTCAGGTTTTTTGGTTGCACTTGTAGCCATACCGAACCTTAGGGCAATCAAATAAACATTGTTTTTCTTTAATAAGGATACTTGGTATGTGAGAAACAAAACATATTTACATGAAGCGGTACTGATACAAAATAATATAATATGATACAAAATCAAAGTATTGCCAAACTGCAAATTCTGGAAAGGCACTACAGAAAATCCTCGCATATAAGATCTGCATCAACTTTCAAGTCCATCCCTTCCGTGTGCACAAAATTTATGACCTTTTGACTTGTGCAGCGTTACCAAATTGCCGCCACCCAGTCCAGTACGGAATTGGAAACAAAAAAGATGTTTCACAAACAATGCTTCAGTTGGCATAAGTTCTCTTTAATGTGTGTTCAAAAAATTATTTGCAAAAACATTTTTGGCAAGCCACTTGGGATGTAGATTTTTCGATTGTAGTAATGTTCTTCAAAGCACATGTTTCTGGCAGCAACTTCTTCAACAGATTCAATTCTTTCCACGAATTTTTTATGTATGTGAGATTTCCAATAAATCTATAATCAATTGGAAGTTCCATTCCTTTTCCCTCTCTTGAATTGTATCTGACACTAATACACTCTGCCTCAATTTCTCCATAATTCTGCAAAAATTCTGTCAAAACGTTTACATCTTTGTGATACACACGATACCCTCGCATGCTTGCTTCTGCAAAAAACTGCTATTCTTCGGCCATATTGAGGTAAAGATGGTGGCAAGGGCTTTTTTGTTTGGCTCTGTTGTTTAGCTTGGCCCCCTGAGAAAGAATCTCTATTTAGATTTAGTGAAGCCCAGGCTGTTGTTTCGGCAGGAAAATAATAATGATGTCATGGTCTTTCTTTCACTTTTGTGATGTTATTGTTATGTTAACTGATGTTACATGTTTTTCTTCGCACAAGTTTGAGCTTTGTGGGTTTACATTGTTTGAGTAAAATGCAAGGGACGTTATTCAAATTTGGTTTTACGAAGAAATTTATAAGCAAACATGGAACATCTTATGATATTACAAAATCGATGCCAAAAACAGCTTCATCAAATACGAAGCCAATTGAGTGTGAAGTTTGCAAGGACAATTTCACATCAAAACAGTACCTGGGTACTCATATGGAAGCATCCTGCTCCATCAACTCATTCGAGCGACCGTGGATGCGATCCCCCAAGTATAGGTTGCCCCAGTATAGGTTCTCGCAGCCCCAGTATAAGTTGCAGATGATGTAATGTGATATCACGTGGTCAAGGCAGGAAATGGTGTAAGCATGTTGACAGCACCATGCCCAGCCCACAGTAAAGTAAAAAAGAGCACCGTAGCCACTCGAATTAGGATGTACAAAAACGTTTTTACTTGTTATAATATATTTTTTGTCTTCTTGCTGGTTAACATAAACTATTTGCAGTATTATGTCCCGACTTTGGTAAAGTAAAATGCCCTTGTGAATATCTTTAATCCTCTCGTTCACCCTGTAAGACAAAATTTGTCTTCGTTGCTCATTTCAGAAAATCGCAAACTCTGTTTACCAACTGTTCACCTTAGGCCCAAGATAGCTACGAATACTTGTGACTTATTACGTGACGTACTTTAATGCCACGCTAAAAGTAAAGGAAGGTTTTGAATAAATGCAACAACCAACTTTCAAATGGTCAGACTAATATTAAATTTATATACTTTACTTTAATATTATATTAAAGTATAGGTGTTACGCATCCAGCAAGAGTATTGGTTTTAACAGTCTTTGATCGGTACAGAACTTCAAAAATGCTTTTAAAATCGGAAACATGGCTACTACTACTCTGATGAGTGTCAGACGAAAAGCTTTAGTATTTACTATGTTTCGCCATCTTTCCGATTTTAAAAGCAATTTTGAAGTATTGGTTTTACTCATCCAGCAAGAGTATAGGTTCTAGGCATCCAGCAAGAGTATAGGTTTTACTAGTCCAGAAAGAGTATAGGTTTTACTCGTCCAACAAGAGTTTAGGTTTTACTCGTCCACCGAGTATAGGTTCTACGCATCCAGCAAGAGCTGCCTCTTGGAACAAAAACAAAAAGGTGGGCAGAAGTGTAATTTATCATTGAATCTTCATATTACTGTGGGAATTTACTTGACGATTGCTGCTGATTGGAACATTAAACGAGGGCTTATATGAGGTACCACTCAAAATTTAAGTTTTTTTATTGTATAACAGGACAAAGTCTTTTGGGTATGGTGCACTAATGTATACATAAATACGTTAACAATTATGGAAACATTTCACAATTATTCACTTTTATCCATACCTCAATGCTGCGATTACTAATTTTTTTGATATCTCAGGTGGGCTTCTATTCAAGGAGGCGTTTAAAAGAGTTTATTAATAAATATCTAATGATGATCGCACTTCGCGTGAAACTCTGAATTACAACTAAAAAAGTCCGGTTCCAGAAGTATAACTTTAAAAAACATGTAAATACAGTAGAATCCAGCTATAACGAACTCTGTATGGACTTAGAAAATAGTTCGCAATAGCGGGAGATTGTTCTACAGAACGGAAAATTTTTCATGAAGAATTCCAAACGCAAATGGGCCAGAATGTCTATTGGACCCCCTTCAAGTATTCACACTTATGTGGCCCACTATGTTGTTCCAAAAAAAACAGCTTATTGGATGACAATAACAGTTATTGTATTGCAAAGTATTACGAAGCAATTGGAAAATATACAAAAACCAGAAAAATTGTCGGTACCTTTGTTGCCTATCTTTTTCCAACAGTAAAAATATGGCAACAAAAAGCTGAAATGTTAGCTGGTCATCCATTTCAATGGAAGAACCTACTTTGTGTAAATTTGATCACAATTTTAACTTCATAAGTTTTCTCAAAAATTCGTTCTATCGAGGGAATTTGTGGTCAGGGGATCGGAAGTTTGGTTCGTAATAACGGAAGTTCGTTATATCCAGGTTTCGTTATACAGGGAGTATTTGCTGTAGGATTTACTTCCCAGAATCCAAGGGACGGGAGTTTTAGTTCGTAATAAATGGGGCTCGTTATAGCGGGATTCCACTGTATCTAGTAGTTATCTAGTCATCATCAATATCGTCTTCCTCAATGATGTTAATAGAAGGACCAGCTTCGGTTCTGTTTGCTTCATATACACTACCATTTACTGTATTTATCGTATTTTTAGTTTGTGCACGGCATGCAGGGGCTTTGTCTGCCCGAAAAAAAACTGGACAAGAGCAAGGGTATCGGGGTCGGTAAAGCATGTTTTGCGCCCATGCCTATATGCAAGCTGCTTGATTTTTCCCAAGTTCTCTTCTGTCAGCTTTGCTGAATCAGTTGCTGAATCAAATCAGTTCAACATTGTTGAACTACAGTTCAGGAAAGTTGAACTGAAGTGGACATGTCCACTTCAGACAAATAATGTGTTTTCAGTTATGCAAATTTCTACGTAGGTAACCTCTGCATCGAAAATGTACTGAATTTGTTATACTGCCAATGTTCCAAAGCGAGTGAAATGAAGGCAATGAAATTATTGTCATTTTAAACAAAAAGTGGACATGTCCACTTCAGTCTGACGCCTTAGGGACGCCACTCAGGCATATTTCAGAAAACATCAAAAATTTTATGAAATTCGGTTTAAAAAGGACTGAACTTGCTCAGTTCGATTTAATAACGCAATGAGTTTTTATCTTTGCAACAATGTTGAACTTGAAGACAATACGGAATTTTATACCTCGAAAATAAGAAACAACTGAAACTTTGTGTACCAAAACACTAATATTTTTAAGCCAAATTGAGAAACCAAATTAAGTGCTGATCCAAGTTTCTTATAGGGTAGGTTTTTCAAAATTAGGGGAAAGACAAATAATGTGTTTTCAGTTATGCAAATTTCTACGTAGGTAACCTCTGCATCGAAAATGTACTGAATTTGTTATACTGCCAATGTTCCAAAGCGAGTGAAATGAAGGCAATGAAATTATTGTCATTTTAAACAAAAATGCCCAATAATATAACATTGAAAAAATATTTCGCTAGTGAGGTCAACTTAAAACCTGCAGATTTAAGACTGGTAATAAAAGCAATAATGATACATCCGCCGTACTTTATGCCTTCGTATTCCTTGCAAAGAGCACAGCTAATAGATTACAGGGAAGGCCTGTAACGCCGCACCATTTTCCAGATGGGTTAAAAGAGCTTTTCCTACATTGAATTTTTGATACGAAAATTTCTTGCAACAAAACACCACTCCCACACAAATTTATGTGTCCTACGTTTTTTCCTGAACTTTACATGAATATAGAATGGGCAAGCATATCAGCAAGGAAGGCTTTTTGACGTTCCAAGGATCGTGCTCTTTGGCGCCTTATTGCCATCCCCCACTAAATAATTTATGAAAATTCTGCCACTCCGTGCTCTTATTAGGACCCTCACCAATTGATTTTTTGTTGAAAAAGTCAATTTTGTGTCGGAAACTATGCACTCGATACTCATAATGGTTAATTTGAAAGGAGTTTGTTATTTTGAAACAAGCAAATGATGGAAGGTAGTGTCAGCTCGGGCAGAAAAACGTTGTTCGTCAGTTGAAAAAGTATACACTGCCAGACAATTTTCATAATTTACACCCCCCCACCTCTGTAATTTGGACCCCTGCAAATTTCTTCCTCATCTACACGAAAACTTTCATAGCTTCTGATGACCTGTTTTTTCTAATAAACGCCGCTTTTGAAGATGCGGCGTTTATTACAAATGCTTGGTTTTGCGGCGTTCAACAGAGGGCGGCGTTCTTTCTTTAGAAGAAATAAGGTACTCTCGCTGGATAAGTAAAACCTATACTCTTGCCAGATGATTAAAACCTATACTCTTGCTGGACAAGTAAAACCTATACTCTTGCTGGACGAGTAGAACCTACACTCTTGCGAATAGAACCTATGCTTTTGTCGTGAAGATAGATAATAAACAAAGCAGTTGGATAAATTATGACATATCGTTGACTTGGATAAGTTGTTAACGTAATGGTTGTGGAATGTGAAGTAATATTCGTCTACTACAACCAAGATATTCCTACAGGATGCATGAGGCTAGGGACCTTGCTTACTCTTACGCATGTTGGAATCTATGCTCTTGTCGTGGATTAACAGGACTTTAAAAGATTTTGTCGTTATGAAATGTGTATTTATTGTGATTATTTCAAAATTGTAAGTTATGCGGTATGCTTGCCAAATGCCAAACTTTTGTTCACGCAAAGACGCGTTATGATGGGCCTAAAATTTTCATAAATATTTTCGGCCTTCAAGGAAACAAAGTCTGCATCTGTGATTTTCTGTTCAACATAAACAATGTAAAAATGCTTTAGATGAACAACAAAATCAAGTTATTCAGGGCAAGATCAAGTATTCATTTTATCCCGGTGATAATATTTTGAAAGATCCAACAAGACACAACAGTGCGAATATAAAACATTGAACATGGAACAGAAATATTATAAAACCAAACCATATCACAACAACAAACTTTCTTATTAGGGGCTGTGGTATTCTGTTCTGTGGGCATAGTGCCGGCCACTTTGCACCAATATGTTTACTCCATTTCCTGCCTTGACCATGTGACATCACATTACATCATCTGCAACCTATACTGGGGCTGTGACAACCTATACTGGGGCAACCTATACTGGGGCGATCGCAACCAGCATGGGTGGCTCATTCAGGATCAAGTCCAGTCGAGCAGCATGAAATGTTCACCAGGCTTGGAACACCCTCTGCAAAAAGTTTGGAAGTAGTATTGACCGATGATAATGAAGTGCAAGTTACAGAGGTCACTGAAAAGGAAGGAAGAACCTACTCGTCACAGCGTCGTGGAAGCTGTAAGCGAAGATCATACACCTGTTGCTGTCAAAGAAATTTGTTGAATGTCTCCTGGGGCAACAATTTGGAACCGTCGTTCTCTAATTACGTAAATAGATTAAAGCGAGGCTAAAACAAAAGTTTCAACTTTAACAATACACTACCCACTAACAAAAAACGGTAGGAGCGTGGTTTTTTTAACTTTACCGTACAACCATAACCTTTCAATTCATGATTTTAAATTCCACCACCTATGAACATCACAAACCATTTTAATGACAATAAAGGCAAAAACCCCGTTAAAATAAGGCCATTCTGTACCTATGACGTCACTGGTACAGTTGAGGAAAAAAATTTTTGCAGCATCGTGATCAGCACCCCGGAAAAACCACAATAACCCTAAAAAGCACCATCTATTGTACTTCGATTTTCATACCAGACAATAGGGGACAAAAGTCCCTGGGACACCTGAAAATTGCATCCCATAATGCTGTGCTTCTGCACACTTTGTTCTCTGTGAGCAGAATGCGACCCCCCACTCCCCCCAAAACAATATTGTCTTGTGCAGCAGTCCTTTCTCGTCATCGGGCCAAAAGAATTTTGGCAATATTGAAAAACACCGCCTCTACAGACAACATTGTTATGGGGATGAAATATACGTGTCAGACTTGGTAAAATCCTGGGTGTCCGAGGACTTTTGTCCCCTATTGCTGGTTAAGTTAATAAACAAAACATGCAGTGTGAATTTCATTACCATATACCCAGATACAAAAAAGCCTTTGTGATTACACGGTTTGCTGTTTCGGCCAATTGTTTTGAGGTGATTGACCTATTGCTTTAGGTCGAATTTATTGTTTTTGGCTAGAAAGTGTGTCATCACGTGACCTCCGCAGAATAGTGATATTATTAGATCGTAACTAGTAAGTTATACATATGCTTTGTGAACATAATATTAATGGAGAATCTCATTATGTAAATGGTATTGAAAGAAAGGTGTGTATCAAAATCTGAACAAAATATCATTGTACAAATGATGTACATCAGTAGATCTACAAAGTGAAAGAGACAAATTATATTCTATTTAACATGTTGGTATATTACTATCAAGGTTAATAAAGAATTAGATTTGGATAAGATAGCCCTTGGGAGCAGAATATGTTGCTAGCGAAAAATTGCTTTTCCATAATTAGTGACTTTGTTTAACTGGAATAACAATTGGGACTTTCTTCACTGTATTATAATGTAGTATTAAGAATATGGTAAAAGCCCTCAGCAAAAATTAAGCGTGACTCAAGCAACGATAATTTCCTTTCTTTCACATGATTAAGAAGGTCCATTTAGCGTGGATGAATAAATATAAATGAGGAATTTGAAAAAGGCTGCATTACACCATGTGCTCTTTGCTGGTGTGGTTATTATAGGATAGCAATCAGCACTTGGTAAACAATAAGATAGAATAGGAAGGTGGGAAGTTTATGGATCTGCCTGAATATAGGTCACAGAGAGCCTCATATCTTAACAGAAAGTTCAGAAATAATCTTAAATAAAGACAGAATCTGTGGAGTTTAATTTTCCTTTGATGTTGATTCAATGTATCTCAATATAAAAACAAATAAAGAAATCAATGTTGTTGAGTATGACATTACAGACAAAACAGATCATGTAATGCAATTGCCACAAAAAAGCTTTATTAAATTAAATCAAGTACAAAGATTTGCATGGCTGGGATTAGTTTTGGTTTTACATTAGTTTCAATCATATAGAAGATTTCGAGACGATTTGCCCCCAGACCATTTCGCCCCCTAACCGATTCGCCCCAATCCCTGGTCGATTCGCCCTCATCTCTGGTCGATTCGCCCTCGTCTCGTTGCCAATTCGCCCTCATACCAGTTCGCCCGTTACTGATTATATTTCTGAATTCTCCTATATATGAGACATAAATATAATTTAAGGATAATATTTGTATTTTCATTTGACTTCTGAGTTGGTCAACATCTGATGTTCTTGCTAACTTGCTCAGGAAAGTTTATAGGTGGGCAATTTAAGCCAAGGTAAATTCGCATTTGGCCGTGCGCAAAATCATTTCATCAGTTCTTAAAAAAATGTTTACCATTGTTTCTTGCAACATCAAGTTGTGTTAGAGCATTTAAATTACATATTAATGAACAGAAAATCAATTACAATCGTTTCCTGTGTGAACGCAGTATATCGTATCGTAAACGGATCAAAATGAACGGAGCCAAATAAAAACGGTGTCGTGTAAACAGGGCCTTAATTTACAATTCACGATCATGATTCCGTATTTCGTTTTGTTTTAAAACACTTTCGCTAATAGTGTAACTTTGAGCTTCATTAACAACAGGATTTCATTGAAGAATGTGTTGATAAACAAACAAGGGAACGCATTAACATATTTGATCTCTCTGGGGGCGAACTGACCAACACCGCAAAATCAATAGAGGGCGAATCGGTTATCTCGAGGGGGCGAATCGACCAACTTGAATAGGGCAAACTGGTTTGGGGGCGAAACGTCCTGTTACCATATAGAACATTAGGATAAGCACCGGACATTGCGGATAACCAATGCAAAAGTACTTCATAATCATCATCAATGGGATGGGAATTGCTTGGTGAAAGGAGTTTTATAGGAGTATCGGGCTTGGCTGGTAAGGCAAAGAAGGCAGCCACAAAGTGAAAAGAATCGTCAAGAAAAATACTATTACCAAATTAAAGCCACTGGAGCATATGGGTACAGCATTAAACACTCTTTCCTAAAACATTAAATATAAAAAGCCATGAAACATAAGCGGAGTTGTCAATTTTGGCCTGAAGAAACTACATGTTAACAATGAGTGAAATACAATTGGCCTAAGCAATTATATGGGAACTTGAATGGGGTGAAGCCAAAAAGAAACTCTACTTACTCCTGAGCTGGGGCAAAATGAATGTTTCTCTCAGCTTTACTTTCTCTTATTTCAGCATCAAGTCCCGTTGCGATCCAAAATTTGTCAAACGAATATTCGGACAGCACAACCACCAGCATGATAAATTGCTACGTTGAAGAAACATAGCATAAATCAAACTCACACAACAAATTCTATTGTTATGCGTCCTCATTTTGATGTAATTATCTGATTGAGCTGGATTGGCTAACAATTAGACTCATTACATGGCGTCCTTGTGTTTAGCTCGACTCTCGCTACCCAACAGGGACTTATCACATTGCTATTGCCAGAACCGGACAAAAATGATTGGCTTCGATTTCATTTATTCTTAAATTTTTCATAACACGACCCCTTTACAAGCAAAGTCCAAAACTATGATCTGTAGGGATGCCAGTCTGTTTTGAAGGTTTGCTTGGCGGGATATTTGATATGAACTAAAAACCCACTTGCGTTAGTGCAGTCTGAGGGACACCTGTGGCATTGAATATTGAAAACAAACCAAATACAGCGGAGAATTTGAAGCAATAAATTGATTTTTATTGGGAAAACATGTCAGTGAAGCAATGAAAATAAACATATCGAAATTAAAGCAGCAAGCTTTTTGCGTAAATTGTAGAGTTGTAGCTACACGGCAAGGAGGACTTTTTAGATTTCTTGGGTTGAAGATGCAGATCTGGTAAAATCAAATGGTTGATAAAAAGTAAAAGTTTCCGAAACATTACTTTTGCAAGTCCTGCTATCAACAAATATGTCAATGCAAAAGAAAAGGTTCAACAAATAAACAAACCCTTAATGAGTGTAAAGCAAATTCTATCACAAATTTGGAGGAGTGTTTTGAGCTGCAAATTACCGGCCTATTCGCAAGTCCCATTAAAAACCAAAAAAATTTCATGGAAAACGCCAAACAAAACATCTTTCCTGAACCAATGAAATTCATTACTGCCTTCACAACTTTTCTTATATAAAAGTCGCTGAAAATCTTTCTAAAGAACTCCGTCCTTATCCATCACTGCTTTAAAAAATTCATACATTTGCCTTTGTTCTGGAGAAATTCATTTGTAACTTCATTTAAAAATGTTATAGTTTCATGCCATGCCAAGCTACTAAACCAGGGGGTAAGCATTTTTGACACAAACGCCGTTATTGGCCTCGATATCGATGAAAATATTTGAATAGGCCAATCAGAATGACGTATTTTGAAATCCTTCTCTGTGAATGGAGGAACAAAAATTTGTTTCCGAGTTCCGATTTTTGATGCTCAAATGTGATAAGTCCCTGTTGGGTAGCGAGAGTCGAGCTAAACCCAGGGATGCCATGTAATGAGTCTAGCTAACAATCAACCGAACAGAGGAATAGGAAAACATGGCGAACATGGTGGGCGAGAATTTTCTACATCCATCAGATGAAAAAAGGGAAAGTTTTTGTGCAGAAAGAATCTGCAAAGCTAATCTTGAAGAATCAGGAACATTGGCAATTTACTGTGATGTCTGTGGAAACATATATTGCATCAGATGTATGGTCATAAACAAAAAGAATTTTCAGATGATAAAAGATTCAAAGCACATTAAGATGGTGTGCAAAAAATGCATCTCGTTCACCTTCTCTAGCCTGTGCAATAAGGTGCACAAAGACAATGAAGTAAGAAAAAAGCTAAATGAAATTAATAAAGTTATTGGAGAATTTAAGCAAACATGCTCAGAAGTGGAGCATAAAATAGATAAACTAAGCCATTTAGGGGAAATGGGCGACGAATGGAAGAAAGCCACAAGTGAAATCAAGTTGTTTGGAAAAATTACTGGAAAATTAGAGACGCTTCCCAATGAACTGGGAAAACAAATTGAAACCATCCCGGATGAAATGAAGAGAACCTATTCTACGGCCCTCAAAGAGCAAGCCAAGCAAAAAGACGAAACAGAAATGATTTGAAGTGTAGGAGATGTAGTAAGGGACGCTTTGACTGAAAACATTCAACAACATGAAAAAGCCATCGAAACATAGAGAGCTGTCATGATATATGGTGTAAAAGAAGGGGACATGAAAAATTATGATGAGAGGTTAATAAGCGAAAAAACAAAAGTTACCCAATTTTCTCTGATGGTATGAAGATTGTAGCACCAGAAATAACTGCTGTACGCATATTGGGTAGATATGAAACAGGCAAGACATCCCCCAGACCTTTAAAGGTCATATTGAAAGAAAAGTTTGACAGAGATTAATGTTATCTCAAGAAATTGGGTGGTTAGCCTACCGGCCCGGATTGCTTGAGTAGGGATACGCTTTTACGGTCGGTTGTCCCGATTTGCCGTGCAAATTGTCCGGGCGGTAAACCTGGCAGTACTAACCGAATGGTCAAACTGCAAAATGATGACTGAAATCATAATGTAAATCAATAAACAATAAAAGAGGACAGGGAGGGTGGGAGGAATTGAATTGAACGTGTGCGAAGCACACTCGTAAAACAATGATTAACCCATCTATGGTCCATGCAATTAAATACCTCAAAGAAGAGGAGGTGAAAGACTGTCGATTTACAACGATATTGGAGATGCCAACCCCCTGGGTATGTCACTGCAGGATCAGGGATCCGATTCTTATCAACCCGTCAGCACTTTGCTGTGTGCAAATAACAAGGACTGGGTGATTTCATTTCTTTCCATATTAACTCTGATTAAATCGAGATTTAATCACCATTTAATGTTATCTCAAGAAATTGGGCGGTTAGCCTACCGGCCCGGATTGCTTGAGTAGGGATACGCTTTTACGGTCGGTTGTCCCGATTTGCCGTGCAAATTGTCCGGCCACAGAACACAGAGTGTGACCCCACCGATCGTAATATATTTTAATTTCTGTCTTGTAGAATTTAACTATTCCCTACCCTTAATAGCTTATATTCTCTTTTGGAGCCAGCAACCCTCCAAACAATAAGCCTAGAAAATGGCAGGTCAGGAACATAAGTATAATAATAAACGTAAAGAATCAAAAATCATAATGAAGGCACCGTAGCACGATCCACCGCGTTTAATCGGCGGTAACCTTCTAAGGAACATATATGCCGTAAAAAGTGGCAGGCAAAAGGCCACACTACTTAAAGGCTTGGCGATCATTGCGGTGAGTAAATGTGTGTTTGTGTCTATGTTCAAGACACTGTTAAATTCAGGTAATTGTCGTGACGGTGCAGAGGACAATTATACCCTTTCCAAGTTGCATCAATTTGTGTGTGTGTGTGTGTGTTAGGTACTTGTCGTGACGGTGCAGAGGACAATTATACCCTTTCCAAGCTGTGTTGTTAGTGTTGCAGCCATTTCGTTGCCGCTTTCGCGTTTAAGTCAGATATCGTGGTTGCAGATGAATTATCTGGGGGTACCATGGCTTGGGTACTCCGTCCTTCTTAGTTGGATATGCTGTCTGAATTAGAAATCAAGAATCAAAAATGTTCATTCAAAGCGAGAATTCCCGCTGGTATCTGTGTTTACAACACAAGGGGGGTGTGAGTATGTGATGCCACATAGCCCCAACGATGGCACATTTATGCCCAAGTGTGACATCACGCGAAGATATATTAAAGGAAACGTGTACACGGGCTGCCAAAATATAGCTACCCAGATTAAATCATACGGTACGTCGATATAAAGTAATAATTAATGTATAAAGAAATCAAACAAGGGGAAGTAATTCAATGCATGTCACAACCAGCAAACATGACCCCTATGTTTCTAGAGGGAGTTCTACCCGATCCCGAACCAGCCGTAGCCGTTGTTGCTGTACCTACACGAAAAACTGTGCAAAGTAAGTTTGTGAGGTCGCCCAGAAGGCTGCAAGATGGTGCTGTAATCTCCTTGTTTAAAGTTTCTGTTGTCCGGGGGGGGGGGCATTTGCCCAAAGCGACACATAAATGCTTGTAGGACTCCCCCCAAGGTTTGGCAGCAAAGACAAGCAATTTTAGAAGTGTTGCCACGCTCGACCTGTCGTTTCTCCCGACTGCGCAGCGCAGGCATGCATCATTTCTGTTGCCAAAATTTTACTCACACACAGCGACAATTGACGTGTAAATTAATAATTTGAGTGTGTGGGGCAAACACGGTTTTGTTTTTCCTGCAATTTCACAATTAATACCTATATTTCTTCGATCATCCCGTATGTTTTCCTTACGACCTACAAACTTCTAAAAATCCCCAAAGAAGGCAGAAATCAAATCCCGAAAAGAAAATAGATAGGCAGGCCAGGGGGCCTCAAACCATCGAGAGTTGTGAATAGCTGTGATGCGAACCTGTACTGCCCACCGGGTCTCAAGTTACACTGACAGCCGGTGCCTCAGTTCAATTTAGATAATAGAATAGGCCGCACCCATTCCATTGCGACAACAGGATGACCCCCCATGTGATGTCATCGCGCTCCCATGCCGACAGATGAACATGTTGATGGAATTCAGGAACCTAGTGGGCTCTGTCAACAAGTCGATGCAAGAATGGCCGGGCCAAACAATAGCCTGACAGCAATGCTGCCAACTGCCAATTAACGAAAGAGTTTCGCAACATTTCAGCTTCTTGCTGCTATATTTCTATTGTTGGAAACAAATAGGGAACGAAGGTACCAAAAAATTGTTCTTGTATTTGTATCTTGCCCAATTCCGTCGAAGAATACGAGTGCAGTTGTTAGCCATGGAGGACTTTCCATCGCTTTATCAAAGTTGACGTGCTCGGATGTATTACAGACGAAATTGTGAATTTGCTAACTATTGGCATGAAAAATTTTTGTGAATAAGTAAGGATGCATTTGATCATCTGTGCAATGTTCTTCATGATAACAGATTTACGTGAAACGATCTCAATGCTAGATTTATGCCCATGCCCCTCCTGCGGTTTAACGTCGCTATGCGTATGTGAGACATATATTGGAAATGAACAATGCATAGATTACTCTTGTATCCATGTTAACTACTTTATTATACACACAGTGCTGTGTTATAAGCAATTGTTATTGAATAAAATGAAATTGAAATTGAAAAAAAAACGCATGAACCCCGAGAGCCGAAGACGACAGAACGATTATAACAAAAACGAAAACGATGAACAAGGGAAATTCGAAAGTTGAGGAATTCAAGAAAATCGAGAAAACAGGCCAACAAGGCCAAATTTAGGTGTCATGCCAAAAGTTTGTCGGCGGCAAACAATCATGACATCCTCGGAGGGCGAGCCAGAGTATGGTGTGTTGGCCACCTTGCTCGAGGATCGATTGCAGGACATCGGTGAATTCCGTGAAAAGTCTATGGGGCTGAGCGAAGGCCGGGTCAGGGGAACAAATAAAACCCTCGCCAAAACATTCCCAAAAATGGCCGACCTTCAGGCCTGAACCTTTGACATAGGACTTTCAGGTCATTAGGGGAGTTTGAATATCTTGGCCCTTGACGTCTGGGTTGTTCGCAGTTGCCATAAACATATCAACAGAAATAGCGTAAATAGAGAAAGGTAAAATAAGGAACAATCTCACCAAATGACATGGTCTCCGACGAGGTCATTGTAAATCGGCAACTGTGAGTAGATACCCAACGTTGGAAAAATGTGCTTCTGGTGGTTGGGCACCGCAAAAGTATTGGCCGAGTTGATTGCAACCAAGGTACATAAATTCGAGGAAACACCAAAGATAATCCGAAAATTGAATTGAACGTGTGCGAAGCACACTCGTAAAACAATGATTAACCCAACTATGGTCCATGCAATTAAATACCTCAAAGGAGAGGAGGTGAAAGACTGTCGATTTACAACGATATTGGAGATGCCAACCCGCTGGGTATGTCACTGCAGGATCAGGGATCCGATTCTTATCAACCCGTCAGCACTTTGCTGTGTGCAAATAGCAAGGACTGGATGATTTCATTTCTTTCCACATTAACTCTGATTAAATCGAGATTTAATCACCATTAAAGTCTTAAGGAACACCTCAAATTTACATAGCGCTGAAGAAGCATATAGGAAATACTACATAGTGCGTGCTAGGACAGAAGAAGAAGAGAAGGAATTCTCAGAGATGAAGAAAATAGCTGAGGAAGAAAACAAGAAAGAATCCAGCAAGGAAAAGTACTTTGTAGTGAGAGGATACCCAAGTACATGGAGAATGGTAGAGCTTGCCCGAAAAACCAACTTATGACAGATGACACAAAAACAAAAAAACCCATCTGAACAGACAAAAAAAAGCAGCCAGAATGATGACCAACATACTGTCAAGATGAAATTAATAAATATCCAAGGTTTGACAAAGAGTAAACTTCTAGAATTAAATGATTTACTAGATGAAAACACCATTCTATTTCTAACAGAAACACAGCAAAGGAGCAATAAATTATTTGCAGATTCTAGTTACAGCCAACTAAGCAGTATGCGAGACATCAAGGATGAAAGAGGAGGTGGCCTGGCAATCATCTATGATCAGCAAAATTTTATTATTGAGCATGTTAAATGTAAACATAAAGATATGTTGATAGTAACTACAAAGTTCAAAGGACAGAAAGCAACTATCATACTAGTTTTTTTCTCAATAATAAGAGGGGAAGAAGAACAACAGGAAAATCAAGATATCATCCGAAAAATCAAAGAATTTACATCAAGTAATTTTGAAGATGAACTTATTTTTATAATGGGAGATTTTAATGCACATATAGGAATAATAGGAGAACAGCAGATAAATTGGAATGGGAAAGAAATACCAGATTTGATGTCAGAAGACAACCTTATTCTAATGAATGATACAGATAAATGTAATGGGCTCTACACATGGAGTAGAGGAGAGCAAAAAAGTGTCATAGATTTCATATTGGTGAATAAGAAGGCCTACCAAATATGCAAGTATACGAAGATTGATGAACAACAGGACTTATTTGATTGATCAGACCACAATCTGCTTGAGCTACAATTAAACCTTCAAACCATTCGAATTAATTGCCTGGGAAGCAATTTAACTGAGAAAAACGTTTTCTATAGAAGAGATGATAAATCAATGCAAATATTGACTAGTACTGTAGAAGAAGAGCTATTAAATACAGAGACAACAACAATTGATGACTTTAACCACCTGCTAGAACAAGCAGCCAATAAGACACTCAAAGCAACCTACAAAAGAAGAATTTTCCAAGAAGACACCACACTTATAGAGGCACCATAGATGACTGATATAATATGAGACGAGATCAAGAAAAGGCAAGAGAAGAACAGAGCAAGCCAAAATGAACCAGATGTAGAATTGAAGAACCAACTTTATCAAATATATAGAACCCAAAAACTGAAAACTCAGGCAATGGTGAAAGAAGAAATGCAGAAATACGAAATCAAGATCATAATGGACATTAAACAAGACAAGAGCAGAGGTAAGAAGATTTGGGACCACATAAAGAAACTTAGAGGGAAGTGTACTAAGCCAAAAGAAGAAGCATGCATGCTGTATGACAATGATGGAAACAAACTGAATAACATGGAAGCCGAGAAAACTATTGAAGAGTTCTGGACTGAAATCTATAACAAATACGACAATGAAGTTGAAAGCATATGGAACGATGAAATAATCTGCAGAGTTCGTGGAAGACTTAGTATAAGTTTGATAGCGAACAAGTAGAATAGCAAATCAATATAGACGAGTGAATTGCACTGTGAGAAAACGTGTCTTCTCTGTACAAAGTATGAACTAAAAAGAGGCCCTGGTCATATGGACCAGGATATAAATGATAAACTCTACATGCCCCCTTTTTGGGGATCATAATGTCGTTATTAATAATACTTCAATCGTGCGACTGTCTTGACATTTTGGAGACAAGGCCCTCGGCAGTCTTCTCTCTCGGGTGCTTCTTCTGAGTGTCGGGACTTCTTGTTGCGCCTCTCGTCTGCCCCCTTCGGTGATGGTCTCTTGTGTGGTAAAGAGGGCTGACAGCTTGGCTCATCACGACGTAAGGGGGGTGGAGTTTGTTGTAGATGGGGTGGATCAACGGTGACCTCGGGTTTTCGACACGATTCCAGTATCGGTCGAAGGAAACGTCGGTTTCTGAGGGTAACTCGGCGACTGCCATCCATCACGACCCGATACTGGCGGTTTGGGAGTGTCTCTGTGATGAACCCCGTGTTGTGCCATTTTGTTGGTCGGTTTCCTTTCTGGTTTTGGATTTGGACCGTGTCTCCAACGTGCAACGGGTCGAGGGGCTTTCGGGAATGATTGCTAAAAGCGGATTGGGCGTGATGTGTTGCTTTCTTGCCATGGCTTGTTCGCGACCGTCAGTGATCTGGTTCCAACCGTCTTGGAGGCGAATTTCTTGGATCGGCAAGTGGTCTCAAACGGGTCTTCTGAAGAGGGCTACCGCTGGCGAGCTTCCGTTTTGTTGACATGGAGTGTTTCTGTGTGTTAGTAAGGCTTTAACCGCTTTTTCGTTGTTGAGTCTGCCTGTTTTCGGGTCGACGTTCCCAAGAAGAATCCTTTTGGCTCTTTTGACTCCTACCTCAGCCCTACCATTGCTTTGGAGGTAGTATGCAGAGGAGAGTCGGCGGTGAATGTTCCAGGTAGTCAGGAAGTTACGGTATTTAAACGAGTCGAATGGTGGTCCCCCGTCTGATGCGAGTTCCAGTGGGACCCCGAATATGGCGAAATACATAAGCAATACTTTCTTGATGTATTCAAATGTGGAATAGTTGACGGTTGCTACTTCTATCCATCCGGAATATGCATCTACGTAGATCATGTAGCCGAATCCGGAAAGTTTGAAGAGATCTATCGCAACTTGCTGAAAAGGGTACTCAGGTGGGTCGGTTGAGATTGTCGGCTTTTTGCGTTGGGATGGGGCTTGCTCGTTGCACTGACGGGATTGATTACGGAGGACGCAGACGGCAGCGTCAAGTCTTGGCCAGAAGAACCTTTCTGGAGCGTTAGTGAGCATGCTGCTGACGCCTTGATGTGCGGCGTGGAGACCTTCTAACACGGTTTGACGTAAGGATGCGGGGATCAACATCTTCTTTCCTTTGAAGGGGACGCTTTGGATGAGGTATAGGTCATCTTTCATGCTCCAGTAATTTCGGATCTCTATGGTCAGTTCATCCTTCGACTTTGGAAATCCGTTGGCGATAAATTCGGCAAGTAGCGAGCATTCCTCGTCAAAGATTGCGTGGTTCTTGACGGTTTCCCACAAGACATTTTTGACGCCACTTCCTTGGGTGTTGGCGAACACAACGGGTGCTATTTCGCTGGATTCGTCATCGTCTGGTTTCACCGGGTTTCGGGAGGCAATGTCTGATACTTTCATTACTTTTGATTTCCCCGGGGACGTGTATAATGTCGAAGCTGTACATAAGAGTTTTCTCTTTGAAGTTTCGTACCCGGGGGTTTTCTATGGTTGACAGTTCCCTGTCGTTGAATATGTTGATGAGTTGTTTGTGGTCTACTGCCATGGTCAATTGAAGTGCGCCCATTACGAACATACGACAGCACTTTAAGTCAAAGGCGAAGGCCAGTGCTTCCGCCTCGAGCGGTGCGTAACGACTTTCACTGTCCTTAGTGAAATGAGAGCCTGCAAAGATTAACTTCCAATGGTTTTTACCACAGTCTGGTTGTGACGGTCTCCTGACACGTGAAAGCCCATTGGCAACCTTCGATAGCGATACCTCCCCCATTCGGTGATGAATGTAATTGCGTTTTTGGCGTTCTTGGCTAGGGCGAGGCTGTGGTAGCCATTCCACACGTCGACAACTGTTTTGCATGTGGACGGAGGGATGGTTGAGACTAGTTGGTGTGTGGTGGGTTTCACGAAGGGTGGCTTTGTTCAACTGCTGTAGGTCGACTGTGCGTCTCAGGTCACCGTTCTTCTTGGCTGTGACGACCATACGAGCACACCACTCGGTAGATGTGCCTTGTGGTACTTTCTCGATAATGCCCAAACGAACGTCTCTGTCAAGGTCTTCTTTGACGCGCTCTTTCCAATGGTGGGGTACGGGTATCGGGTTGTGGACCGCATATGGCTTACAATCGTCCTTGAATTCGACTTTCATTGGTTCCCGAGTCATTTGTGGCAGTGGTTGGTGGGCACACTGGTTGAATGCAGATGACTCAAAAGTTGTTAGTAACCAATCTTTCAGTCTCGAATGTTACTTTCAATAGGTTCAAATGGTATCTCTGCTGGTCTTGGTGGTTTTGGGGTACGAGGGATACACGGGCACAACTGACCTTTTGCGCATGCAGATGACTGTGTGTTTGGAAAACTCTCCTCTACAATACCCAAGTCCTTCATTGCTGTCTGTGAGAGGTAAAGTCCCTTGCAATTTTTGGAGATGTATACCATTTGGTGACTGCAATGGTTGTTGGGTTCGATTTTTAAAAAGAGGGCCCCCATGATTTCAAGGGGGGACCCTGTGATACTGATTCTTTTGTGTCTTGTCGATATCAAGTAGCTTTTTGGACAGTTCAATAATGTTAAGATTTCTGGTCCTGCCGTGCAGGTTTGGCAGCCAGAATCCGCTACTGCTTGTGTTGCACCCTGTTTTAATGATAAGGGTGTTGTCTTTCCAAAACGTTTGTGAGTTTGTCTTTTAATGGCTACTTTAATATGTACATTTGGTGGCGGTTCTGGTCGTTAGGGACTAAAAGATTGTTCTTTCCACTCCATGTGAGGTGGGGCGGGTTGGGTTGGTGTGATCTTCCCCCCGTTGTGTAAGGGGCCAGACGAAAATCCCCTTGGAGGTTGGCTGAGGCGACAGACGGGGGTTCTTCCACTTCCTCTTTGGTGGCTGCGTTGGAGCGAAAGGTGGTGTTCAATCTCTTTCGGCAGACGGCTTGGAAGTGTCCTTTAATCCCACAATTATTGCACGTTTTGTTGAAAGCGGGGCAGTCCTTTCTTGCCATTGTTTTCCCCTCGTGTTGTGCTCTGCCACACCCTTTACAGTTCTGGGTGCTTTTACTTGAGGGGCTAAAACCCTTTGAAACGTACGTACAAACTTATTGAGAAGAATAGCACAAAATGGATGAGAACAACACGAAGGTATATGGAAGAAACAGGAATTACTATTGGCAACCTAAGAGGAAACACAATGCAGATAATAAAGCAACAGATGAAAAGATGGGATGATGTATTATGGCACAAAGAATTGTCCGAGAAGAGCAGTCTAAGACTATACAGAATGTACAAACTGGAGATAAAAGAAGAACAGATATATGATAACAGACCGGCATCTATAATCTTCTATAGAGCAAGAGCAAATGTATTACCACTGAATGATAGAAATAGGCACACACAGAAAGAGACACATTCCTTAATATATGGCAACCCGGATGAAACAGAAGATTTATATCATTTTATAATGTACTGTAAAGGTTATAGAGAAGAACGTACAAACATTTTAGAACTACAGCAACCATACATACAGGAGAAAGAATCTGTAGTTGGCTATTTCTTATTTGGTAACAGTCACATTGAAAGGAAGAAAGAACAACTCTATTGAATGTGGAGACAAAGAGATCGCCAGACAAAGGCACTGAGAAAAAGCTAAAAGAAGAAAGGAGAACAAGAAATTGAAGAACATGAAACCCAGGCGCCAGTGGGAAGGCAAAACCTCATCCTATTCATCTGATCTGATCTGAACCCAGCCCAAACCCAACCCATGAGAAGAGAACTGAACTGAACTGAACATGCTGCCAGTGCGTCCTTCCTTTCGTTTTTTCTGCTATCTCACTGGGTCACTGGCGATGGTAAATAGGTTTTCCACATTGTTTTATATCATTGCGATCGTTCAAGTTATATCTTTAAAATAATTCTGTAGGGTTTTTGTTAAGGTTTTCATTCATTTTCCCAGTGTATAAGACTTGAGGAAATATAGTATTTCATGAAATCCCTTGAGAGTAGGCCACATTTAAGAAAAACGGATTAGAGTTAAGATACATTGTCTGCATTGGAAAATGAGATAAGATTCTGTGCTTCTTACGTTTTGTTACATGTATTATTCGTCGATTTTAGGTAGTGCATAATTTGTGTGTTGGGATGTCAATGTCAATGAAGACAATTGTTGACTGTTCTTTAGGTAAGTATATTGAATTACAGGAGCCCATAACGCATGCAAAAGGCCATCTAGTTCATTTATAAAGACGGGTTTTTGAAATATATTTCTTGCAAATTTTTAGGGTTTGTGTCACAGGATGTGAAAGAAGAGTTTAAAGGTACTGTTGGTGATAAATATTTGTTGGCGAAATACATGGCTTTTCAAAGGTAATAATCTTGTTATATTTTTCCACAATATTATTATTATTCACTCTTATCAGGATAATACACAATTTAACAATGAAGCAAAACAAACAAATAACATTGAAAGAAAACCAACAAAAGACAAACATTAACACAATTACACTTACAATTCATTTATATAGATTTATCAATGTATGGATGAAAGTATTTTTCAGCGTTACCTGAGTTTCCTCACCAAAATAAACCACTATGGGTTCCTTCGCAACTTCAGGCTCAACTGCGGCAGGCTCATTATTGATTCATTTTCACTATCCATGTTTACACTATATATAAATATATTGTCATTGTCAGTCAATGAAAGGTGAGTTAATAGGCTATCAGTTGTTTGAATTTGCCTCTACTGTTCTCTTAATGTAACAATCTAATATATATATTCTGCGGAGTCACGTGATGACGCACTTTCCTTGCCAAAAACAATAGATTCGACCCGAAACAATAGGTTGAACGCCCCAAAACAATGGGCCGAAACGGCGAACGAGGTATCCATAAAGGCTTTTTTCTGAGGCCCTTAATCTTCCCTATTTTTAAGTGAGCTGTTCCTTGCCGGCTCAACCAGAAAGTTATCTATATGAGAGCTTACAGTTTTGACTAAAAGGTTAGGAAATTCTTTGTTAAAGTTCGCCTAATTGGCTATCACGAAAAAACGACGGTTTATGCTCGTGAAACTTCCAAATTCGCGTCGCGAAATCCATTTTCGAACAAAGCATTCGCTGTTGACGTGATGCGTTTCGCCTCTTGCTGCAGTGTGATTGGCTCTTTTCGCGCGACCCACGTGCGTTGTCGATCGTTTTTCGTTATTCGCCCTCGGCTTGCAGGCGACGCACGTGAATTTTCGGTCGTTTTTCGTCCTTGGTGGCAGCAGGTACTTTTGGAGAAGACGCGTGTTTTTGTTTTGCACACAAAGAGCGCCTTTCAAACTGTTTTACGAGCTGAATTATTTTGGTAAAGAGCTGCTAATTGTTTCAAAGACCCCTGGAGAGTTGCAGGAAACAATTGGGAACACAGGTGATACCTTTGTTTTGTATTTTGAGTTGAAATAGTTATAGTTTTTGTAGTAGAGGTTGCTTCCGCATGCTTGCAACTTAGGCCCAATGAAAACAAAGTAAAAGTTATGAATTTTTCAGGCGCTATTTGCACGATTTTCCTCATTTAAACTTTCGACAAGTGTTTGTATGTTTGTATAGTAGGTATAGTATGTTTTTATAGTACGTATAGTATGTTGGTATAGTATGTAGGTATAGTATGGTTTTATAGTAGGTATGTTTGTATAGTATGTAGGTATAGTATGTCGGTATAGTATGTAGGTATAGTATGTAGGTATAGTATGTAGGTATAGTATGTAGGTATGGTATGATTTTATAGTACATATAGTATTTTTGTATGGTAGGTATAGTATGTAGGTATATAGTATGTAGGTATAGTATGTAGGTATGGTATGCTTTCATAGTAGGTATAGTATGTATGTATGTATGCATGTATGTATGTATGGGCATGAGCGAAGCGAATGCAGCGCGCGAAGCGCACCAACCAGATTAAGCTCATTTTTACTCAACGGGCCCCAGCCCATGTATGTATGTATGTATGTATTGTTGTATGTATGTATGTATGTAGGTATGTATGTATGTATGTATGTATGTATGTATGCATGGGCATGAGCGTAAGCGAATGCAGCACACAAAGTTTGCCCTATTAGTCAATGTTTTTCTATAACAGATAGACAGGCGAGCGCAGCGAGCTAATCCATTGTATGTGGGGTTGAAAGGGGCATGAGCGTAAGCGAATGCAGCGCACGAAGTGCGCCCTATCAGTTAATCTTTCTTGATAACAGATAGACAGGCGAGCACAGCGAGCCAACCCATTGTACGTGGGGTTGAAAGGGGCATGAGCGTGAGCGAATGCAGCGCACGAAGTGCGCCCTGTCAGTCAATGTTTCTTTATAATAGATAGACAGGTGAGCGCAGCAAGCTAATCCATTGTATGTGGGGCTGAAAGAAACATGAGCACTAGCGAATGCAGCACACGAAGTGCGCCCTATCAGTCAATATTTCTTGATAATAGAGAGACAGGCGAGCGCAGCAAGCTAAGCTATTGTACGTGGGGTTCTAAGAGGCATGAGCACTAGCGAATGCAGCGCACGAAGTGCGCCCTATCAGTCAATACTTCTTGATAATAGAGAGACAGGCGAGCGCAGCGAGCTAAGCTATTGTACGTGGGGTTCTAAGAGGCATGAGCGCAAGCGGATGCAGCGCATGAAGTGCGCCCTTTCAGTCAATGTTTTTTGATAATAGATAGACAGGCTATTGTACGTGGGGCTGAAAGAGGCAGGAGAGTGAGTTATTGTAGTATTATTATTACATTATTGAAGAGAGTAAGTTATTATAGTACTTACCTTCTGTCTTTTGTAGCTCAGTCATTCAATTAATATCTTCCAAATATTGCATAATATCCTTTCACCGAATAAAGCCAATAACATAATTATATAGTATTATATAGTATAGTAGGTATAGTATGCATAGTTTGTTTGCATAGTAGGTATAGTATGTAAAGTTTCTATGTATAGTAGGTATAGTATGTATAATACATACACAAGTGGAAGTCTGTAAGGTAGAGAAAAGGAGAGTTATATACCTTGCAGGAAACCTGCCACATTAAAAAAAACTATTAAAACAGTGGTTGAAAGAAAATGGTTCAAACAATGTAGATATATATAATATATAGATCTACATAATAAAGAACAGCAATCAAATAATAATTAATAACATTATAATATAACAACTTATAATATATAAATAACTATTATATTATAATAACTATTTTATTATAATAACTTATTATATTATAACTTATAATATGTAAATTTCCATACTAAATAGTTTTGTAATCTCATAGTTATTTTTATACGAAAGTAAAAGAATTTTACTGAATGATCATACTATGTTTGTATATTTATGTATGCCAATTTTTGTCTACTTATGCCATACTTCTACACATTACTTTACAAGTGACTATTATTCAACTTAACATACCCTTTATATTTTTTCACCAATTTGTAGTTCAGTCTATTCCAAAGTGAACTCGAATCGCGCGCTCATTCACAGTTTTGTAAGTATTTCCTTCTATTATAATCTTCACCTCACGCTTGCTGTTCCTGTATTTATACGTAAAAATTAACTATTATCAGAATTTCATAAAATTATAAATGCAGCATTTTCTAATCCTTATTTTCCTCATTCAATATTTTCCATTTTTTATTTGAAGAACATTTTAAACATGGCAAGTGCAAAGCCGAAACAAAACCAAATTGCCATCACATTTGGCAAAAACATAAAAGTAATTATATCACATACATTCTTTCCTAAATCTAAATATTCGGGCAATTTTCATGTTGTCCATTATTCTTCATATGCTCTTGCTTATAGGAGATAACATACAGCAATGTATCATCCCTAAAAAAAGAATGTGCCAACCAATTCAATGAATTGGTTGGAAAAAAGTTTATTTTGGTTTTCCCCACCGGAAAAAGAATTTCAACACATGAAATAGTGTAAGTATATCTTTTCCATCATGTTTCACACCTCAAATATATGCACTTGAACAATGGCATAATATCTTTTGGCTTTATGTTACCAACCTGTAAAACATAACTGTTAATAATGTTAATTTGCAGAACACAGTCAGAGGCCTTTATTATAATAAAAGGTGACCTCAAAAAGAAATCTGACAAAAAGGGTGGGAAGGTCACCCAAAAGGAAGGTCCTCCACAACCATTCCATGGTGACCATGCCCACCCGTACCAAGTAGCACGTGGTGCTCAAACTGTTAAATTTATTTACTTTAACATGTAAATAGTTTGTAAATAGTATAGTAATAGTTTTGTAAATAGTTTTCAACATTTTGTTCAGTTTTTAATAAGTTCCATTCAAATTTAAATAGTGACACAGTAAAAACCCACATATAAGAACCACCTAATTTTAGCAACCTACCACCTAATACTTTCTTTCATTTTTCTGCATACTTTTTCATATTCAAGTTTAAATTACTTTGTGCTACAGTTTTCCTATAATTTATCTTTATTCCACCACCTTATCCAAAAATATGTTTCATTGCTAGCAACCAATATCACCTACCTACATAATAACATGAAAGTTCTTATGTGGGTTTTTACTGTTTGTAGATAGTTTGTAAATAGTATATTTAGATAGTATTTAGTTGTAGTTTAGTGGGCTTGGTCATGCATGAATTAAAAAATTTATACAAAGTTACGCACTAATAATAATTTACCTCATTTTGGCCTAATCATCAATCTCACAAATGTTCCATTCATGCATGGTCAATGCTTTGTTGTTCCATTCCTGTCAACATTTTTCAACATTTGGTTCATTCTTAAATTTAGTTCCATTTGCATGCTATTGTTTTAATGTTCAAAAAATTATACACTTACCACACAAAAACCAAGCAGGAGTGGCCTTTACTTTGTTGTTTATCAACCAAACCAACACCTACAAGTACAACCACACAGTTATGTTTTGAAAATATCTCAAAAATGTTTCATTTATGCATGGTCAATGCTTTTTCTGTTGAAATTGTTCTTAAATTCAGTTCATTGTTAAATTAAGTTCCATTTATTTATTGTTTTGATTTTAAAACCCGCATATTAATTATACACTTACCACACAAATAACCAAGTAGGAACAACACAACCTTTCTCCTTTTCTGTTCAGCAATCAAGACCTGCAACAATAAACATTATGTGAAACCAGTTTCAATAATTTTGAATACTTTTAGGACACAGTAATGCACCTCATTGCTTATATTAGCTATCTAACCAACATAAAAAAAGAAGGATAGCACATTTCAATTTCAATTATTCCTATGCAACTCCTCTGAATTTGCCTATTTTTCTTATTTCGTATAAAAATAACTACAGTAACAAACTTACCCAAGCCTGCCATGCATGTTGACTAATTTTCATAAAAGGATGCATATTCCCTTCCAATATGTCCAAATTCTATAAATAATGGATAGCAATTAAAGTGAAACACACCATAACTCATTACAGTTTGTGAAATAGCAATTGATTGAAGAGATTGACAAAGATCCAATTATGTTATTACCATTTCTCTCATTCCTCCGATTTGAATTTTCTGAATCGCCTCTCTCTCTCTTCCTGTCCTCGAGTCGACGACACGCTGTTCGGCTGTTCCTGTGTACGCAGCGCAGGCTTCCCTTCCTTTGTCTTCGTGCACACGTGCACACGTGTCCGTCCACCCTAAAGCACACACTCTCTCCTTTCACACAATCAGTCTGTCACGTGCTAATTTTTTCCTTCCCACCTTTACAAGTCTAAAGGACGAAGGGAAGCTCTCTTTTCAAGAGAAACTTTCCCTCCCTTTTTATCACGTGATGTGTATGAACCAATAGTAAAGGGTTTAAAGTACAATAGAATCCCGCCTCTGACAATTTGCATTATCACATTTTGTCTACTTTTAGCTGGACGATTTTTCAAAAGGCTATTATTATTCACACATATTTATCGCTAAGTAAGTAATATAAATGTTCTTTAAACAAATATAACCTAACAATCTTTATTCATTAATATTTTGCGAAATAATTTTAATAAATATTTTTCCCTTGGTATACTTTTAACAACAATAACAGGTTGTGTGTTGTCCAGGCATCGTTTGCAAAATAACTATTTCTTGCTCATAACTATTCTAATTTCCCTTTTGTTTCTAACCATATATTTGAGAGGAAGAAGGCTCGGTAAGAAATATATCAAATAAACGACAATTTTTTATTATGACTAACTTCTCATTACAGTTAATTATTCGTAATTGGTAACTCTTTCATTCTGTGTTATTCTGTGCCCAGGCAAATCGATTTTAAAATTTTAAATTTCGGACACCTCACCTTCACTAACTCCTTTCAACAATGAACTTATATTTTTGTTTTGCATTGTTTCTCTTTGTAAATTTTACCTCAACTAAACTTAATTACCAATAAAAAGATCATGTTTGTTTAATAGATCTTTAAATATATCAACAAACATTTATGGGACAGTTTTTCAACATATTTACTCTGAAATAATAATTTAACTTTTTGGTTTTTTTTAAACTAAACTAGATTCAGCAGGTTAATTTTCATTGCGTTCAGATATTGTGATTTTCTTTTCAAGATTCCCTCCTTTATATTACTGATAATTTACTCTATTACATTTTAGTGACTGTTCAAGTAACAGAAACGACCACAGTTGAACGTAAGTGTATTTATTCATAAAATATATATTAGATTATATGTCAATGCTTTCACAATGACTTCTATATCAATTTCAACTTATTTAAGAAACCCTTTAAATAAATGACATTTACTTCTTTATATTGCAGATTTAAACAAGGCTAATTATCATCACTGTTGTTGCTATTTAGGCCATTGTCAACAAGCAATAACATTCACAATAATATTGCCTAATTGTATAAGTAGTATATATATGCTAACGAGCAGCCGCTTTTTTTTAATGTTTAAGGATTCAAAGGTTAAATGTTTAAGGATTACGGATTGGACATTAAATGTTTAAGGATTACGGATTGGACGTTAAATGTTTAAGGATTATGGATAGTGTAAGAGAAAATTGATGTAAAGAAAAAATTGAGTAAAAATAAATGAAGTGTTTTGGAAGATATAATGAGACGTGAGATAGAATAATATGAAAATGCAAGAAATCATGAATAGAACAAAGTATGATTGTTGTGTAGAAAAGTTGATGGATGAGATAAAATATTGTTATGGTGTATTGTTCATGATAACATTGATGACTTTATTGTTCACGTTTGCGTTTGGAGTTTATAGTTGTTGTGTTTTAGCGAGATTGTGGGGTGACATGAATCTGCGATATTGGGAAAAAAGAGAGCGATGGAATGTAATATGATGATAGATGTTATTGGAAGGAACATAGGAAGTAAACGTAACCATATTGTTGGAAATAATGTTGAAAAATAAATTTGAAGACAAAATTGTATGGTTAAAATGGGAAGAAATAAATTTCCGTGACATTGATCGAGTGTTATCTGTTTGATGAACATAACGTGCATTGGAGATTGATAAGATAGAAATTGAATATGTTAAATGAAACAGTGTGTCCTTCATGTCCTTCATTACCAATGAAATATCAATGGGAAATTGAATTAATGAATTCAAGTATAGGAAGTTTGATAATAACCAAATGGTTAGTGATATTTTTGTTTACATGGCTATTTGTATTCAACTGGCATCATTTTTTTGCATTGCAACACATAAGAAAGTCATGTTATAAAACGGAAGACATGTTCGTAAAAAAACGTCGAGCACAAGAAATTTGAAGTGTTAAATAAAAAAGAGTGATAAAAAAGAGATTCACAGTTTTGTAAAAGAACGAGAAAGAATGAGCGAGTCAGATATGGAACGAAAGAAAATACGAGATATAGATGTGCAGTTAGCAAAGTTAAAATGGCGTAAGGAGTGTGAGATGGCAAAAATAATATCCATCGAAGGTTATGAAACAGATAAATTGCGAAATGTAGAAGAGCAAATTGAGAAGTTAGAATACCGTCGTCGTCAAGTTGAATTTGGTGAATTAATAAAAAACAGTTAGATAAAATAGTTAAAAAGGATGAAGAAGAGGAAATAAACCAATTGATCAAGATGGAGTGTTCAGACTTATTAAGTTTAACGCGCGACGACAAAATAAGAAATCTTAATCGTCAAATTGAAAATTTGGTATGGCAGAGAGATGTTGAACAAGCTAGCTTTCCGGTGACTGGAAAAGTCGGGCCGCCTAACGGAGTGTACGAGAACATAAAAGAAGTAGAAGAGTTGAAAGAACCTGTTAAAAAAGATAATGAGATGTTGAATGAGCTGTTGGAGCAGATGAGTAGTATATCGATGAAAGTTGAAGACATAGAGAAAGAAAGAAAGAAGGAGAAGTCGGTTCAATATGATTTGAGTATGATGTATGAATTGCGGGATGAACAGAGTGCATTAGATCAAAGATTGTCGGCACAAGAAACAAGGCTATTGTCATTAGAAGAGACGGGAGCAGAAAACGGACGATTGATATGGAAGATAGGAAATTTGACAGAAGAGCGAAGTAAAGCAATTAGATATGGCAATTCATTGTTTAGTCCAACATTTTTAACTGATAAGTTTGGATACAAAATGGGAATGAGACTTTATTTGAACGGGGATGGGATAGGACATGGAAATAGCGTGAGCCTATATATTGTTGTTTATAAAGGAGAATTTGACGATATATTGGAATGGCCTATGCTAAAGAGAATTAACTTTAAGATAATAAATCAGAGTGACAGGAAAAAAGTGAGGAGCAGAGTTTTACTACAAAATCATCTGTAGGCGCATCGTTTGAGAAACCTAAAAGCTTTAAAAATATAGCCCACGGTTTAGCGCAAATGTTGAGTTTGAAAACTTTGACGAAAGAACCCAGATTTGTTAAGAATAATCAAATGTTTATAGAGTGCACAGTAGAATAGACGAATATATGGTTTCAAATTATATGTAATTAAAAAAATGCAAATTATATGTAAAGTATTAAAGTATAGAATATATGTTAAAAAATTACGAGATATATAAAAAAAGGAAAGTTTTAAAAATGATCATTCACGAACATATCTTCAAAAAGGCTCATATCATCTACATCGAAATCTTCTCCGTTCACCCACTCCTCTGTGGCCTTCGCACTAGCGAATCTGTTTGATACGGATTCATATCTGGCGCTCCTCCCCCAATCCACGACGAGTTTCGCCGATCCTTTTTCTCGAATCTCTTGCTTCATTTGTTTGGCCATGGCATTAAATTTCTCTTTTATTGCCTTGTCCTTCCACATTTCTTCGATTTCACTGCTGTGCGCCAGAGAAGGTGCACTGCACTGCACTTCCTCTGCCTTCGTGAGGCAGAGGATATAGTAGCCTGCGGGCACGTCTTTTGCTTTTTTGTAAATGTATACGCGCATATTGCTAAAAATCACAAAAATATAAAATGAGTTAAAAGAAGAATAATTTAAAAACGTAATCCTAAAGCAAGTCATTGAGCTATTGGAGCAGATGAGTAGTATATCAATGAAAGTTGAAGGCATAGAGAAAGAAAGAAAGAAGGAGAAGTCGGTTCAATATGATTTGAAAAAAAAAAACAAACTTACTTTTTCTTGTCTTTTTTTTATAGTTGATCGTGTCGTGTCTTGCAAAATTATGTGAATGAGTGATTTTTGAGTTAAGTGTGTCTCCTTTTATTTCTTTACACTGTGCATTGGCCATTGTAACTCAAAACAAACATTAATGGTGGCGGCTGATGAAAGTAGTTACCCAAGTTTTTTCCCCATCTTATTTGCTTACCATAGCTAATGGAGCTAATGATTTGACGATGATGAGGATCACGCGATGTTCTGAGCGTGTGATGTTCTAAAAACGGATAGGAACAAAGGTGAAAGAGCAAAAGTCAAAGATCAAAGGTGCAAGAATAATGGTTAGGGTGTATGTTGATTGATGAAATCGAGAACAAAGAATAACGGTTAGGGTGTATTTTGACTGATGAAATTTATCCCAAGTTTTTTTCCCAAGTTATTTGCTTACCATGGCTAATCGACTTTCAGAAGTGCCGCACTAATTAGTTAATTGATGGAGATGCGTACAGTCAAACATGAATTCTCGACAAAGGTAGCGTGATGGAAAATCTTCAAAGGTTCCGTCGCGAAACCTCAGAGCTGCACATTTACTGGCAAATCTCCGATAAACCAGCATGAACACCTTAACAATACAATGCAGCACATCAATAGCATGCACGCGACTAAAATTTTTGAGAATGAGCGTTGTAAACGAGTTGTTTTTCACTCAACTCAAAGTTATAAAAAAGGGCTCGTTTCTCCCACACTGCAATTTTATATTCTGTAGTTTTGGCTTTTTTACTTTTAGCAACTTTTCTTGTACAGCTGAAACTGCTATCATACTTTGCTGGAGTGGTTGCTGCGTTTTTTGTCACAGCCCAGGCAGTATATATTTGAACGTATTTGTAGAATTCCGAAATTCAGTGGATGTGGAATAATTTGATTGCTCTCAGTTTGGTTAATCGTTACGCGTATAATATAAATTTTGGAAATTCTCAATATTCAAAGATACAAAGCAAGCAAGTGCAAGATAGATAAGAGTGTGTTGTTTTGTGTACCCTGTTGAGTATTGACAGTTCGATGACATGCTGCTGCTGATAATCAACATACCCTGAAATGCTGTCCTTCAAGCGATAATTGGATCACGTGAAAATTGGAAATTTGTCCTAAGTTTTTTTCCCAAGTTATTTGCTTACCATAGCTGATGGACTTTGGAATCGAAAACAAAGAATAATGGCTAGGGTGTATGTTGACTGATGAAATTTGTCCCAAGTTTTTTTCCCAAGGTATTTGCTTACCATAGCTAATGGACTTTGGAATTCTAAAAGTAGAAATGATTGATTGCGAAAAAAAAGATGAGTTTTGATTGGAGATTTGAAATACAATTGTTGGTGAAGCTTTAAATACGCTTGTCAGTATTGAAGGGAGCACATTTGCACGAACTACGCTTGAAGTCAGACATCATCCAACAAGATGCCGTTCGCGAAGAAAGTAGCTGAAAACGGAAGGACCTTTCAAGATGAAGGCATGTTGAATTTTTCAGAGTATTCAACTGACGAAAGAAAGGTGGTGTGTATTGTAGCGCCATATCAACTGGCAGATGCGATCACCGACATCATTCAAGCAGATCTACCGCACCCGCTGGCAATAAAGAAATCATTTGCGGAACTGCGAGTGACAATGGGGTTTACGGTCTGTATTGATAAATTCGTTAATTTATCGTATGCGATCAAAGTAAAGGAGATAATGTCGATGTGTTGTCGTAGGAGTGTAGATGAAGAACAGCTCTTAAGATATTATAGAAACGAGTTAATGGCGAGTATGCGTAAGAAAAGTTTACGGAAATGCAAATGGTTTTAATAAAAATTATGTTTCCGAACACAGCTCAGTTAGAGAAAATGAAATATTTTTATGCAAATACTGATTTTGCTGTGATTAAACTGGAGGAAAATCTAGAGTACTCGAAAGTAGAGAGTAAGAAAAGGCAGTTTAAGGCAATAGAGAAGGAGTTTGTGAATGCAAGTAAGAGAATTAAAGTAGACGAAGCTACGCAGCAAAATAATGAGATAGAAGTAACAGATCCTCCGAAGGATCCACGAAAGAGACCTCTTGATCTATCGAGATGTAAGTTGAAAACGTTAAATGACAACACTAAAATAAAACCGAAAACGGTGAAGCCTGTAGCTAGAGTTGCCTAAAAAACAATTGCTAATGCACCAGAATTGAAGCCGGATCCGAATTCATTTGTCGTTGAGGAGACAAATATAACGAACCGAAAGGTTGAAGATGAAAATGCAGTGGCAAATTTGTTAGACGATATGCTACTACCGCTAATAGACGAGTCGCATTCACCGCCTGCGGATGTGTTCGGGGATTTCGATCTAGCAGACATAGTGTTCCCGAATGAAGCAAACGAACGTGAAGTGAAGGGAAGCGGCGCGACAAATATTCCGAATAATGCAAAATCAGTTGCTGTCGACAATGAGAATGAGAGAAAGAAGAAAAGAATTCATCGCGGAAAAGGAAAAGGTTCGAGTTTTTGCAAGTTAGTTCAAAGGCAAAGAGAAAGTCAACTTCTGTCTTCAGACTCCTCGTCATCATCGGACGACTCATCAGATGAAGAGTGAACGATAAAACATTTATGATTTGAATATATTTTAGAAATAAGTTGATTAAGATATGTATGTATATAAGAATGTGATTGAAATGTGTTAGTGAAAAAGTATTTGATGTTGTTATAATGTGTGACTCTTTGAAAAAGCGAGAACAGCAAATGTTGACAAGCATTTGTTTAACCGAAAATGAACTGACAGATTTGAAAAGCGCGTTTATATTTTTGAAAACGTGTTTATGTTATACAAATTGGTTAGATATTGAAATGATAAAAGAAGCACATTCATATGTAATGAAAAAGCAAAGTACATCGCAATTTTCACGAAATGTGAGGTGTACAAAATTTGAAGGGAAAGTGTTTTATTATTGTCATCCGCATAATATTGAAATGGAGTTACAAAGGCTCGTCACCTGACAGAAAAGCCTACAATCATGGGAATTTATAATAAGGTTTTTATGGATTCATCCATTTGCAGATGGAAACGGGAGATTAGCAAAGTTGTTGGAATAATTGCACGAATTCAATTAAGTTCAGGCTTTAATATGGACAATAGTTTGCGAGTTGACCTTTGGTCGATGGACATATAGGCTCGGCCTAAATATTGATTCGGTTCGGCCTAACACACTGAGTGAGTGTTATATGAAACTTTGTTCGTTACGAATTGGATTTCTGATGGAACAGCAAATGATTCGAGATGGAATAATTGCACGAATTCAGGTAAATTCAGGTTTTTTACTTGAAATGTATGTATAAATATGGAGAAACATATTAGAATTTGTTTATTTGTAATATACAAAGCCAGGAAGAGGATGAATGGGACTCCCGTTTTCGCTCGAGTTCAGTATGATAGGAAAATGATGACTGATGAGAAGTTATCAAGAGTAATTGAAAATTTTTGAGCAACGTTGGGCGAGTTTCCATCGGAAATTTCGGGTGAATTTGCATTGTACGACGGAAAGAAATGGGTGGATGGAAAGAAGCCGGAAACATGGCAGCATACATTCGCTTCATCACAGCGTTTTGGTTATTTAGAAATCAAACGACCTGAAACGAGTGAAGAGGAAAAACAAGGATTGCGGTATAGTTGTTGGTTGGTTCAGGAAGGTCAGATGTTATATGATGAGGATGGAAATTTTTATGACATGTTTATTAAGGACGAATTCAAAGGAGCTGTGTTCGCAGATATTCACACGATTCCCAACAAGTTTACATATAGTAAGAAGAAAGAGAAGAAAGAAGAACCAATGAGAAGACAAACTTTAAATGATTGATAGGTGAAATGTATAAATATAATGAGTAACTTGTCGTTGTTGTTGAATATAGATCAGATGTATATGAATCAGATAAAGAATAGAAAATGAATGATGAACCTGTTTATGCTTTCTTGCGCTATAATAAAAAGAAAATAAGCGAACGGAAATTGTCGATGATGGTGGAAGTATTTCGTGGTATGTTGGGAAGTTTTCCATCATCAGAAAAAGAAACATTTGCGCTTCATGATGGTTGTCGATGGGTGGAAAGCTGCTTTCCTGAAACATGGCAAAAGAACGATGAACACAGCGGATTGTGCTGGCTAGAAGTGAAAAGACCGTCAACGAAGGATGAAGATAAAGGTGGGTTACAAACCAGTAGTTGGTTATTAAAGGATGATAGAATGATTCAAGATAAGAATGGGGAATTATATCTCTTGATGTTAGAAGATCCACAGTTTGCAGATAGTGTAGATTGTACCCTCTTTTTATAACTTACATTATGAATTTGATGATTGTTGTTATGATGTTAATAGTATATCATTTAAGAATAGAGGGTTGCCAGGCTATTTTGAAAATGTAATGTTTGAGA
>RQOL01000861.1:2266610-2314799 GCA_013076295.1 Sanderia malayensis
TGATGTAATTGCATTCACAACAGTGGTTGATGGGCTTGGGGTTAGGGCTAGCGTGAGGATTAGGGTTAGGGTTAGGGTTAGGGCCCTGTAGGGCTAGGGTTAGAGTGGCCGTAAAGGTGGGTGTGAATGCGTAGTACCAAATATAGGCCATGTAATGGCATTCAAAACGGTGGTTGGTGGGCTTGGGGTTAGGGTTAGCGTAAGGATTAGGGCTAGGGTTAGAGTGGCCGTAAAGGTGGGTGTGCATGCACAGTACCATATATAGGCCACTGCGCAGGAGGTTCTATGATGTAATAATATTCAGAATGCAGGATGCTGGGGTTAGAGTTGTTGCGTCTCCATCTAGAATCGTTCACTAACAGTAAAAAATGTGGGCAAATTTTCAAGCTTTTTTGAATTTGAAAATTGAAGGAGTTCTTGAATGTAAGCCATGTTTGCAAACTTGTTTGCCACCGGCTAGGCGGGCGGCGCGTTGGTTTTGTTTGATTGGTGAACTCTTCGCAGTAAATCCAGAGATTAAAAACATGAACATTTAATGGATATTGAAATCTACAGAGGCAGCCATATCTTTCTTGGTAAGTTTATTTGTTTGTTTTCTTTGTGCATGCAGTTGATGTTTTTAGCTTAGGACTTATTTGAAACATGGGAAATGTACTTAAAATCATACTAAAAATAGGCGATTTGTGATAACAATAATTGTATGTCGAGCTCAATTTTTTGTGCAAAATGTTCTAAAATCACACAAGATTGAGAAAAAAGCGCTAATTTCATTCAGTACAATTACCGACTTGTGTAAACTTTAAAAATGTCCAGCACATAATTTTATTTTCCCTTCAAATCAGGTTAGGGTTAGGACTAGAGTGGCCTAAAGGTGGTGCTGCAGTACTATGTTCGGTAATGCGCTGTACCATACATGGGCCGCTGCGCAGGAGGTCCTATGACGTAGAACGCTTGATGCTAAAGTATGACGCAATAATTTATCTGCCTACTCACCACTATAACGACATTTGATATTGAAAAACTTTTCCATGCCGATATCAGCACCAAAACCACACTCAGTAACTAAAATAAAAGAAAGGCAAGTTTGATCTGGGCAGCTGATTGTGTTAAAATATATTATTGTATTTTTAGATAAAAAGGTATATGGACAATGATGTCTTGAAATAGCTTACCAACGAAGCCGTCTTTTCCAACCAACTTTAGTGCAATTCTATCAGCCAAGATGGATGAATTCCCGTGCGCAATGTTAGCAAAAGGACCCGCATGAACAAAGACAGGAGTTCCCTTTAAAAAATAAAAATATTAATCCACAGAGAACAGGTTTGTGACAGAGAGTCTGGATGCAAAAGATACGGAGAATGAAAAGCAGATAATACTTGGCTGAACCGAAGTTAAATTTTGACTAGATATTTAGTTCTTCATACACAGATATTCTTTACACGATGACTTGAATTTAAGGGTAGGCTGTTCATTAAAGTAAGTAAGTAAGTACGAATATTTATACTGGATAGCCACTTCAACTATGATAGCTGTTATCAATGTGGGTCCAGTTGGTATAAACCCTTACCCCCAGAAATTCTGGGTACTCATTTACCGACCTCGGAAGGATGGACAGCTGAGTTGACTGACGGCTTGTAGTTCGTGGTTCCGACCATACGTGGATTTGAACCAGTGAAGGCATTACCTCCAAAGGATCAAACCCAGCGCCTTAACCACTAGGCTACACCACCGAAAGGTTAAAAAGTTCATTTTGGCATCGATAAAATTCAATGAGAACCTAAACATAAGTCGCACAGAGATTGATCAAGCTGTTCGAAAATCCACAAATTTTTTGCTTACGAAAGTTCTGAGTGATTCAATACATACCTCGAGTGTTTGCATTAGATTCGGCCGAATCGCATCTTTCATCAGTACAGCAAGTGCCCCACCAATGCCCTGCAATGGAATACAAAACCACGCAACAGTTACTCACTGAATGAAATCATGGAGAATAATGAGTCTCCAGTTCGACTGTATTTACCAAGTCATCGGCTGTTATTGGATTACCATTTTTATTGCTTGCAACAACGATGTTACCAAGTCTAGAAAGATATCCAATGACGTAATCAGCAAAGGTAGTTGAAGTGTGGCGTTGGAAAGCAAGGTTAATTAATGACATGGTTGATTGATTATTCACCTTTCTCTCATATCATGCTGATCAGTTGTTAAAGCTAAAATGGCCATTATCTCACTTGCTACTGTAATATCAAACTGACACTGTAATAGAAAAGTACCAGAAATGACTTCAGAAATGACTTACTACATCAAAATAAGAATTATTTAATATAATTAAATTAAAGTTGAAATTTTCACCTCTCTCGAGTGTCCCTTTTCTGTAGGCGATTGTCCGATTGTTATTTTACGAAGAAATCGGTCATTTGTATCAACAACTAGAATTAAGCGATAAATAAAATTACTGCTGGCGACTTTATCAATCGATACATTGCACGAATAGAAAAGTAAGCCAATGAATTATTTAACCAAGCAATCAAAAAATTAAGAAACAACCAAAGAAATATGTGAATAACGAAATAACCTCTTTGCCATGTTATGGTACTGACATCAAAATCAAGTCGAACAAATTTTGATATTTCTTCGTTAGTTAATTGGCTGGGATCTGTCTTATCAATGCCAAGTTTCTATCAAACAAAAGAAATTTACTTTACTCAAAGAAGCACACGACATAAATGTGAAATAATGACAGATAAAGAATTCTTTCTTACTTGTAATCGTTTCATCATGACTGGCGCAAACATCCTCTTGCCATTCTTTTCAGGAACAAGACGTTTCCATAAAGCCTTAAAGACGATAAGATTCATCATCAACACAATCATGATTCATCTAGAGTTGAATAACGAACTGACTGACAAAATATTCACTACCTGATCTGACTGCGTTGATTCATGGAAAATCCTGGCATCAATTGCAGCAGCTATAAAAACAAAGAATTACCGAAAGAATGGATAAGTGAAAGGAAAGACTTCTGCATTCAGCATTTTACAGTGTCCGTTAATACACCTACTGCACATCTTGATTAAATGCCTAAGGGTGATTAATAAATGCAAAGCTTGGCATGCATAGTAGATTAATTAATAGCTTACCAAGAAGATTGTTGGCGGCGGTAATTGCATGAATATCACCTGTGAGATGTAAATTGAACTACGAAAGAGGGAAGAAATTTGTTGAAATATAAGATGATGCCATTCGCGTTTTGTAGCTAATTTCAAGAATAAATTTAAAATGAGAAAATACACAAGTTGCATGTTGTTCTGCAAGAAACATTTAACTCGACCGAAAATAAATGGTTAACAGGACGCACAAAATAGAATAATAATAATAAAGAAATCAATCGGGTCATATTCATTTAGCATAACAATTAGAAAGAAGTCAGTGAAGCGTTATATAAACAAGGAAAAAGCTAGTACTGTTAGATTAGATGTAATGGTTCATGATCTTACCTCTTCCATAGGTATAACTTGAGAATACCCACCACCGGCTGCACCACCTTAAAACAAAAGAAACAACTTATGGTGCTTGATCCAGTAGAACCTTTCTAAAATCAAAACAATTTATGATTTCCTACAGACCAACTTACTTTGTATAAGATAGGAGGATATCATTCTCTAACAATTTGCATTAAATAGCTATTATTAAATATAGCAAAAGACAAAATATTTCAAAGACTATACTAGCAAGATAAAGGAATCGATACTTCAAAATGAATACTGAAACTGAGAATTATACCTTTAATGCCAAACGTTGGTCCTTGTGATGGTTGTCGTAAACATGCAAAAACATTCTTCTTCAAGTGAGCTCCAATTGCTTGTGATAATCCAACTGTTGTTGTACTTTTTCCTTCTCCCAACGGTGTTGGAGTTATCCTAAAATAAAATCAACAATTTTCAATGCTCAATGATAGTTAAATATCATGCATGACATATGATCACATGGTACCCATGTGATCTTGTTGCTATACTCACCCAGCAACAACAACATATTTTCCATCTGGTTGATCTTTAAATCTCTTTAATACATTCAATGACACCTTCGCCTTTGTCTTTCCATAGAAATCAATCTAAAACAACAATGAAAACAACATTTGGATGTAGCAGAATCAAGTAGATCTAAGTAGATAATAGAATATCTAAGTAGATCCAAGTAGATCTAAGCAGATTCCAGTAGATTTGAGTAGATCAAAGTAGATCCAGGAAGATCACATGACATGAAAGAGATCCCCAGGGCATTTGTGTTGCTTTATTTACTTACCTCTTCTGGAAGCAACTTCAACTCTTCTGCCAACTGGCTGACATGTTTTGGTGTTTGAGACCTTGATATCTCAATATCACTACAAATGAGAAAAATAATGCATACAGAATAGAGTGCAAGCAGATAAGCATAAAGCTATTCAAGCTATGAGAGTTCCAAGCTCTTCTCCTTCCAACAGAGCCACGCCTATAATTCCATCGCTGTTGAATCGTAACTTGTAGACACGCCCCCTTTTTAATTTCACCCACCTGGTGAACCTCTATTTACTCGAAGACCTGTTTGAAACATGAAGCTCAAATTACCTTGGCACAGGTCTCTTCAAAGCCAGCTCAAGAGGTTTAAAGTTCCAAATTGCATCCTGTAAAAAAAGCAGCAAAAATAGTAAAGCAGCTGGAGTTGCAAAAATTAAATAGCTTGACAAACGAAACGTTTTCTGTGCAGTGCAGTCGGCAGATCATCACAGAACTCGACACTTGCCCAAGCAGGGAAAACCTCCCGCACGGCGCACGCCAAGCGTGAAAACTCGATTTTCCCTGTTACAGCATGCGACATTTACCCTTGTTCCTTGTATTACAATGCGTGGGGTATGCGAGGCCTAATTTTTTAAGTGCACTTGCACTGCCATGCTAAACTTTGCCTGAAATGCAGTGTAATTGGAGAAGCAACTCGAAATGTTCTGCTACTTCTACTGTACCATGGTTGCTTATCACTTAGTAATTGACAGTTAGATAATATAACGAAAAGCATTAGTTTTTCCACGGGCTTAATAATACAGCTTGCAATTTTATTCTTTCTTTGCAAAACGATCCAGAAATGGGTAATCTCTTACCTGATTTGAATCCGCCATCTTCTCTGAGGGAAAGAAAGAAGGAAAGGAAGCAGTGTGGTGTAACATAACAGGAAATAAAGGGTGGTCATAATATAATTTTTAAAAAGTAATTTGCTTCATGATATTGTGTTTGCGCCTTGCGGCAAAAAAAGTCATGCAATTTGATTTATATTTAGACAAGTATCATTTGAAATTTAGTCATTTTATTTCATAAGCTTATCATTTCATTTCTGGGTCAGGTGATACTTAGTAACTCTAATTTCTGATCATAGGAATTACCTTTATAAAACCTCACACTGTAAATCACATTAACACGCTATATTTAAAATCTTAATCAAATAATTAAGGTTTTAATTGTGGCATGAAAATCGTGTTTTGTTGTTAGTTAATTTTATTGTTGTCAGGATGACTAAGCACTTGTCTCGTTTTCATGCTGCTGTTGGTGATTCCCCTCATCTTAACGACAACTTTCTTTTTCGTTTCACCTTGCTCTTGGAGTCTTTGAGGGAGGAAATGATAAATTTTCCTTCATAAAGGTAAGAATAATTATGATATCTGATAATGTATTTTATGTTGCAATTAATCTAAATACAATTTGGATGTTTATGTATCAGTTATTCAGCTTAATTGTTCAATATTTTAGTGTCATGTTTTTCTTTACCAATTCAAGTTTAAAAGAAGCATTTTCGAGTTAATTAATTAAAAGTTGTTTCGGTTATCCTCTGAAAATGAATTTCTGCATGCAGTAAACGTAAAATCCATTTAGGAAAACCTTTGGAAACCTCCAAAAGTGATATTTCTCATAACAATAGAAGAAACAATAGCCCATTGTTTTGAAATATTTGCAAGCTCTTAAATATGTGAACTTTAACTGTAGCATTTTCATGTAAATACATTTACTCAGCCAGAGGTGTTATTGCTATTACTTCGTGAATTTGTTTTAGATGCCAACTTCAGCAAAGAGGAGATACAGTTATGGACCAAACCACACACAAAGACCAAAATTATGGACATCACAACTCTGTCCCTATGCGCAAAGAGCCACATTTGCGTTGCATTACAAAGGAGTGGACTATGAATCGATCGAAGTTGACATGAAAAACAAACCAGCAGAGCTTCTCAGTATAAACCCTGCGGGGCAGGTCCCTGCGATGCTCGACCAGGGGAATGCCATTTATGAATCAAACATTTGCGTCGAGTATGTGGATGAGGTTTGGGAATCCCCGACAGGTGTAAACATATTACCAGCTGATCCAGCGAGTAAAGCAAAAGCAAGAATGTGGTGTGATTTTATTGAAAAGAAAATTATATCGCCATTCTTTTGCATGAGAAAGAAGGAATGTCGTCAGGAGGCAACCAAAAGTATGTTAAATGGACTGGCTAAAGTAAGCGAACATTTGGACACGACTAATGGACCATATTTTGGAGGGGAGAATATTGGAATCGTCGATATAGCTTTTGCACCGTTTGTTAACCGTATGATTATAGCAGAACATTTTTTCAATTTGAAAATTCCAAATACTGCGCAGTTTCGTGGGTTTAATGTTTGGTGGGAAGCGATTCAAAAGCATCCAAGCTATATTGCTACAAAAGTGGAAGACTTGCTTCTTCTCAACTATGCAAAAGACAAATTAAAAAGTCATTGTTCCACGCAAAAATGCAGTTAGTTGAAAACACACAAATATGATATATAAATAACTTATAAAAGCCTAATACAGCAATAAGAATGCAATAGTACAATCTCATAAAACATCCGATCCATATCCAACTTTGAGCATCAACATATACATCAAGGTTTTTCTCCCATAGTACATTCCAATTGTATATAGTGTTAAGTTGCGTATAAATATCCTTTTACTTTATTAGATAAAATAGATTAGCTTAGCTGGTAATGGTAAAAAACAATAAGATTTTTGTAATCTAGTTACTTAAAATAAACTGGAAGATTGTTGTCTTGTTTTAACTATTTACAAAGCTGCAAGTTCAACCTTTGATTTCCAAATCTCATTTGATTGGTCAATGAGATGAGGGGAATCTTCATGTTTCATGTAATCAGCAGTATCTGAATGGAAGATGGATTGGTAAATATAGATGGACAGAGGAATGAAATATCAATAAATAAATGAATTAATGAAAAAATATCATCTATATTACCTATATTTCCTTCAGGCATCTTTTTGCACTTTCCAATGTGTTTTGCAGAAGCATTGCAACAGTCATTGGACCTACACCTGAAAATCAATCCAATACTTTGAGCATAACAGAGTTGATGCAACAAGCCCCACATAGTATGATTTTTTCATTGCGTGATTTACTCTTTGCTTGACTAGTTCCAATTATCGTGAAATAGGTTCTGGCTTGCTAAAGCAGTATGCTACTAAGCTATTTTCTTTTTTAAAGAATTCAATAACTTACCTCCAGGCACAGGGGTGACCCAGGATGCTTTTTCTTTAGCTTCTTTATAATTGACATCACCCACTAATCTTCGTCCTGACTTTCTTGTCTCATCTGATCAAGTAGGAAGAACGTATGGTCACTAACTTAATTGGCAGAGTTTAAATACAAAGATTAGCAAAGATATGGAAAAGTTCATGGCTTACCTAAAACGACATTGATACCACAGTCAATGACGATAGCTCCTTCCTTGATCCAATCACCCTGATAATTAAAAAAAAGAATTTTGACATAATTATAAAACAAAACAACATACAAAATCAATTAATGTTAAGCATTTCAAATATGCAAGTGATTCCTCACCTGAACAAGTTCTTTTTGTCCGCAGGCAACCAACAGAATATCAGCTCTACGAGCCTATGAAAAAAATAAATGTTGATATTAATAAGAACTTTTATGGCTATAACGGAAAATTCATGAGAGCAGAGCAAGGGAGAGTTTTGTGTTGTCAGAAATAAGGTGGCTAAATAAAAAAGTAACAACAGTCTTACTACTTCAGGAAGATTTTCAGTTTTTGAATGGCAAATTGTTACAGTTGCATGGTTCCAAGTAAGAAGATTTGCCAATGGAGATCCCTAAAATAAGAAACATATATCAATATAAATATACACTAACAATTATACATATCATATGATAGCTATGAGGAAGTATTTAACAAGGCTAATGATCATACCACAATTTTACTTCTCCCAATGACAACAGCATTTTTTCCTTTCACATCTACACCTGTACTTTGAATTAATTTGAGACATCCTCTTGGAGTGCAAGGAATAAAACAATTGTTCAATTGTCCCCTTGAAAGACGTCCTGCATTAATATCATGTAGCCTGCAAAAATAAAATAGCAATAAATAATCAACAATTAGCCATTAATAACTCCAACAATGTAATCCTACTTGCACAAAACAAAGAAAATATTGAAAGCAAGATAGCAATAGAGTGTTCTCCAATTTAGTTAAGCAAAGAGATTAATAGCAAGCTTGTTGTCCAAGAGAATTGTTATATGAAATACTCATCATATCACCATAGCATGAAAAACGTATAAACATAAACTTGCCCATCAACATCTTTTTCAGGCAAGACAGCATTAGTGCACAGATCAGCATCGATATTTTCAACACAATCAAGTGGCAATTGCACGATTATGCCATGAATACTATCATCGTTATTCAGATCCTTAATTGCTGATATAACCTATAATAAATGTTCGCAAGTCAACCACGAAGATCATAAACAAAATCTGTCTATTTTCATGATTGATTTCTTATCAATTATCTCACTTCTGCTTCTGTTACAGTTTGTGGTAACTTGACATGTCTTGCCTCCATTCCAATCTGAAAATTATAAATTGCAAAACATTAATCACAGAAAGATGGACATCAAATTGGGAGAAATCTGGAAAAATATAGAACAACAAAATATTATTTCCAAAACATTACATTGTTCTCGCAGATACTTCAAATGGGTCGTGTTAATAAGATGGAAGGAGGGGGCTACTTGAAAGGGGGCTACTTGAAAGGGAGCTGACATACCTACTTATTACCTGGGGGTTAGGGTTTCATTAATAGTAATAAACTTCCACTCTATACCTCATTGGCAGTTTTGCATTTTGTATTTACATAAACAGTCGAATCCGCTCTATCTCCGACCTACAAAGTAAAGAGAGATTGTCTTTGTCTTAATGAACATTTTAATAGATTAGATTTTCTAAAATACAAAACATCTCAATGACGATGTAACAACCTGCACAATAGCAAGGCCAGGCTTGAAGTTTGGATCATCTGATTTGATCAAATCGATTTCTGTCTTCAGTGCTTCGCGAACTTCACTGAAAAAAAGAATATCAAGTCATTAAATAATAACTATAAAATAAATCAACCAAGGGGAAAGGATATTTAGCGTTCACTTAAAAGGTTGTTTACAATTTTTTTACTTAGGCCATCATATGCAGGTTAAACAATGTCACATTACAGCATGGAAATATAGGTAGTCTAAAGTAGTAAAAATAATCAAAATTAACTCAATAACCTTGAAACTTTCTTTCCATCGAGTCGTTGTGCCATTTTAAAGTTGAATCGTTACGTTTTCTTGCAATGTTTTTCTAAATTATTGGCGCTCTTTCAGAACCAAAGGCGCCAAGCCAAGCCCAACTGTCATACAACACAAACAATGCAATATGATGTAAGACAGGGCCACGTGTGGTTAATGATCGAAACAAACTGAACACGTGAAAAATGTGTCAACTATTCCTCCTCACTTTTTCTTTGAATAAGAAGCGATATAATCTCGACATCATCATCACCATCAACACCCAAAAGTCTAGGGTGATAGATTTTTATCTTTCTTTTTTTTTATTATTGTAGCTTTGATTAGTTGTATCGAAAAACTATTTTATTTAACTTTTTCTAAAAAAAAATTAATTAAAACTAAAGTAATAAAAAGTGCGAAATATACCAGCATTTTCTCGTAGATAGAAGTAAAATGGCAAATAGAAAAGGGAAGGTAAATTTTTATAGAATTATGGTTTAGATTACAGGCTAAGAAAACATACACAGTACATAGACAAAGAACATAGAAATTAAATGAATCACTTGCTTAGATTATGAATCATTGCTTGTATCTGAGCATGTTTCTCAAGTTGAGCTTTTAAATATTCCAGTGCGTCACTTTTTTCTTTCAAGTCCTTCTCGTATTTTGTATTTAATAGTTTCAATGAAGATAACTGCAAGATTAATTAATAATGTTAATAATAATGTTTACCGTGGTTATCAACAATGTCAAAGAAAAAAGTATAATTGAAAATAATGAAAAATAAATAAATACCGTGTGGTTCATTTCTGACTTTGCATTCTCTGCAGCTGTTAATTTTTTCTCCGACTTTTTCACTTTTAATTCTAGCTCAGACTTTTTCTTTTCTTGCAATTTTATTTCTTCTTGTAATTCAGATATCAATCTTGTCGATGCTAAATTAATAATGGCATGCATTATTGAACGAATGAATAAACAAATAGATAACATTAAATTAAAAGTAAGAAACTCGTAAACTAATACATAAATGAAATCATATTGCTAATACCTTCCATAGTTTTTTCATGTTCTTTCACTTTCATTATAATACTCTTTTTTTCTTTCTCTGACTTGTTATATTGTTGCAAGACCCTGAAATGAAGAAGAATTTAAATCTTCATCTAACAAGCTTCCAATCATCCTGACCTGTTCTATGTTAGTAATAGTGTCTTCTTTATTGTACAACGATCTAAATAATCTCCCCCATAACACAACCAAAATGAAGGCAAAAAATTCCTCACCCATCGCATTTATTTTTTAGATCTTCATTTTGCTTACGACACATGTTTTCCATTTCAACAAGTGTCTTGTTTTCAGTTGTAACAAGTTCAAAATTTCGCTGCATCCTTTCCAACCTGCAACCAAAAACATTTTTAGCTTCCTCAATAATCAACTTCCTCAACCGTCATCTTCCTCAATAATCATCCTCGTCAATTATCATTTTATAGCTTGCCGCTTCAACTTAATGAACGAAGTATTATAATAACTAATTATTTTAATACCTATTTTCTTCATCTGCATACAATAATTTCAGTTCTTCATGTTCCTTGGCAATCTTTGTTAAGCGCTCTACCTCATTCTTAAGCGCATTTAGCTAAAAATTAATAAACAATTAATTGATAAATTATAGTCAACTACCCATGAAGAGTTTTACTTATTCGTCATCAATATCTTTTCCATGTTTCACTTACTTTTTCATTGACTTCTTCTCTTTCTTTTGACAAAGCTTCAAAATGTTCCTTCAACTTCAATTCCATGTCCAGTTTCTCTTGCCTAACATTTTGAGACTCCTTCATCAATTCTTCATAAAAACAAAACACAGAATCAAAGACATTTTGAGACAGCAAATTAAAGCAACTGCTAACTTTTACTGTGCTACTTACTCCAGCTACAATAAAAACCACCATTTACCTTGATTTTTTTGGTCTTCCTCTCGGAGCTTTGCTGCTGTATTTTGGATTTTATCTTCCATTTCGTTCAACTTCTGTGCAGAACTGGATAAAAACAGATTTTAAACTATTATAAATACTCAAATGTGAATTGGGATACTAATTGAAAGTTGATAGCATGCAATGCATAATAAAATAGGAAATGAAAACCAACCAATCATATTGTGCCTTCAAGTGTTCGTTATACTTCTTCAGCGTAATATTTATTTCTGATAAGTTAGCTTTCTGCTCTTCTATTGACGAATAATTATGTTGTACTTCTCTTAATCTAAAAGAGAAAATAGTGATTAAATAGAACTACAACTTTTATCATTGTCATCTATATCTTCCAATCATAAAATTATATTATAAGATAATAATAAATATTATCTGTTTGTCTGTTGGTTGATTGTCACAATAAGAATAGAAGTTTATAATGTTATCATGTCAAAAAGAAAGGAATCAAATTGGATTTCTCCCACTCATAAACACTCCAGCTTATGAGCGATAAAATGATAAAATTCCATTCATATTATAAAGATAATATAATAAAAGTAATAGTAATGTACTTTGCAGTTTCTTCTTCAAATAACATCTGCATGTGTTCATAATCCTGTGTTTTCGATTCAAGAGATTCTTTATCTTTAATCAGAGAATTAATCTACAAAACAAAGTATAATTTTAGTTACAGAAGAATGCACCTAATGTAACAGCTCTATAAGCCGCTACGATTGTGCTGTGGTCAAACTTCCAGTTAAATTACATGTACGTTGGGTTGGATTGCACCTCTACCACACTTAATTGTCCATGCAAATAGCTCACATCACAAACCACTAGCTTCGGCCCTAATTCAAGAGTATGTGGCAGAGTAATGACTAAACGTAAAAGTCTTACCTCAGCATTTAATGCCTTTACTTCTTTTAAGTCTAAAACAATCTATTGGAAAGAATCAAGCTGATACTTAAAGCATACGGTAAATCATATGTAAATATTCTATATAAAATAACTGCATTTATCAAACTAAATTGAAACTAATTAATTTCACACTAATGAATGAAAACACACCTGTTTTTTGTATTCTTTAATTTTTTTTTCATCATCAACTAAAACGGCTCGAAGCTTCATGCACTGATAAAATAAAATAAAAAACAAAATGACGTGAAGAATGATTCTTCTAATAAGAACATGTCATTTAGCAATCACAAGAAGGGCATTACAATAAGAGATCCTGACATATAATAAGCAGTAAATGGTTGTAATGAACTGTACCTCTGCTTCTAGTTGTGCATTTTTGCACCTGGATTGGGCAAGCAGCTTCTCAGCTTGCATAGCCACGTCAGATTTCGATACCAGTAACTCTTGTAAACATTTATTTTCAGTCTAATTCAAGAGAAAATAACATTATCACTCATTATGACACCAGCAAGCACGTGCTTAAAATTTCTATCTGAATATTAGTTCACCTCGATAGCTGCTAATTTATACTCGAATAAGTCAACAAGTTCTTGAATTTTCGTCGCCTCTTTTGTCTAAAAACAACAAATACAAATAATAAATCAAACAAAAAACAAACAAGTTATCAGTCTCCATCGGTTTTGACTTTTGCTTCAACTTCAACTCTCGGTAACTCAAACTAAATATCCAAATCCAACAAGCATTCGATTTATAGAAACTAAAATAAATAAATAACAAGGTTATTAATAATATCTACACTTACATCTACTTGAGAGTTAATTTGTTGTGAAAGATCATCAGAGAATGATTTTCTTTCCTCTTCATTGATTCTTATCTTTTCAATGTTCATATTTAAATGACGTATTTCATCATCTAATGATTCTTCAAAAGATCTTGAGCTGAGACGTGAAAACAACCCATCTGTATCTGTCGTGTTATTTGAAGCAACCAACTCGCAAACCCTTTTAAGCAATCGAAATATATCGCTTTATCATATGCACAAAAAGGTAATTTCAGGCAATGGAAAAACTCTGTTAGGTGATAGAATACTACAAGGCAACATATTACAAAGTATTGGAAGGTGACAAGAACGCATTGGAAAAGGAATGTATCAAAACTTATTAGCTTTAGAAGCTTAGAAATTAACGCGAAAGGGTGCAATAGAAACAAGAAGACAGGATGAGATAAGAGTAATTGTGTACCTTTGAAAGCAAAATTGTTGAAGCTCGCATCCTTTGCTGATGATTTCAAAAGAGTATCGTATCGTATCAGTTGAATTACTAGACAGACAGGCAACCAAGAATGCAGGAAGTGAATTTGATTGTAGCAAAGATGAACTTGTTTTCATTTGCACAGACGTGACCACGTGACTGTTTTCTTCAAATAACAAAACCAGCTTTAAGGCGTAAACCACAACAGATGAGATAACGAACCTTATGAAAAAAGAAAATGAAATATCATGATTAGTTGAGGCAAAATAGCAGAAAAAGTCATAAATACAATGATATAAATGATTAACTACTTGTTATCATTCGATTGAATTTTCTGGTCGCTTGTTGATCCGAATGTTTCATAAATTCTTGATACCATATTCGTAAGTGACAAGATGTCAACGTATTCGAAAACAGCTTGCAACGTATCAGCTTCTTTGCAAAAGAGTAACAGAACATCAAGGAATAATGTATCTGAATAAGCTTGTATGAGCTGTGACCTTATGGAAGCAAACTTATATCAACTCACACGCCTACTCTAACGGGATTGACAAGTTTCTTTCCAAAAGAGAAAAATAAATCCCAGAATAGAAACATGAAAGGATATAGATAAGAATATCCAAGACACTTTGCAAGTTTGCCATATTTTCGTCTTCCTTGTCACGTTCTGCTTCATCTGTTACCAAAAGGAAATTCGCAAGCACGGGCAACAGGACCTTTAGGTTGGTTAAACATGCACCTCTTGGCATATCATCATTAGACAAGGCGATCTGTAATGAGAACAATAGCTAGCATTGGGACATTTCTTGTGAAGCAAGGGAAAGTTTAAAACTAGGTTATGAAAATACAATCGAACCTCGCAAAACTCGGAGAAATTGATTTACTTGAAAGCTTTGACAGTACGTTCTAACCCTCAAATACATTTTTATTATCATTGTTATTTTAACCCAGATTGAAAATCGTTAACTCAAACCATTGAGAATTGTCAACTCGAACCATATCCCTCAGTCCCTCTAGCTAAACACTTATATTACCTCGTACAAATTTCTGATAAGCTTCAAAGAAAGTGGTATTGATTTCGAATGGTAGTTCTCTTCTTTGTGTTCCAATATGTTCATAATTGTTGACAAAGTAGAAGAATTGATGAAATTCTTTTCATTGGCTGATGTTGTATCATTAGAAAAAATCGCTTTCATGGCAACATGCTTCAGACATTCTACTTCACTGAGTTTGATGAATAATTCGAGAATCTGCAAAAGAAAGACAAAAGATTAGTTATATCATTTAAGAAAACGTTTTGGTTTGTAAAAAGATGAACCAAACAATACGCCAGCTTCATTGACGATAAAAATCGCGAGTTGGTACAATTACTTTCTCTGCACTTAAAAATAAAACCATTCTTGACATGATAAAAATAGAAAATAAACCTTTTCAGTTGATTCTCTATCTGATGTGTTCAAAATACTGATGACCTTTTTCAAATAGCAATGCAAATCATTGTACCTAACCATGAAATAGATAAAAGAAGTTGTAATCAAACGTGATCAACGAGAAACTTTTAAAAGGAAAAATGCCTTGACATATACAGGGCTAGTTCAGTTCAGCAAGAACAAGATGCTTTGTTTGATGTACCATTATGAATGGCAAATTGATCATAATATGTAATATAATTAGATGTCACTATTATCCTCACTGTAAAAGCACTATCAAGCCCAGGGGGCATATCTAATTCCAGAGGGGATGCTTATTGGGGAGGGAGTTTAAAAAATATGGACAGCTTAATAATGGAGCTTTTACAGTAATTAAACTTACCCAGCAAGATATTCCTGTAGCTGATGACACTTGATAAAGTCAATGAGCAAATTACAAGAATGTTTTTTTTCTTGCTCACTGTTTCCTTTCAGAATGAAACTGAAAACCATATGAAACATTTGGTTCATGTTCCTCTTGTTAAAAACCTAATAAAAAAATCAATTGTCTATTTATTAAATGAAATATTCTCAAATATCCTAGTGCATCTAAAGTTGAAAGTAAAAAAAACCAAATTTGATTACACACCAGGTTAATTCAATTAGAACAAAGGTACATTGTGGCATAAAAATTCAAATTACAAAGCTCGACTTAGTTTGTTATATAAGTCTTTAATTGTACCAAGATTCAACTGAGCTTCCATCGTTAACACAATTAAACAATTAGTGACAAAAAAGATAATGCTAAAATGCATCATGTTGTACCTTTTCTCCAATCGGCTCATTCACAAAAATAATCAAAATTGACAATGAATAAACAATTTTCATTGAATCCTTGTGACATAAAAACTCTGTTAGTCGTCTGAAAAATCCTATTACATTTCCCTGTTAAACAAACAACATTTTGTCACAACTATCAATACAGCATCTAAAAGTGTAAAAAACAATAAACATGATATGAATCAAAAGAGAATCAAGAAAATCAATGATGTGCGTACCATTGCTTTGATGTAGTCTTGTAAATTTGCATTAGATCTGCAAATGTTTGCAAGAGAGCCAAGGCAGGGCAACGTAAAGCTTGACTCAGCAGAAATACTGCAAATAAAATAGACAATACTACAGTAAAAACAAGCGCACAAGAACCTGGAAATTTTGCATTTGGCGAAAACTCCTTCTGAAAGCTGCAACATGGAAACTGAAACCTTTGTTTAATTTTCATGAAAATACATTGATGATCAACTCACATTTTTGACACAAGATATCTGATTAGGTTCTCTTCTTCTCCAAGGAGCTGTTTAATTTTTAGCTTATATGTTATCTGTTGCAGAAGTTGAAGACCCTAAAAATAAATATCAATGTAAAATTCACTAAGTTCAAAATGCAATTGTTTAAAAAACAATAGATGTCTTTCTTTTGTGTTCAAAACAATAGACCATTGGGAGCATAGCTTACATGGAAGGTTATAGCTTCATCACTTGTTGCTGACTGTCGCATCAAAAAATTTACCAATGTTGGCGTCAGTTGAAATGAGTCTTGTAGGAACTGTCGTATCTTATCATTTTCAACTGCAAAATTAACAAGGAAGGTTCTTAATAAGAAGAATCAGAGTATAAAAGAAAAAGATTGCAAAATAAATGAATAATAGTTTATTTTGTAAATTTTACCTAAGCATGACAAAAATATTATCGCCTTTATATGAACATTTGCCTTCAAAGTAGCATCATTTAAAATGTTCACAAGTATCGATAAACTGTCTGCATGTAGCAATGTTTTGGAACTAAAACCTTCCAAAGTATTCTCAATTCCATGGCTTTGGCTTGCAATAGCAGTAAGCAACTAAAAAAAATAAAATAATCCTTAACTTCGGTATATTCAACGAAATGTTGCAAATGAAAATCGACCTGTCTGTCAAGGAACAAAACTGGCAAGACAAATAACAACAAATTTCCCGCCAAAGCCCCGCCCAATCGTCTCACACCTGCAGATAAAACTGAACCATTTCGGTCACAATTTGGACCTCCAAAAGGATGGATTTGGATAACTTTAAATATTTTGGGGCTTGAGGAAAGGATTAGAGTTTGTTTGGAATTATTCAAGGCTTTCAAATTAAAATTGAGTAAAATTTACGATGACAGTTGTTAAAGTGCAGAAAAATAAAAAGCTTACGTCCAATTCTCTTTCAAGATCTTTTATTGCCTGCTCTGTTTGATTGCTTCTATGTTGCTGAAAGGCAGTTCTGAATGATTTGAGACAAACCGATATATTCAGGTCCATTTTGAATATAAGTTGATTAATCCTCGGCAAAATATGTGATATGAGGCAGGCCCACCCCAAAAATTCAAAATCACGAAAACAACAGTTGAATTTATACATTCGCGCCGCGCACACGTGGAAATGCTTTGCACGCATCGGGTCAATCTCTTCCACCTTCAGGAGGTACAAACGCGCCTTCGCAGGAAAGAAATGAAAAATTGAAAAGTCTGTTATTGAAAGAACCAGAAAGAACGCTTCAACAGAATTAAATATTAATCCTTATTGATATGTCGTAATCAAGTCTTGAACAACAACTAATAAATTATTATCTTCTGGTGCTATAATAATCTCGTTCTTCATTGTTCTTATTCTCACCAATATAAGATCATTATCTGGATCTAAATCTCTTACTGCATGACGAGCTAAGGTCTCTAAAGGACGACATGATTTAGCATACGTCATCGTTGAGGAGTTATCAGTGTTGCTTCTGATTGGTAGATCATTCTCATTTAAAACAATGACTTTTTTCACTCCATTTTGCTTGCTTATGCGACCTAATGTCTCTTCTACATTCATTGTTTGAAGTGATTTTGGAAGGATAAAACCCTCCACTCCTTTCTCTTCGCCTGCAAGAAACACAAAAATACATCAATGAAATCAATAAATTTCTATCTATTTGTCGAGCTTCAATTATTGTAAACAAAATTTCCAAGATGCAAATATTTATTTATTGTGGTATAAACTATGATTGAGCATTTAATAATATTTAGAATTTTATACGTTATATTTAGAAATTGAATTCAATAACAACGTTCAACCAAGCGAGTCTATAATGCATCAGATGTTTTACAGGGGGTTGATATAAAGCAATAAAGGTGGGTAGCAGTGTCGTATAGGCAGGATTTGGTAAGGTAAAAAGAACCCACTTTCTCCAGGTAGCAAACAATATCTACGAAACCCATTCACAAAATAATTTGTCTTCAGTTAAATAGGCTAAGCATGAAAAAGCAGTGTTTAGCTTCAATCCATGTTGAATCTACGTAATCCACGTAGTGCATCCATTATAACAGATTGCAGATTGGTAGATGAGGAAGTTGCAAGTTTAATGTAGTTTATGGTAAAATAGCAGATTACTGACAAATCTCTTTTTACTTACTGATTTCACCTTTCTTGCTTGGTCTGGTCTTGAGAAGTTAATGTTAAAATGAAGTCTTGGGAACTGACGGCTAAGAGTTGATGGTCTCGAGTGTTTGTTTCCTAGGTGAGTCGAAAGTTTACGTAAATAATTCATGATATTATCGAATGAAATTTGAATAGTTTAAGAATGAAATATATAGAAATTCAGTATGCACAGGTTTGTGTCAGGTTTTCTATTTAAATAAAGCACCATTGATCACATCATTTGAATTGTAAATCGCAGGCCGTTCAGAGATCTACATTAACTAGATCAGAAATTATCATACTAATTTAAAAAGATGCGCATATATAGAAATGTTGTCAAGTCAGTTAGGTCAAGCATAGTTTATAACAATAAATGAAATTAAACAAAAACACCGAACTACCTTTCTGAAGCCGAAAGTTGGGGTAGGGTGGTGAGCGGTTTGAGGTTCTCTTTCCTCTGTTTTAGCCGTTCGCTTAATTGATTGATCAAGTCAAATTCTTTGCTTAATGAAATTTCTTCTGTATCCTAAACAATTCAGCAATACAGTAAATCATTATAATTCAATTAAACAAACTCATTTAATATTAATGTTATGCGAGGATGAAAAAAGAATAGTACTCACCTTGACAACAATATCAATTTTCTTAGTTAGTTTACTTATTCGATCCATTAATTTATTTGTTCTTTCGCATTCTGCATTCTAAAATAAAATGCAGTCAAATCCTTAAAAAGTTCTACTTCTACATCGCTAAATATCATACTTACACTCAGTGACAATTTATTAGATGCATTGTATATTCATTATAAATATGATACTTACACTCAGTGACAATTCATTAGATATATTATATGGCATTGATTCCACATCACCCTCACATTGGTAGCTGGATGTCTTTTTGCCCATGATATTATTTTGACAGCAAACAGCACCCGTTGTTTTCAAATCAGGTTGCTCAAAAGTCTCGATTTCATCATTTTTGCTGACAACTTCAAGTGGAGTGATTGAATTACGTTGAATTGAATCCATTTTACTTCCATCGTGCTGGTCATTAGTATTTCCATAACAACCGACGCCATCATGATTTATAACACGTGCAATTGTGCTTACACTTTCACTGATAAAAGACTTCATACTTGACTCCAATCCACTGACTCTACGCCTGTACATTTTCCATCCATCCTGAATGATCAATGATGCGTTATCAGCTATGCTGTGTCCAGTGCGTGCGCCATACTGCTGCAAAAGTTGGATTGAGTTCAAATCGTTGTTGGCCAATGCAATATCCAACGGGGTTACGTATTCGTTCTAAACATAAACAATGACATTTCTCCTTTACAAATCCCACACCATAATTTCAATGATATTAAATGCTTATAAAAAGTTCTCTCCTAATTGCTCCAATGATGGGTCTCAGAGCGAACATCCTTTGCGACAAAATACACAACCGTGCAAAGTCATTTACAACTCTTTAATTACCTTGTTCGTCACTACTAGCTCATTTACTCTAGCCTCGTGTTCAAGGAGAGTTTTCGTTGCATCGAATTTTCCCTCAGCAACAGAATAATGAAGCGGAGTAGCCCCAGTGCGGTTATAAACTGTTGCTTGACAACCATTGTTCAATAAAAATAGAATCGCGTCTGTCGTAGAAATAAAACTAACATTGATTGTGTCATTCAAAAAATCGATACTTGCTATCCATACTGTTACCTCCTAGAGTGTTTGTAAAATACATTAAATGCAATGCAATGCAACATCTTATAGACCCAGGGGGGGGGTAACCATACCTACTTGTCCTGCACTCGCTGCCTCGTGCATTGGTGTATCTTTGTTATTATTCTTGCATGACAGATCAGCATTTGCACTTAAAAGTAGTTCGAGACATTTTATAGACCCGATGGTTGCAGCATTGTGACATGGACTGAAAAATAAAATGGAAACAAATTAGTCAAAGTTATTCAAACGCAGATGAATAACAAACAGAAGTATTACAGGGCAATTTACAGGTATTTCATATCCCGCTATTAAAAACTTTTAAAAACACAACACAGCCTGCGCATAAAGCATGAAGCTGCGCAACTTGAAAAAGTTGCGTCCCTATACGTAAGCATAAGTACGAACTCCTACCTTTCTCCATTATTGTCGGTTAAATTTGCATCGGCTCCGACTTTCAGCAAAATTTCGGCCACCGAAACATGTCCAGAAGTACAAGCGTAAAACAATGGAGTGCATTCGGCGTGATCTCTTAAGTTTATCAATATATCTTTTTGATTGACCAAAAATGAGACCATATTCAGCATACCTTGGTATGATGCAAGGTGCAATGCTAAAGAAAATAGTTGAAAACGTTAAGGAATAGATGAGATAACACCCAAAGTTTTATCGCTCTGTCTGAAAATATAATGACTTCAGAAGGAATACTTACGAGACATTTTTTCTTGCAGCGTAATTGAATTAATATCAACATGATACTTCAAGAGAAGCTCTACAGCAGAGACATTGCCTACAACAATAAAGCAAAGATTGAAGTTCATCGCTATAACAAACTAATGTATCGCAAGTGTGATTTGTGCCTCTGATGAAACATGGAATACCTGAAGATGATGCCCAATGAATTGGCTTCCTGCCTTCTTTATCTGCAGTTGCAATTCTTGCATTATTATCGAGGAGAACTTGAATTATTTGAAGCCTAGCATTTGTCAGTTCATTTTTATCATCTTTTTGACATGCATAGTGTAATGGCGTAGCACCGTGGTTATCTTCCTCGTCAAGAAGTGACTCGTACTCAAGCAGACATTCTATGCAATTCAATACCCCATAAGCTGGAAGGAAAAATATTTCACACACATATCAATACATATCAATACATAAAATACACATTGATGCAGCTATCATCCTCTAGGAGGTATCTCAACTATTTGCTATCTGAAACATTTGCTTTATTGACCTCCAAATTTTTTCCTTCACTCCCCCCCAAAAAAAACCTTTGCTGGTACCAATGACAACCAGATAGCAAATTATTGAAGTATGCACATGAACTAATAAAAGTAAGGTGGAAAACCTGCTAGCCAATGTGCCATTGAATGTCCTTTGTTATCTTTAGCATTGGGATGACATTTATTTGATAGCAATGCTTTTAGTATGATGTTATTGCCAACAATCACAGCATCGTGTCCTGCAGTTCGTCCGTAATTATCAGCCATATTAATTATCTTCTTATTGTCTTTACACAGCAGGTCTGCACATCCGCAATGGGTATTATTAACAGTGTGGTGCAATGCAGTTTTACCCTCATTATCTTTATCAAGAATCCATATCTTTTGATGTAGCAATATTTGCACATTCTTATCGAATCCCATCAAACATGCATACATCAATGGAGTTCTGCCAAGGCGGTCTTTAACATTGAGTAATGTTTTATTCACACAGTCTGTTAACACAAGAATGTTTTCAGGGTTCTCTTGACATGCTGCTAAGTGGATCGCAGTAAATCCATCAGGATCATAAGTTGAAAGAGAAGCACCATACTACAATAAAATAAAACAGATTTTATAATAAATTTACATTGAACCATAAAGCATAAATAGATTGCTAATGCTGAAGGCAATAGTTAGATCAATTCAGCTTGGTTCATTTCACTGGCTTACATACAAGTATACAACTTAACAATAGTAAGCAGCTTGCCTTTAAAAGAATCTGAGTGAACTTCCCTTGTCCTTTCTCAATGGCATGAATAATGATTTGACGTCCATCTGGTCCAAATTGGTTTGGATCAGCAGATGAGGCAAGTAGATATTCAAATATTTGAACTGCTTTGATTGAAAACGCAAGAAACAAAGCACTTCTTTTCTGTCCGTCTTGAACTTCCAATAACTAAAAATAAATTAACGATACACTTCAATAAATGGCTACAAAGATTAAATCCACTACCCTAATTATCACCTCGAAAGAAGAATGGTTAGATTAGATTGAAGAGAATAGGACATGGGTAAAGTGACTAACTTCTCTTGGGGAAACTTTGCAGAGATATTCCACAAATTTGCTCCTCAATCTCTCACTGCGAATACCAATAGCCAGATGAAGACATGTAAGTCCACTGCTATCAAAAACAAGTAGATTAGCACCAGATCTGATGAGAAAATCCAAGAAGTCCAATCTTCCATACAAAACACACCAATGCAGTGCACTTCTTCCTGAGTTGTCTTTCTCATCCGCTGACATTCCAAGCGACATAAGAAAACTTATGCAATCATAATATCGAGTTGTATTATTATACAGATGGTTCTTTCCTTCTGCTGCTCCATGTATACAGCCAAGTAACAATGAACTTCCATCTTTATCTTTAGCATTTATCATTTTTTCAATTTGGTCCTTCTGTATCATTTTGCTGGTTGAAAATAAGAGTCTCATTTCTTCCAAATCTCCATCCTTCGCGGCACCAAATGCCGCTGAAATTAATTCTGCTGATATTCGGGAATCATCTGAACTTCTTTCTTTCTTCCTTGCAGTAGACATTGTTTTACTTCCTTGTTTTGTTTTAAAAACTTTCTTCGCAAATTTGTTTATCAAAAAAATTCCAGACGAGTTATTCAATTCAATTTTGTGCGCGACCAGAGCGACATAAATGTGCTACTGCGAGTGCCGCCCACCTTTGAGGCATATTAAGTCGAACTCATCGACTCGAATTTCGGATTTGAACATCCTTCTATTTACCACATACAAATTGAAAAATTCAGAATTGGTTATGAAATAATTTCCCAAGCCAGGTCTTGGCTTGGAAAAGATAAATGGACTCAAGTGATAAATCAGATCATTCTAACAACAGATGCTCCTCCGCAGTATTTGGAATATAATTCTGTCCATTAATCAACATTTTTATCATAACTTTAACAACCTAAATTTAAATGAATTTTAATTAAATTCCATTCCTATGATTTATAATGTATTTACTTAACAAAACAAATATGTATATTATTTAAGATCTCATTTGAAACCTGGGAAACATAAGTTCAATGAATGTATCCTTATCGACATCACCAGTCGCATCAGTATCTGTCAAATTCAAATCTTTTTCCAATTCTTCGATTGTTACGTGTTTTCCAATATCCTCGAGAAAACTTTGCACTTGATCGAGAGATACTTTTCCATCGCGATTTATGTCTAAATCGTGAAAAAACTCAACCAGGGTATCCTGTTTATCTAACATAGCTTCAAAATCATTCAGATTCGGAATGTAGTCGAAAAATTGTAGAGATAAATCCTGATCCTCTTCTCCTAAAATAGAAGAGAGTAGAGTTATCAAAAATAAAGTTTCAAAGCCTGCCAAGTGCAGAAGACCCGAATTGGTAAAAATAGACGGTGATTAAGACATTGGAAATCAGATTCTGTGAAAATAGTCTGGTTATTTTGGTTTTTCAGTGATGTGGTAAACTAGCCAATGCATAATCTCGAAAACAAAACGTCGACGTTAAGATATACATGTCGACAAAATGCGTATATAAATTTCCCAAATCCTTTCCTTTATCGTAGCAATAACCACCTTTATATTGTCCTACTGATCCCCGTCATCATACCATTGACCATCTATTCAACTACTCATTCTTAAAATTTCATATTTTAGGACCTGGAGCCTTCAAGTTCCTTATAAAAGAGCTCTTTATAAAAAAGAGTGTAGTGCCTCCCACTTTTTGGCATATTCCCACGTGTTCAGGTTGGGACTCTAGATCAGGTGAAATCTTGCTCTGAATGATTCTTTATCCATCTTGTTCACAAAATATTTGCAGGGAGCATTATTTATAATCAGCCGATTTTCTTGATTGAATCAACAAAGTTTAGGAGCTAACGAATAAAAAGGAAGTACTTAAATAAGATAAATTAAACGAATAATGAAATTTTACATTAATTCGCCGATAAATTAAGATTTCCAGATAAGACGCGTCTCCAAATTCTTAAGATATACGTAAATAGATTGTCAATTTCATTAGCAAATATGAAATCTAAAATCAATTTTATTGATTGCAGAAGTATTTAGTAATCGTTCGATATAATAGCTAGAGTATATGATTAGAAAAACACAAGAGCCCTACAATAATATGTTTATTTCATCACTTTGGGTTTGAAGCCTTAAGGCTGTATTTCCTGTTGGCGGTAAGCAAAATGAAAGCCACAAATCGGATGGCTTAGCAAAGAGAAAATAATAAATTGTGACCTTACCGTTCTTTAGAATGGCAATCCGCTCGCGTACCAATTTTTCTGCTCTTTTTAACGATTCTTCAGGAAGTTCTGCTGCGCGTAATAATTTCATAACATCATCTTCCCTGTTTTGTTCTTGTATTATTAACCATGCTATTGCATTTTGAAATAATGCAGACCTGGGGTTTTTTAATATGTCCATGATAAACTGAATATCATTTGGATATGATAATTTCGGTTGTAGACTCATAAATGATCTCATGGAAACAACGCCAATATCATGAAAACATGCATTCTTCAAATGTTCAAAAACATTTTTCCAATCCTCATTATTTATTGAAATTCTTTGTAAGCCTACAGCTGCTGATAAAATATAATATGGGCTTTCTAAATCTGTTAATCCTTTTCGTATACACTCCATGCGAATATCCTCGGGTATAAGAGTTGGGAACTGCAATAAATTCGATACCATTTGTTCCTCGTCTTCCCAATTTTCTTGAAGAACTTTCCTCGACATTATTTCATCTCGCGTGTCCAGAATTTTCAAGTTACATGCAAGTATGCTTGCTTGGTTAACATCTTCAGCTAACAAAAACTGGCCTATCAGACAAAAATAATAAAAACAAAGTATGTTATGACTTTCTCGCAAAGCTTCATACATTTAATTAATAAACATAACAACTTAGGGAGTGGAAAGCCCAGCCCAACAAACATTCTGTACTTTATTAGGTCACATCATCACTTCTACATACATTATTTTCAACTGTCAATATTTTACGAGAAATTCAAAACAATATAAGATATGCATATATCTAATAAATATATGTTTTGTAAATCAATGCAAAAACTCGAGAGAAATTATAACATGTACCCAAAGTAATTCCTGGGTTGCCTTGATTTGTTGACTCAGCCATCTCAATCACGTTCTACTTTTCTGCACCTTTCTGTTATGCTATTAACATTATTATTCCTATATTTACAACGATATGATAAAAAAGTAAATCAACATATTTGAATAACAACATCAAACAAGAAGTATTGACTCAGCGAGATACAAATTCCTTCTCAGTTTCATGTCGACGAGTCGAAGCAATTGATCTATTTGCATAATGACAAAACGACAATGATTGTTCGAGGACCATGTGACAAATGATTGACACTGTCTGCCAGGCCACAGGATGCTCAGAGTCATAATCGTACACAGGGCTATCATCTAGCTAAAAAACACGGTGCGCCCTCTAGAGGTCTGGGAACTAGTTTTTGGGTGAAAAATTATTTTAGAAGAAACTGTGCAAAATCGTCGTAGCTACAAGGGCTCACATACAGTTTATCCAGGGCTGAAAATGATTTTGTAAACAATGATTGGCTCTTACAAAATCTGCTCTTGAACGTCGTAGCAGGAGTTTCTTAGCTTTCACCCTATTTATGGTATGAAAAGTTTCTTAGCAAGTTTCTCAACACCCAAACCTAATTTTCGTTACATAATCCATAATCCTTCTCTTTCAAGAATAAATTGGATGGGTAGAGAAGCAAAAATAAATGCAAATTCCATCGCAAGCAACTAAACATCTTTTAAAATGTAATCGAACTAGGAACAAAACAAACAAGATTTTTTCTCGACAAGGACTCGATTATATTCTGCTGCGCAGCCGCTTTTCTTTGCTCCGCTATGCAAAAGCAATAATTAAAGATATTCTCTTTCAAGCACCCGGGAAGTTCAAATATCTCAACCCTTTTGCTATTTGAATTTCCTTTGCATGTAATTAGATATGAGGGCTACATTTTGAGCTGAAAAGCTTACCAAAATAAAACTTGCAACTCTCCTCTGTGAGTCCCATCTCTTCGATACATACTTGCGTGCGCTGCGTGGCAATACAACACGTGCACAAACACCAAAGATGAGGAGGAGGAGAGGAGAGGAAAGGAAAGGATGGAAAGGCCACAAACAAGGGCCAGGCCAGTTCCAGAAAAGGAGAAAAGTTCAGCTCAGTTTGTCGATATAAAATATTTTGTCAGGTATTTTTTTGTTGGAGCTCTTGTTCACACCTTCGTGATGGCAGATGACTTCTTTTTGCCTTTACACACAGATGAATTTGTAGAAGAAGAATTTGTAGAAGGTCATTCTTTGAATGCGAATAACGGTGATTGTGATTGTAATGAAGAAGATTTATTAGGCCTTGCTGAGGAAGACAGTGGATCGGAAAAAAAACTAATAACACTAGAAAGGAAGCTAGGTAATAAAAATACGATAAAAGGATTGATAAAAAAAGGTAAAGTATTTGAAATACGAAGGTTGACAAGGAAAATTAACATGTTAAGAAAGAAGAAAGGCAGTACTAATGAACTTTTGAAAAATGAAAGAAAAGTCAATCGACTTGTAGAAGAAATCGAGGAATTGAAGTCCATAAACAATGATCAGTTATCAAAATGCATTGAAACTATGATATTAGAAGACAAATTCAATTCTTCTATGCAAGATAATGATGTCTTCATAAATCAGAAAGAACTCGATTCAGGAACCAGTGAACATAATGCCATCATTAGTAAATTGGTTAACTCAAGATTTATGAAGCCAAAATTGCTAGAATTGTGGAAAGAAGCTTATCAAAGTGATATGGACATTAGCTCAAAGGTATCCCTAAAAGAGCCATTGTCAGAACACTTTCCTAGCAATGTGCAACAAAGTAATTTTAAGCAAGTCAGTAAGAAGACAGAAATTGAAGGTGCTGGAAGAAAAATAGCACAAGAGAGTACAAAACAGAGAAAGAAATTGTTGAAGGTAAGAGCTATTGGTGGAAAAGTAAGCCATGGAATCAAAGGGGTTCAGAAAAATAAAAAGGCAATTAGCAAGAAAGAAATGAAAATTGAAGCAAAGTCAAAAACAAAGCAAATTGGTAACAGACTTGGTCAAAGGGCAAGGCGAGCAATGTGGGAAAAATTATATGGCAAAGAAGCAGAACATGTTAAAAGAGGCTTAATTTTGAACAGAAAAAGAAAAATTACAAAAGATAATAATCAACATTGTATAAAAAGAAAGGAAAATATGGGTAAAGGTCTTAGTAAACAAATTGAAAAGTTGAAACCAGAAAGCTTACATCCATCTTGGCAAGCAAAGAGACAACAAAAACAGTTGTCTAATATTGTTGAATTTCAAGGAACAAAAATGACTTTTGAATAGTTGATAGTGACTTGCATATGAACCAACAAAAATAACAAGAAATAATTTATATATGAACCAAAATTTTTTTCTCAGTTGTTAAATATTTTATGAAAATACTAAGAAAGTTGAAGCTTTCTCAGTTTTTAATAACTCAAGCCCCAGTATAAATAATATTCATGGAATTGTGCCATCGCCAACGAAAAGGTGGGAGGAAAATTGAAAAGGTGGGAGATAAAGAGTCATTCATTCATATCCAATCTTTCTATTTTTTTCTTCAAGATTGAAATTGATGTAACATGAATAAGATATTACTACCTCGAGTGGCGAAATGTCTTTTCTCATCACTGGTAAATCAATCAAGACATCTTGGAAAGAATTTTTCATGTATTATATACCGTAATTTGTTTCCAAGAAAGGCCATGCTTCCATCTTCTGCAACAAAAATGACTAAGTTACGATTTTTATCTGATGACAAACGAAGTCATGGTGGCGAAGCAGATTATTCTGAACATTTACAAGAAGAACAGGAACTTGCATACCCATTATCAGTCACAGAAGTTATTAAAAAAGATTACCTATCTATTGATGAAATTGTGGAATTATTAAAGGACAATCTATGTGAAGATTTATGTGTAATAAAAGTAGATTCAAATAGATTAAAATTTCATTATGTTGATTATTTTGTTATTGTTAGTGGAAGATCAGTTAGACATTTAAAGTCAATGGCATTCGGATTGTGTTCCAAGGTATTTATTCTTTGGTTTAACATAAAGTATGTTACAGTTTTCACTTTCTTATTGAGTACGGTTTGCCTATTTTTAACTCTTTCAGTTTAAAGAACAAGTAAGAAAGAAAAGAGGTAAAGCAACTGCTGTTGTTGAAGGAGAAGATTGCTTAGATTGGATGGCTGTAGATATTGGTATAATTTCTTTTTAATTCATTTCTTTCCTTCTCGTATGTATTTCTGTGCTACATTACTTTATGTATTTTCACTATAATTACGTTGTAGGGAATGTAGTTGTACATTTTATGATGCCGGAAGCTAGGGAAAAGTATGAACTTGAGAAATTATGGACACTTGGCCCAGAATTAGATGACCAGTATCAAGCTATGTTAAAAGCAGAAGATGAACATGAACAAGACATTTTTTTATTCAAATCAAAAGAGTTAAAAGATACTGCTAAAACAAACGATTCAGAATTTTAAATTTGTTATTTTTGTACTCTTTTGGTTTCTTATTTATGCATTGCAATTTTTTAATGTTTGTCGGTTATTGTATTGTTGCCTTGATGTTGTTCATGATGGAACGTGAAAGAAAACTAGTTCCAGACTCTTGTATCACGTGTTCACGTGCGCACACACATTGTTTTTGTTTTGGTGACTCGAATCAAATATCGAACGAATCGATCCAGTCCAGACCAGCAGAAAGGAAAGGAAGGCGTGAAGTTCAACACGTTGTTCGATAAGCTAGCGAAGTTGTTGTTTATTTGTGCATTTATTTGCTGTTATTAAAAGGCCAACTTAGTTGCAGAATAAACAACGCTTTCGAATATGGCTTTCCATCAAGCAATCAGAAAAGGAAGTCGTTTCTTGAAGCCCAGTAATATATCTGGCTTTCTTAGGCCAGTTATTATGCGTCACAAATCGGAGTCTGCCAAGGAAGCATTTCAGAAAATCTTTCCACGAGTTGGTGCATCAACCAGATTAAGGCCAAGATATGATGCAAATAGCTATGGACAAACAGTTGGCCCTGAATACCCCTTTGATATTGAAAAAACACCGGAAAGCAAATTAAAAAGAGAAAAATCCAAAGGTGCAATTACTTCCATTTCTGTTGACGAAATTGTTGATTTGCTGAGGGCAAATGATGGCCAGGATATTCGAGTTGCAAAACTGCATGCAGACCTCGATTACGCGGAGCATTTTATTGTTGTCAGTGGAAAAAACACAGACCACCTTAAAGCTATGACACAAGATCTTGCTTCTAAGGTTACTTAATTTTGAATTCTTCATAATTTGTCACTCAAATCTTCATTTGTCGCTCAGATGAACTGTTGAAAATGATGGTTGTTTTATTTCTAGTTAATGGCAGCACACCAAAATGATGAAATTCACGTGGAAGGGCTTGGGAGTTTTGACTGGATGGTTGTAGATGCAGGTATTGCATTTATAAAGACTTTGTGCAAATTGTAGTAACAGAAGAAGATATTATGTTGATTGAAATATTTTGTCATTCCTTTGCAGGCCAAGTTGTCACACATTTATTCCTTCCTCATATCAGAGAAGATTACAATATTGATGAAGCTTGGGCTGAAAAACAGTGAACAGATGTTTAACAGTCTGACATTTACATTTTGTTTATTAAAATTTGTATGATGAATGATAAATATAAAATGCATGAACATTAATGTAAACTCTCAATTTGATGATGCTATGAATGAAGCTGTAAAACATATTTTGTTTCATTCTTCTTTGTGACCTTTTGTATTGGTTATAACTTGTTCGTCTGCACGTAACGCATGTCTTGATAACTTTCTTGACAAACTGCCTCTCCTGTGTGGTCCAAAATCGTGATCGTACTTCTGCTAATGTAGATCTCAACCCATCATGCTTTACTCTGCTGTGACAATCTAAAACAATCAACTCAGTGAATTGTTGACTTTTTGGCAAGAATATAGGATACTTAGTTTCAACACTCAAATCAGAATTCTCCAGTCTTCCTATACATTTCCAAATCCCATTGTCTTGAATTATTGCCAGCTGCTTCCTGGCCTTTTCAAACTTTGGGTCACCGCATAAAGCACTTTGAACCCCTGCCACCCAACATTTTTCCACAGAATTAATCTCTTCTGCACTGACAGAACCAACTTTCAATCCCCCTGAATTCCTTTTCAGCTTCAAACTTTTAAAAAACCGCAAAACAAGACCAGAAACTCTTAGAAGTCTGGATAAGGAACCATACCTACTAACATTCATCACTTTGTCAATACCTAGCTGTTGTTTTTCTACCACAGCTAAACTTACTACTTTCCATTGTTCCTCTAGAACTTCTTCTGGTTCTTCAAATTCCAGATCTCCTGGCCACTCTTTCTTTTCCCTAACCAATTCTCTCTCTTTACTGTGCTTCAATTTCACAGCTGTCACTCCTCTTGATCCAAAATATCAACAGTCAATTGTTCTTCCGTCCTGCAAAAATCCGAGAATTTCAACCCACACAAATGTTTATGGCTGTCTTTAACTTCCTCCAGATGAAGGTTCTTAATGTTAAAAATAGTAGGAACAATATAAGCTTCAATCTTTAAAGTCAAATGTTCACAAGTATGGATAAACTATCTGAATGTAGTAATGTTTTGGAACTAAAACCTTCCAAAGTATTCTCAATTCCATGGCTTTGGCTTGCAATAGCAGTAAGCAACTAAAACAAATAAAATAATCCTTAACTTCGGTATATTCAACGAAATGTTGCACATGAAAATCGACCTGTTTGTCAAGGAACAAAACTGACACGACAAACAACAACGAAATTCCTCGCCCCGCCCACTCACTTGTCACATCAGCAGATAAAAAACTGAACAACTTCGGCCACAATTTAGACCACCTAAAGGATGGATTTGGGATTAGCTTTGAATATTTTTGGGGTTGAGGAAAGGATTAAAGTTGTTTAGAATTACTCAAGGTTTTAGAATCAAAATTGAGTAAAAAAATTGCAGGAGGCTGGGCTGGCGTTGCGACGACAGTTAAAAGCTTACGTCCAATTCTCTTTCAAGGTCTTTTATTGCCTGCTCTGTTTGATTGCTCCTGTAACGCTGAAAAGCAGCTCTGAATGATTCGAGGCAAACGGATATATTCAAGTCCATTTTGAATATCAGTTAATTAATCCTCAGCGATATAATATGTGATATGAGATCGATCATCGAGGCCCTTCTTAGACTTGTTGCACGAGTCTCGATTGAGTGCAAGCACAACGAGACTCGTATACTGACAGTAAGAAAAGTGGGCAAATTTGGAAGCTTCGTTCCGAAAAATTCTGGTCTGTAAAATACCTTAACAAAGAAGTTTGTCGTCGACCGGGCAGAGCGGCAGAGCGGCGCGCTGTTTTCTGTTAGTAAATAAGTCCCTTGTTCGCTGTTGTCCAACGAACGTATCACAGGGACGCAATGCAGTGAGTCTATTCCCTTCTTTTCCCGGTTGGTGCCAGATATCAAAGGCCAGAGGGAGGTGGGTTTTCGGAGAATTCCGACTGGCTGATTGGCCAGTCGGAACAAACCTAACCAACAAACCGACAAACCTAACCAACCAACCGACGAGAAATCGGAAAATAAGTTTTGCTGGATCCGAAAACCGTAAAACTATGACTGATTTAACAACACAACACAATTTTACGAATCTTTTCATGAAATACATTTCACAAATTCATTTCATAATAAATTTATGAAATGAATTTGAAGATTATGAAATTAGAGAAATACAGTTTATGGCAAATAAGTTAAGTTTTATATGTAAAGAGCCGTTTCTTTATATTTTGTGGGAATATACGCTTTGTTTTAAATTGCGTTTTGTCAGTTGGGGTATTATTCAAGATTTTTTAAACCCATTATTTACGATGTCATGTAGTTCTTGGTTTATTTTATTAAAAACCAGCCTATAAAACTAAATTTAAGGAATTGTTGGACACGGAAATGGATATAAATAAAAATAGGCTGTCAAATTTTGGAAAGCCACACAAATATTTGAAACAGTGGATCGCAGCGGGAGCGAAGGAAGCGTAAAGTTGTGAAAAGTGAAGAAAACAGAACAGAGTAAATCAAAGGAACCTTGAGGTGACTCGCGGCAGATGGCTTTTATTTCACTGTATTATCCAGAAAGTTAAGAAAATAATATCAAATTATTAAAGGTATTGTTGGACACGGGAAGGAAATGGATATAAATAGGCTGTCAAATTTGGAAAGCCACACAAAATTTGAAACCGTGGATCGCAGCGGGGAGCGAAGGAAGCGTAAGTAAAGTTGTGAAAAGTGAAGAAAATAGAGCCCTGTCCTGTGAACAGAACAGAACAGAGTAAATCAAAGGAACCTTGAGGTGACTCGTGGCTTTTATTTCACTGTATTATCCAGAACGTTAAGAAAGTAATATCAAATTAAAGTCAAACTTGCGAGCCTAAACGTTGAGCTTGAGCAAAACTTTCGGATAATCGAGGTTCGGATAATCGAGGATGTACCGTACTATAAATGTTGTATGTTGCATAAGCATACAGCTAGAAAACTTTCTTCTTTTCACCTGATGCTTCCAACAACGAGTCAAAAATGCTCCCCGTCCCGTCCGTGATCGTGCTCGTGGTCCCGCCTATGGAAAGCGAAAGTCACCATAATTAGATAAACCCAGTTTTTCTCAGATAAACTGGGTTTATCTGCAGAAAAACCCAGTTTTTCTAATTATGGTGCTATTTTCTGGAGAAAAACCGGGTTTTTCTGATAATCCTGGTTTTTCTGCCAGAAAAACTCAGTTTTTCTAAAAAACCCATATTTTCTGTAGATAAACTGGGTTTTTCTCAGATAAACTGGGTTTTTCTCAGATAATCGGGGTTTTTCAGATAAACTGGGTTTTTCTTAGATAAACTGGGTTTTGGTCAGATAAACTGGGTTTTTCTCAGATAAACTGGGTTTTTCTCAGATAATTGGGGTTTTTCAGATAAACTGGGTTTTTCTCAGATAAATATATTGGCCGGGCTGACTAACATGTGACTGACTATCATATACCGTTCACCACAAGTGGAATTTCAGTAAATGCGATATGGCCGAAAGTTTTGAATGTGAAGATTTCGACAATTTCTTGTCCAATGCTATTTCCAACGTTGATACATTAAGACACATGGAATATCAAAAGAAAAGTGGCACAAAGAAAAAGAGCAAATCACGTCGAGGTCCAAAGGCAACAGTTGTGAAGCTAAAGTTGTACCACCTGCCAGAAGCATCCGAAATCCCAAATTTTGCTGTTACACACGGACTTGTAAAACAACACATGAATAGCGATCTTATATTCAACAACAACACATCAACAACAACACATCAATAGCGCACGCAACATTTCGAAAATGATGTGTGCGCTATTGATGTCTCGTGAAATTTGAAATCCAGGAGTAACAAAATAAAGTTATATCTGATAAAAATCGGCTACTCTCAGAAAAACCCAGTTTATCTGAGAAAAACCCAGTTTATCTGAGAAAAACCCAGTTTATCTGAGAAAAACCCAATTTATCTAAAAACCCCAATTATCTGCAGAAAATACGAGTTTTTAGAAAAACCCAGTTTATCTAGCAGAAAAACTGGGATTTTCTGATAAACTGGGTTTATCTGGGGAAAAACCCAGTTTATCTGAGAAAAATTGGGTTTATCTAATTATGGTGACTTTCGCTTGCCATACCCGCCCTGGGATGGCAGTAAAATTGAACAACTTTTACTCCCTTGCCCATGCGCGAGTCAAAAATGGGAGCATGTTTTCCAAAATAACTAAAGTTGTCAGAAATTGATGAAAATCACCAAAAAGTACAGCTTAAGGGCGCTGATTTTGAATATTGGGGTCATTTTTGAAATTTTTGCAGTTCAGGGTGTCAAAAATGGGAGTAAACTTGAGCAACTTTTACTCCCTTGCCCATGCGCGAGTCAAAAATGGGAGCATGTTATCGAAACTAACTGAAGTTGTCAGAAATTGAAGAAAATCACCAAAAAGTACAATTTCAGGGCGCTGATTATGAATATCGAGGTCACTTTTGAAAATTTTGCAGTTTAGGGTGTCAAAAATGGGACTAAACTTGAACAACTTCTGCTCGCTTTGCCCATGCGCGAGTCAAAAATGGGAGCATGTTATCGAAAAATACTAAAGTTGTCAGAAATTGATGAATATCACCAAAAGTACAGTTTAAGGGCGCTGATTTTGAATATCGAGGTCATGTTTGAAAATTTTGCAGTTTTGGGTGTCAAAAATGGGAGTAAACTTCAGCAACTTTTACTCGCTTGCCCATGCGCGAGTCAAAAATGGGAGCATGTTTTCGAAACTAACTGAAGTTGTCAGAAATTGAAGAAAATCACCAAAAAGTACAATTTCAGGGCGCTGATTATGAATATCGAGGTCACTTTTGAAAATTTTGCAGTTTAGGGTGTCAAAAATGGGACTAAACTTGAACAACTTCTACTCGCTTTGCCCATGCGCGAGTCAAAAATGGGAGCATGTTATCGAAAAATACTAAAAATGTCAGAAATTGATGAATATCACCAAAAGTACAGTTTAAGGGCGCTGATTTTGAATATCGAGGCCATTTTTGAAAATTTTGCAGTTTTGGGTGTCGAAAATGTGAGTAAACTTGAGCAACTTTTACTCGCTTGCCCATGCACGAGTCAAAAATGGGAGCATGTTTTCGAAAATAACTGAAGTTGTCAGAAATTGAAGAAAATCACCAAAAAGTACAACTTCAGGGCGCTGATTATGAATGTCGAGGTCACTTTTGAAAATTTTGCAGTTTAGGGTGTCAAAAATGGGAGTAAAATTGAACAACTTCTACACGCTTGCCCATGCGCGAGTCAAAAATGGGAGCATGTTATCGAAAAAGACTAAGGTTGTCAGAAATTGATGAAAATCACCAAAAAGTACAGTTGCAGGGCGCTGATTATGAATATCGAGGTCACTGTTGAAAATTTTGCAGTTTAGGGTGTCAAAAATGGGAGTAAACTTGAACAACTTCTACTCGCTTGCCCATGCGCGAGTCAAAAATGGGAGCATGTTATCGAAAAATACTAAAAATGTCAGAAATTGATGAATATCACCAAAAGTACAGTTTAAGGGCGCTGATTTTGAATATCGAGGCCATTTTTGAAAATTTTGCAGTTTTGGGTGTCAAAAATGTGAGTAAACTTGAGCAACTTTTACTCGCTTGCCCATGCGCGAGTCAAAAATGGGAGCATGTTTTCGAAAATAACTGAAGTTGTCAGAAATTGAAGAAAATCACCAAAAAGTACAACTTCAGGGCGCTGATTATGAATGTCGAGGTCACTTTTGAAAATTTTGCAGTTTAGGGTGTCAAAAATGGGAGTAATCTTGAACAACTTCTACTCGCTTGCCCATGCCCGAGTCAAAAATGGGAGCATGTTATCGAAAAATACTAAAGTTGTCAGAAATTGATGAATATCACCAAAAGTACAGTTTAATTCAAATTGAACGAGTTTGAAAAATTGCATATTGCCCCCTAGTACCCCGTTTTATTCCCCCAAAACGTTAAAATTTGAAAACCAGTTTCATATTCAAATTCAGCACACCAAAATTGTACTTTCCACCAAATTTGATGCAAATTGAAAGAGTTTGAAAAATTACATCAAAAGCGGGAAGCTATCAAAAGTGGGAAGTGGGAAGTCAGGAAAAAGTGGGAAGTCATCAAAAGTGGGAAGTCATCAAAGTGGAAAGTGGGAAATCAAGAAAAAATGGGAAGTCAGCAAAAATGGGAAGTAATCATACCAAAATTGTACTTCCCAGCAAATTTGATGCAAATTGAACGAGTTTGACAAATTGCATATTGCCCCCATTTACCCCGTTTTATTCCCCCCAAAAATTAAAGTTTCAAAAAACAAGTTCCATATTCAAATTCAGCACACCAAATTTCTACTTTCTACAAAATTTGATGAAAATTGAAAGAGTTTGAAAAATTGCATCAAAAGTGGCAAGTCATCGAAAGTGGGAAGTGGGAAGTCATCAAAAGTGGGAAGTCGTCAAAAGTGGGAAGTCATAAAAAGTGGGAAGTGGGAAGTCAAGAAAAAGTGGGAATTCACCAAAAATGGGAAGTCACAAAAAGTGGGAAGTGGGAAGTCACCAAAAGTGGGAAGTCATGACACCAATATTGTGCTTTCCACCGAATTTAATGTAAGTTGAACCAGCTTGAAAAATTGCATATTGCCCTTTTTTACCCCGTTTCATGCCCCCAAAACATGAAAATTTCAAACAGTAAGCCTCATATTCAAATTCAACACACCGAAATTGTACTTTCCATCAAATTTGATTCAAATTGAACGAGTTTGAAAAATTGCATATTGCCCCCTAGTACCCCGTTTTATTCCCCCCAAAAATTAAAGTTTCAAAAAACAAGTTCCATATTCAAATTCAGCACACCAAATTTCTACTTTCTACAAAATTTGATGAAAATTGAAAGAGTTTGAAAAATTGCATCAAAAGTGGGAAGTCATCGAAAGTGGGAAGTGGGAAGTCATCAAAAGTGGGAAGTCGTCAAAAATGGGAAGTCATAAAAAGTGGAAAGTGGGAAGTCAAGAAAAGGTGGGAAGTCAGCAAAAATGGGAAGTAATCATAGCAAAATTCAACTTTCCACCAAATTTAATGGAAATTGAACGAGTTTTAAAAATTGCATATTGCCCGTTTCTACCCCGTTTTATTCCCCCAAAACATTAAAATTTCAAAAACCAGTTTCATATTCAAATTCAGCACACCAAAATTGTACTTTCCACCAAATTTGATGCAAATTGAAAGAGTTTGAAAAATTACATCAAAAGCGGGAAGTTATCAAAAGTGGGAAGTGGGAAGTCAGGAAAAAGTGGGAAGTCATCAAAAGTGGGAAGTCATCAAAGTGGAAAGTGGGAAATCAAGAAAAAATGGGAAGTCAGCAAAAATGGGAAGTAATCATACCAAAATTGTACTTCCCAGCAAATTTGATGCAAATTGAACGAGTTTGACAAATTGCATATTGCCCCCATTTACCCCGTTTTATTCCCCCCAAAAATTAAAGTTTCAAAAAACAAGTTCCATATTCAAATTCAGCACACCAAATTTCTACTTTCTACAAAATTTGATGAAAATTGAAAGAGTTTGAAAAATTGCATCAAAAGTGGCAAGTCATCGAAAGTGGGAAGTGGGAAGTCATCAAAAGTGGGAAGTCGTCAAAAGTGGGAAGTCATAAAAAGTGGGAAGTGGGAAGTCAAGAAAAAGTGGGAATTCACCAAAAATGGGAAGTCACAAAAAGTGGGAAGTGGGAAGTCACCAAAAGTGGGAAGTCATGACACCAATATTGTGCTTTCCACCGAATTTAATGTAAGTTGAACCAGCTTGAAAAATTGCATATTGCCCTTTTTTACCCCGTTTCATGCCCCCAAAACATGAAAATTTCAAACAGTAAGCCTCATATTCAAATTCAACACACCGAAATTGTACTTTCCATCAAATTTGATTCAAATTGAACGAGTTTGAAAAATTGCATATTGCCCCTAGTACCCCGTTTTATTCCCCCCAAAAATTAAAGTTTCAAAAAAACAGTTCCATATTCAAATTCAGCACACCAAATTTCTACTTTCTACAAAATTTGATGAAAATTGAAAGAGTTTGAAAAATTGCATCAAAAGTGGGAAGTCATCGAAAGTGGGAAGTGGGAAGTCATCAAAAGTGGGAAGTCGTCAAAAATGGGAAGTCATAAAAAGTGGAAAGTGGGAAGTCAAGAAAAGGTGGGAAGTCAGCAAAAATGGGAAGTAATCATAGCAAAATTCAACTTTCCACCAAATTTAATGGAAATTGAACGAGTTTTAAAAATTGCATATTGCCCGTTTCTACCCCGTTTTATTCCCCCAAAACATTAAAATTTCAAAAACCAGTTTCATATTCAAATTCAGCACACCAAAATTGTACTTTCCACCAAATTTGATGCAAATTGAAAGAGTTTGAAAAATTACATCAAAAGCGGGAAGTTATCAAAAGTGGGAAGTGGGAAGTCAGGAAAAAGTGGGAAGTCATCAAAAGTGGGAAGTCATCAAAGTGAAAAGTGGGAAATCAAGAAAAAATGGGAAGTCAGCAAAAATGGGAAGTAATCATACCAAAATTGTACTTCCCAGCAAATTTGATGCAAATTGAACGAGTTTGACAAATTGCATATTGCCCCCATTTACCCCGTTTTATTCCCCCAAAACATTAAAATTTGAAAAACCAGTTTCATATTCAAATTCAGCACACCAACATTGTACTTTCCACCAAATTTGATTCAAATTGAACGAGTTTGAAAAATTGCATATTGCCCCCTAGTAGCCCGTTTTATTCCCCCAAAACATTAAACTTTCAAAAAACAAGTTCCATATTCAAATTCAGCACACCAAATTTCTACTTTCTACAAAATTTGATGAAAATTGAAAGAGTTTGAAAAATTGCATCAAAAGTGGGAAGTCATCGAAAGTGGGAAGTGGGAAGTCATCAAAAGTGGGAAGTCGTCAAAAGTGGGAAGTCATAAAAAGTGGGAAGTGGGAAGTCAAGAAAAAGTGGGAATTCACCAGAAATGGGAAGTCACAAAAAGTGGGAAGTGGGAAGTCACCAAAAGTGGGAAGTCATGACACCAATATTGTGCTTTCCACCGAATTTAATGTAAGTTGAACCAGCTTGAAAAATTGCATATTGCCCTTTTTTACCCCATTTCATGCCCCCAAAACATGAAAATTTCAAAAAACAAGTTCCATATTCAAATTCAGCACACCAAATTTCTACTTTCTGCAAAATTTGATGAAAATTGAAAGAGTTTGAAAAATTGCATCAAAAGTGGGAAGTCATCGAAAGTGGGAAGTGGGAAGTCATCAAAAGTGGGAAGTCGTCAAAAGTGGGAAGTCATAAAAAGTGGGAAGTGGGAAGTCAAGAAAAAGTGGGAATTCACCAAAAATGGGAAGTCACAAAAAGTGGGAAGTGGGAAGTCACCAAAAGTGGGAAGTCATGACACCAATATTGTGCTTTCCACCGAATTTAATGTAAGTTGAACCAGCTTGAAAAATTGCATATTGCCCTTTTTTACCCCGTTTCATGCCCCCAAAACATGAAAATTTCAAACAGTAAGCCTCATATTCAAATTCAACACACCGAAATTGTACTTTCCACCAAATTTGATGCGAATTGAACGAGTTTGAAAAATTGCATATTGCCCCCTAGTACCCCGTTTTATTCCCCCAAAACATTAATATTTCAAAAACAAGTTTCATATTCAAATTCAGTACAACAAAATTGTGCTTTCCACCGAATTTAATGTAAGTTGAACGAGTTTGAAAAATTGCATATTGCCCTTTTTTACCCCGTTTCATGCCCCCAAAACATGAAAATTTCAAACAGTAAGCCTCATATTCAAATTCAACACACCGAAATTGTACTTTCCACCAAATTTGATGCAAATTGAACGAGCTTTAAAAATTGCATATTGCCTGTTTCTACCCCGTCTTATTCCCCCAAAACATGAAAAATTCAAAAACCAGTTTCATATTCAAATTCAGCACACCAAATTTATACTTTCCACAAAATTTGATGCAAATTGAAAGAGTTTGAAAAATTGCACATTGTCCCCTTTACCCCGTTTCATTCCCTCAAAACATTATAATTTCAAAAAGCAAGTTTCATATTCAAATTCAGTACAACAAAATTGTGCTTTCCACCGAATTTAATGTAAGTTGAACGAGTTTGAAAAATTGCATATTGCCCTCTTTTACCCCGTTTTATGCCCCCAAAACATTAAAATTTCAAAAAACCAGTTTCATATTCAAATTCAACACACCGAAATTGTACTTTCCACCAAATTTGATGCGAATTGAACGAGTTTGAAAAATTGCATATTGCCCTTTTTTACCCCGTTTCATGCCCCAAAAACATGAAAATTTCAAACAGTAAGCCTCATATTCAAATTCAACACACCGAAATTGTACTTTCCACCAAATTTGATGCAAATTGAACAAGTTTGAAAAATTGAATATTGCCCCCTTTTACCCCGTTTTATTCCCCCAAAATATTAAAGATTCAAAAAGTAAGTTTCATGTTCAAATACAGCGCAGCAAAATTGTACTTTTCAACAAATTTGATGCAAATTGAGCGAGTTTGAAAAATTGCATATTGCCCCCTTTTACCCCCTTTTATTCCCCCAAAACAATAAAATTTCAAGAATAACTTCAATATTCGAATTCAGCGCCCCAAAATTGTACTTCTCACTGAGTTTCAGCTAGTGTTAATCAAATTGAGTTTTTCACGATATTTATTTCTACTGTAAAAATTTATGTCCATACTTTGTCAAATTAATTTGAAACTTCCTAGCAACATTCAAAGTGCCCCTGCTGCTTTTTATTATTTATCAATTCAATAATCCTCGGTACGCTGACTTCAGATCAGAAAATTGTTTTTAAATTGTTTAGCTGCATTATTATGTTAATCTTATAACAGCCAACTAAAATTGTTATCTGTAACTCGACAAGGTTTGTAATTTTTTGCGATACATAATTTCAATGCACACAGCACCCCCGTCTTCATCTGTCATCCAATTCCTTACGAATTTTTGTTGCTGTTGTTGCCGTGAAAAAATGGCCGAAGTGTTTTTGCAGCACTGTAGAGGTTTTAAAATGCACTAAAACATTACTTTACACCATTGGACATTTGTTTAAACTTGGCAAGAACCTTAAAAGCATTCCCGACATCTTAGCAGTGTTTTGGAACGTAATCAACAACCGAACGTCCTGTTACCTCCGTCACGCATAAGCAATATATGTGGAATTACGAAAGTAGTATAAAATAATGCTGAAGAATTGAATTGTTATGAAGCTGAATTTAGCTTGAAATTTACTCAATCAAAAGTATCCACTTTGAAAAGAATTTAAAAGTAACAATAAAAATAAAACATTTACAATGAAAAAAGATCATTGGATGTTATGTCAGCTTTACAGCCGAGAAGTCTCTCATGATGATTGCCTTAGGAGTATGCACTTCACCCGGAGGAACAAAAAAAACTTATTGAGTAGGTAATCTTTTAATTTTCTTTTTTTGCAATTCAGCAACAATCAAATAGTTTTATAATTTAGGTTGATAGAAAACGGATTAAAAACAAAATAGGTTACAACATCATTTATAGATATAGTTGTCTAGGACACTGGGAGAACCGAAACAGTTTTTGAGCCCAGCCAAGCCAGCCCCCTAAAAATCAAATTTTCGATGCAAACCCATAGAATTAATAGAGAGAATTATCATCACAGTAGTACTAACGAGTAAAGTTCTTGAGTCAATTCAATTTGGGAGTTTCAATCAGAATCAATTCAATCAATTTTTAATCAGAAACAATAACAAGGCAGGCAGTAAATACCCCAAAGATGAAAAGAAATGGGCCAAGAAATATTCATAGCTCAAAAGACGTAAACATTTATTTATTAAATTAAATACTCGCTATTTATTTTAATAAATTTTATACTCGTTATTTGATTTCTGAATATTAAGAATAAAATACTTGAACTAATTACAAAATAATATTAACAGAGACATCATAAAGTTTATTTTGTACCTCTAAGGCAGATAGTCAAGACCAATTTTATGCAACCATTCATTAGGCAAATTGTCCAAAAAATATAGAAACTTGAAATAATTGTAAAAATATGTGCATTTCTCCAAAAATATAAAGAAATATAAAGATATAAACAAGCTAGTTTTTAATAATACAAAATTTAACCAAACAAAACATAGGTAGTGAAATAAAGAACAAGACTATAAATTCCTCTTTCTCAAGCCAGACAGGGCGAATGTTCAGCTTTCTTCCTCAATCCATTTTTAACACCATTCATACTTTATTTTCACAGGACTACAAAATGGCTTAGTTAGACCATAATCTAAGAACCATCTTCCTGTAATATAGGTAAGTTCAGATAAATTTTTAACTTGGTCAACCAGAGTTATTTCCACATTTTCTGAGTAAAATTTATTGACTGTCACAGCTATGTTTTACAACCTGCGACAATTCTTGGTGAAGCACAACTACTTCTGTGGCACAGACAAAACTTCCGCAATTCAATTTTATCAAATACTCCTTCGCAGAGCAGAATAAGTTTGCAGAAAACTTTCCCATTTTCTTGACGAAAGACCCAAACAAGATTTGACAAAATAGAATACAAACTAACTGTTAACATTTCAAAAATATGCTGCTGGCATTTAAAACCAATAATCAGCTTTGTTCCATCATAATTTAAAGCCAGATATTTATACTGAATTGGCACTCTTTTTCTGCCTTCGTTAATTTGTTAAGCTGCTCAAGAAGAATTTTCATTGCATCAAATAAAAGCCAGTAAAGCAATGACATAGAGGTTAGGGGACTTGGGGTATGTGCCTCCCACTCTTCTGCACACCTTAAAGCATGCCCCTTTTATGGACAAAAATTTGCCCTTCTTCAGATTAATGGTGCCCCCCCCAATCAGGACTTGTTTTATGTTCAGACACCACACTTTTGTATATTCTATATTACCCTTGCGTTGCTTATTACATTTGCAGCCCAAACCAATGTCAATTGAGAAATAATTTTTCAATTTATGGCTACTGACAACGAGTTCTACGCAATGGATCTGCCAGGTAATCTAAAAATATTTTTATTTCTTTTAAGGATATTTCCTGTTAAGTTGCGACTAAACTTTCACCGAACAGTGAAGTAGTTCAAGTGGTGAGATGTTAGCTTGCTTTTGTCGTATGTCAAGAGCACACATTAATTCGATAACCAAATCATTTTCTTTGCCGACCAATTTCAAATGTGGCATGACACATGTATGTGGAACGTAACAATAGATGAGTAATAGCAAGCCCTATTTACACTACATAAACTAACCCATGTTAAACTAACCCATGTTAAACTAACCCAGGGTTAGTTTTGACTTGTCGTGTGAGCGCTGATTTGGGTAAAACCGTACTTACTAAAGCGCGGAATGACCCAAAACGACCCAAAATGACCCAAAACCAGCCACAACGACACAAAACCACCCAAAATGACTCAAATGTTTTTAACTTAAACAGTAGATCAGATATTAGGGGCAAAAACCCCCAAATGTCGGCAGGTTCTTTCAAGCATCTCTTAAATTCTTCTTTTGTCGTGTGACTTCTGATCACAAAAGGCTTTCCGTTATTTTGTTGCATGACAAGAGCATTGTGTTCAAGCGCGAACTGATTAGATCTTGTATTCCATTCCTATCCTATGCGAATTTACACCTTGTTGACTTCTGAGAGTAACCTCGCTAATCATTATCAAGAAAGAAGTACATTTGTTGATGACCGCTAACCAAAGTCTAAAAAGTGTGTTTTTGTTCGATGTTTGGGGGGGGGGTTAGGGTTTGGTTTAGAGTTAGTTTTTTGGGGTGCGTTTGGTTTATTTTGTAATTTTGGACTTAGGAGGGGTTAGGGTCAGGTTTAGTTTTTAGAATCAAGGGGTTGGTTAGGGTAAACTAGTTTTATAGATAGGAGGTTTTGGTGCATGCTAAAGATCATCAACAATTCAAAGAGCATCTGACAGAAGCAATTGAAGCGGGCAGTCCCTTCGAAGTTAACAAGGTGTCAATTCGCATAGCAATGAAAACAAAAAGATTTATCTGTTCGCGCTTTTATTTAATCAATTCTTCTTATTAATTCCCACGACGAAAGAAGAATTTAAGAGATATTTAAGATGATAATTTAAGATGGTTGAAAGCACCTGCCAAGATTTGGGGGGTTTTGGCCCTAAATATCTGATCTACTGTTTGAGTTAAAAAATGTTGGGATGTTTTGGTTGGTTATGAGGTGGTTATGGGTCATTGTGGGTCGTTTTGGGTGGTTCCGCGTTTTAGTAAGTACGGGTGTAACACTTCATCACGTAAGCGGCCTCGTTAAATGAAAGGAGAGTTGGGTTTCCTTGGCGCCTTTTTTGTCTCTATTGTTGCAACCAAGTGCGTATGCCCATCACAGATACCAATAAACTAACCCGGGTTCGACCCGAGTAAGGGTTAGTTTATGTAGTGTAAATACGGCTTATATGTCTGGTGCGTTGTTTCCTTTGACCTTGCGCTATTCTCTTCTGCCAGGAGGCGGTGCTGTGGACTAACGGTAACTTACTAGCACACTACGACTGAAACTACTGGTTCAAAACCTGGTGAGAACATCTACTTTGTCTTTTGACCAATTTGTGATTTAAATGTCTTAAAGGTGGGCGAGTATGCGCAGTGCCCTAAATTGGCTACTATGCAAGAGTATGCATGACGTAATAGTACTGATAGTGTCTGGTGTATCATTAGGGCTTAGGGTCAGTGTTAGGGTCAGAGTGTCCTAAAGGTGGACCTGTATGCGCAGTGCCATCTATAGGCTACTGCGCAGGAGTATGCATAACGTAATGTTACTGACTGTCCGGTGTGTCAGTGAGGCAAAGGGTTAAGGTTAGAGTGCCCTAACGGTGGGCGTACATATAAAGCCGCATACTCAGGTTACTGCGCAGGAGTATGCATGACGTAATACTACTGACAGTGTCTAATACTACTGTGCGGATCAGGGTGTGCCACTCCAATCTAATTCTTTTTTATTTGGACTTCATTAGAAGCTGTTTTGGATCTCGTGTGTTGCCAATTTATTGATGTTATATCGGACGTTTTTTATATCTACCTTGTCTGTAACGGCCAGCCAGAAACTTGCAATGTAATTGTTTTACCATGAGGTATGATATAATAAATTATACAGCGTTTTAGATATTTGGTATAGCACCATATTTGGCAATAATTCTCACCTGAGCTAAAATTTGCAACGCAAAATGAATCACATTGAAATCACCATGAGAACATTATAATGATTGGACAGGGTTTCACATGGTTGAACATTTCTTCATAAACGCATGCGCTCTTAAAACATCCCCGTGAGCAATTTGATTAAATACCTGCTGTGTCATCCACAGATTACTTAGAGGAAGCATAAAAATTCAGGTTTCCTGACAACAATGATGCACTCCTAACGCCCATAAAGCATCAAAGACTTCTTGAAATGAAGTGGTAACTGTGGGGTTTCAAGTGCCAATTGTTACAATTGTAATTCAAGTGCCAATTGTAACAAGCCTTACAATTCTTCAAATTATTAAATGTAAGTAAAATATAAAAGATGTGGAAAATTGTTATTAAACAATTGCTAAAAATTACCCGGTTCCAATAAGATTTCGCCAAAAAAAGGCGAAACCCTATCTTCCCCGGGGGGGGCCATTGCCACATGCCGAGCAGCTACTAAGCTCAAAATGTTCCAATAATTTTGCCAAATAGAAAAAGACTGAGCTCGATTAGCAGTCTTTGTCGAAAAGTTAAAAAACTCCCAGTGACATTTGGCAGAGGAAATGGCCACCGAAATTTAATGTTGCGCATTAAACCACTATAAAACATTGATTACAAACCACACGCGGGGAGTGAAAAATATACGCACGCGTAACTAGGGGTAAAATATGGCACTTCATGAAAACTCGTATAATTCGAACTTTCTGTAATTGGAACAAAATTGGATTCCCCAAAGAGTTCGAATTAGACAGAGTTGAATGTACTTTCTTCCTTAGAGACCTATATATTCTTATCTTGACCTCATCGCCTCCATATTTGCTATGCAGTTTGTTTACTCAATTTACATTCCATCACCCTGGGTATAATAGTGTAATCCCAATTGCTTATCGAATGTACTCTGATATTGTGGTGAACTGCATTTAACGTTGTCAACAATATTCATATTCATAAGACATGATATCATGCAAATAGTCGTCGTTACTAAAAAGCGGAACAACCTGGAACAAGCCAGGAACAAGCGGAACAAGCCAAGAACAAGCCAGGAACAAGCAGAACAACCCAAGAACAAGCCAGGAACAAGCGGAACAACCCAAGAACAATCCAAGAACAGGCTGAACAAGCCAAGACCAACCCAAGAACAAGCGGAACAACCCAAGAACCACCCCATAACAGGTGGAGAAAGCCCTCATTTAGGATTCCAATCCCATGTGGTGATTACTGTATGTGATTTGACATGAATGAACAATTTTCCTTTCAATTTCCTTTCACATGTAACAATAATTTTAAACACAAACGCACTAAAATGGCCTCAAAATACTGTGTGGTGCCAAGGTGGAATCCATGTAGCTTTCGCCGGAGATATTCGGCGTGGAGTTTAACTAAAACAATGGATCACGTGTTTTTCTATTGTTCCTTGGCGTTATATCCGGCGTAGCCTTTACATGGATTCCACCCTGGGTGTGGTGACGTGCCTGACATGTGAGAGGAACACCAGCGTGGCACGGAAAAAGCGCGCGAAACCCGTGAAACTTTGATGAGGGCGTTGGAAAACCTCGTTTCCCTGAGGCAAAATCGTTTGTTTCAACAATTTCAACAATTGCACCCCAAAAATCCAAAAATATCCCATTGTTTTCAAAAATCTCCACACATTTTCTTCTAAAAACTGATAAGTGATATATGATCATGCATGATATGATGCACCCCTCGCTTCCTTCATGTCAAATCACATAGGCCCAAATACAGTAATCACACGGCAATTCGAAATAGGGCTTGTCCCACCTGTTGTGGGGTTGTTCCCGGCTCTTGTTCTTGAGTTTTTCAGCTTGTTCTTGGGTTGTTCTTGGGTTGTTCAGCTTGTTCTTGGGTTGTTCTTGGGTTGTTCCGCTTGTTCCTAGCTTGTTCTTGGGTTGTTCCGCTTGTTCCGGGTTGCTCCGTTTTTTAGTAACGACGTGCAAATAGTATCATATGTGAACCAGCTAAATTTGTTGGTGTGTACCGCACAAAGAGAAAGGTTTTGAGTGATTTTGCCATTGGCTTCTACCTACAACAGCACAGGTTTAAAGATTAGCAAAAAGTTCTGTACATGACTTTATAATTTTAGAGTGCGTAAGTTACATTGATCCTTCATAAATCTCAATATGCGAAAACTCTGAAACACTAACAACAATTACAAAAGTGCAGCCATATTGAACTAGGTTCAGCCATGTTGAACAATGGTCAACAATATTGAACTAGGTTTAAAAATTTGAACTAGGCTGAACAATTTGAACTAGGTTCCAAAAATTGCACTAGGCTCAACAAATTGAACTAGATTCAACAATTTGAAGTAGGTTCCACAACTTGAACTAGGTTCCACAATTTGAATTAGGTTCCACAAATTGAACTAGGTTCCACATTTTGAACTAGGCTCGACAATTTGAACTAGATTCAACATTTTTAACTAGGTTCCACAACCTGAACTAGGTTCCACATTTTGAACTAGGTTCCACCATTTGAACTAGGTTCAACTTTTTGGACTAGATTCAACAATTTAAACTAGGTTCAACAATTTGAACTAGATTCAACATTTTTAACTAGGTTCCACAACTTGAACTAGGTTCCACAATTTGAACTTGGTTCCACAATTTGAATAAGGTTCAACTTT
>RQOL01000861.1:2314899-2326448 GCA_013076295.1 Sanderia malayensis
GAACACAAAACAAGTCATGATTGGGGGGGCACCATTAATCTGAAGAAGGGCAAATTTTTGTCCATAAAAGGGGCATGCTTTAAGGTGTGCAGAAGAGTGGGAGGCACATACCCCCAAGTCCCCTAGCTTCTATGTCATTGCTTTGCTGGCTTTTATTTGATGCAATGAAAATTCTTCTGGAACAGCTTAACAAATTAACCAAGGCAGAAAAAGAGTGTGCCAATTCAGTATAAATACCTGGCTTTAAATTATGATGGAACAAAGATGATTATTGGTTTTAAACCACAGCAGCATATTTTTTAACATGTTAACAGTTTAGTTTTTTATTTTATTTTGTCAAATCGTGTTTGGGTCTTTCGTCAAGAAAATGGGAAAGTTTTCTGCAAACTTATTCTGCTCTGCAGAGTATTTGACAGAATTGAATTGCAGAAATTTTGTCTGTGCCACGGATGTAGTTGTGCTCCACCAAGAATTGCCGCAGGTTGTAAAACATAGCTGTGCCAGTCAATATATTTTACTCAGAAAATGTGGAAAATAACTCTGGTTGACCAAGTTAAAAATTTATCTGAACTTACCTATATTACAGGAAGATGGTTCTTAGATTTTGGTCTAACTAAGCCATTTTGTAGTCCTGTGAAAATAAAGTATGAATGGTGTTAAAAATGGATTGAGGAAGAAAGCTGAACATTCGCCCTGTCTGACTCGAGAAAGAGCAATTTATGGTCTTGTTCTTTATTTCACTACCTATGTTTTGTTTGGTTAATTTTTGTATTATTAAAAACTAGCTTGTTTATATCTTTATATTTCTTTATATTTTTGGAGAAATGCAAATATTTTTACAATTATTTCAAGTTTCTATATTTTTTGGGCAATTTGCCTAATGAATGGTTGCATAAAATTGTTCTTGACTATCTGCCTTAGAGGTACAACATAAACTTTATGATGTCTCTGTTAATATTATTTTGTAATTAGTTGAAGTATTTTATTCTTAATATTCAGAAATCAAATAACGAGTATAAAATTTATTAAAATAAATAACGTGTATTTAATTTAATAAATAAATGTTTACGTCTTTTGAGCTATGAATATTTTTTGGCCCATTTCTTTTCATCTTTGGGGTATTTACTACCTGCCTTGTTATTGTTTCTGATTAAAAATAGATTGAATTGATTCTGATTGAAACTCTCAAACTGAATTGACTCAAGAACTTTACTTGTTAGTACTACTGTGATGATAATTCTCTCTATTAATTCTATGGGTTTGCATCGAAAATTTGATTTTTAGGGGGCTGGCTTGGCTGGGCTCGAAAACCGTTTTGGTTCTCCCAGTGTCCTAGACAACTATATCTAGAAATGATGTTGTAACCTATTTTGTTTTTAATCCGTTTTCTATCAACCTAAATTATGAAACTATCAGATTGTTGCTGAATTGCAAAAAAAATTTTACAAGATTACCTACTCAATAAGTTTATGGTTCCTACCAGGTGAGGTGCATACTCCTAAGGCAATCATCATGAGAGACTTCTCTGCTGTAAAGCTGACATAACATCCGATGATCTTTTTTCATTGTAAATGTTTTATTTTTATTGTTACTTTTAAATTCTTTTCAAAGTGGATACTTTTGATTGAGTAAATTTCAAGCTAAATTCAGCTTCATAACAATTCTTCAGCATTATTTTGTGCCTGTATTTAACATATTTTTGTAAATTTTATTTATTTATTTATATTTATTATTCAGCTTTTAATGTGCAATTTTTTATAATCTGTAATTATTTTTGGGACTTTTAAACTTATTTTATTATTGTATTATTGTTTGCTGTCTGATGTCGACTTTTGTTTGCAAGACAACAAGATGAAAGGAATATTTCAATCACGGAGGGTGGGTTGAGCATAACTAGCGATATCACTTGAGTTCTACAGCATACCCACAGCGAAGCGACATGTGCCTTTGCAAGATGTGAATGAAATCAGAGCCACACTTGTACAATACAGAACAAGGGACTGTGCAAATGATATGGTACTCACGCAAGAGAAGTTATTTTGTACTTTCGTATATAAATAAATTCCACATATATTGTTTATGCGTGACAGAGGTAACAGGACGTTCTGTTGTTGATTACGTTCCAAAACACTGCTAAGATATCGGGAATGCTTTTTAAGGTTCTTGCCAAGTTTAAACAAATGTCCAATGGTGTAAAGTAATGTTTTGGTGCATTTTAAAATCTCACAGTGCTGCAAAAACACTTCGGCCATTTTTTCACGGCAACAACAGCAACAAAAATTCGTAATGAATTGGATGACAGATGAAGACGGGGGTGCAATGTGCATTGAAATTATGTAGCGCAAAAAATTACAAACCTTGTAGAGTTACAGGTAACAATTTTAGTTGGCTGTTATAAGATTAACATAATAATGCAGCAAAACAATTTAAAAACAATTTTCTGATCTGAAGTCAGCATACCGAGGATTATTGAATTGATAAATAACAAAAAGCAGCAGGGGCACTTTGAACGTTGCTAGGAAGTTTCAAATTAATTTGACTAAGTAAGTATCCTCCTGTTATGTGTCACTGCGAAGTGCAAAAAATATTGCAGGATGGAAGCGCCCAATTTTCATAAATTGCAATGACTCAATCAAACTCGTGAAACTAATTTGGGTTAGGGTTATATCTTTAAATTTCTTCACACTTGCAAGGCAAGAAATGCAAGGCTGTTTTTATAGGAATAGTGAATATTTTTACAACTATTTTTCTATCTTCTGTAGGCAATTTGCATGATAAAAAATTGCACAAAATTGGTCTTGACTATCTGCTTCAGAGGTAATAAATAAATTTTGTGATGTATCTGTTAATATTATTTAATTTTTATTTTTGTATTTTGTAATTAGTTCAAGTATTTTATTCTTAATATTCAGAAATCAAACAACGAGTGTAAAAATTATTAAAACCCTAACAGCCCAGCCGGTCCCAATACAGTTTCAATTTTTTTTCAATTTCATAATAATGACATGCTACATGTATACAGAGCGTCGTCGTGAATAAATATAAACTACGAAGCAAAACGAATTAAAACAACTAATCAACATAACATCGATGTAAACTAAGAAAAGAACATAACATCGATGAAAAAAAAATCTAAAACTAAAGATAAGAAGATGCTAGAAAAGGGCAACTACTGCCAACTAAGTGTCGACTAAGTGTGATCAGGTGCTGTTCGCATTGTGGACAAGTCATCGTCCGTAACTCAAAAGCCTCTTTAAGAAAATTAGCTAATTGCTTCATGCTTTGGAGGTGTTCATTTGACAACAGGTAAATGAATTTTTAGGTCGGAGTCATAATGGCGAAATTCATAACTTTTTTAGTTATTGAATCAAAAAGTTTGCCGCGTAGATGATTGTACTTTGGGCAACATATCAGAAAGTGAAGTTCGTCTTCACAAGCCCCTTCGTCACACATCGGGCAAATCCGTTGCTCAGGAGATAAACCTTGTCTTCTACCTGTTTCTATCTTTAGATTATGGTCGCTACATCTAAATTTTGTTAACCATCTCCTCTGGGTCCTGTCATCAAGATTAAGATAAGATTCATATTGCATACAGGTCTTGAAAGTAGCATAAGAGCGTAATTTATTCCCGCCTTTATCTGAGACCCCGGTGTCAGATTTAATGTTGGCACACCAATACCGTTCAAATGCATTTTTGAGGGATCTCTTAATAAGATATTTATATTTATTAAAAGACATTTTCTTTATTTTAAGAGGGTCATGGTCAATACCAAGAATTTTGAGGTATTCGATCGACGAAGAAACCCAGCTAAATTTCCCTTCTTCGTATAATGACAAACTTTCGTTAAATGCATCAGTTACCAGGTTGTCACTTGGCGAACACAGTAGACGATAAAAGTACAATAGATGATTTTGGATGCAGCTTGCTAGCATCGGTAGTCTTCCGAGCTCTCCTAATATTGCTAAATTCGAGCAACTTCTATTTACTCCGAGAATACTTTTACACATTTTCCGGTGTTGGAATTCTGTAGTTTGCAGTACAGACTCAAACAAAAATTTGCTACGATCCGCTTGATTGTTTTCTTGTTTCAGGACCTTCAATTGCCGATTGTTAAGTTGTTAAGTTTGGTTGTTAACCAAATTTCACTGTTGTACGTCAAAATCGGTTTTAAAGCAGTGTCAAATAACTTAAGACTAATGCGTGGGTCAAAATTGATCCTATCCAAAATACTTCGCAGGACATAATATGCCTTGCCAGTTTTATCCTTTAGATTGTCAAGTAGAAGTAGAAGAAGTAAAAGTAGAAGTAAAAGTAGAAGTAAAAATCGTGAAAAACTCAATTTGATTAAAGCTAGCTGAGAAGTACAATTTTGGGGCGCTGAATTCGAATATTAAAACTATTTCTTAAAATTTTATTGTTTTGGGGGAATAAAAGGGGGTAAAAGGGGGCAATATGCAATTTTTCAAACTCGCTCAATTTGCATCAAATTTATTGAAAAGCACAAATTTGCTGCGCTGAATTTGAACATGAAACTTACTTTTTGAATCTTTAATATTTTAGGGGAATAAAACGGGGTAAAAGGGGGCAGTATGAAATTTTTGAAAGTCGTTCCATTTGCATCAAATTTGGTGGAAAGTACAATTTCGGTGTGCTGAATTCGAAAATGAAGCATCCTTTTTGAAATTTTAATGTTTTGGGGAAATAAAACAGGGTAAAAGGGGGCAATATGAAATTTTTCAAACTCGTTCAATTTGCATGAAGTTTGGTGGAAAATACAATTTTGGTTTGATGATTCCCACTTTTCCTGACTTCCCACTTCCCACTTTTGATGACTACCCACTTTTGATGCAATTATTCAAAATCTTTCAATTTTCATCAAATTTTGTAGAAAGTACAAATTTGGTGTGCTGAATTTGAATATGGAACTTGTTTTTGGAAATTTTAATATTTTGGGGGAATAAAACAGGGTAAAAGGAGGCAATGTGCAATTTTTGAAAGACGTTCCATTTGCATCAAATTTGGTGGAAAGTACAATTTTGGTGTGCTGAATTTGAATATGAAAGTTCTTTTTTGAAAATTTAATGTTTTGGGGGAATAAAACGGGGTAAAAGGGGGCAATATGCATTTCTCAAACTCGTTCAATTTGCATCAAATTTGGTGGAAAGTACAATTTTGGTGTGCTGAATTCGAAAATGAAGCTTCCTTTTTGAAGTTTTAATGTTTTGGGGAATAAAGCGGGGTAAAAGGGGGCAATATGCAATTTTTCAAACTTCTTCAATTTGCATCAAATTTGGTGGAAAGTACAATTTCGGTGTGTTGAATTTGAATATGAAACTTAGCGTTCGAATATTTCATGTTTTGGGGGCATAAAACGGGGTAAAAAGGGGCAATATGCAATTTTTCAAACTCGCTCAGTTTACATCGAATTTGGTGGAAAGCGCAACTTTGATGTACTGAACTTGAATATGAAACTGGCTTTTTGAAATTTTAATGTTTAGGGGGAATAAAACGGGGTAAAAGGGGGCAATATGCCATTTTTCAAACTAATTCAATTTGCATCGAATTTGGTGGAAAGTACAACTTCGGTGTGTTAAACTTGAATATGAAACTTACTGTTTGAAATTTTCATCTTTTGGGGCATAGAACGGGGTAAAAAGGGACAAAATGCAATTTTTCAAACTCGTTCAATTTACATCAAATTTGGTGGAAAGCACAAGTTTGGTATGATGACTTCCCACTTTGGGTGACTTCCCACCTTTTCTTGACTTCCCACTTTTGCTGACTTCCCACTTTTTCTCAGATAAAGTGGGTTTGCTTCAACATAATTATTCTGTTGAAGCTCGTTTCTTTCTTTCCAATTTTAACGCCCGCGACACAAGCTGTAGGAAGAATGGATATGATAGTTCGTGTATGCTTTATTGAGAATCTCTTCATACTCTGTGTCGTCCGCTTCCCACCTCCCACTTTTCACGAATTCCCATTTTTGATGACTTCCCACTTTTTCCTGACTTCTCACTTCCCACTTTTGATGGCTTCCCACTTTTTGATGCAATTTTTCAAAATTGTTCAATTTTCATTAAATCTTGTGGAAAGTACAAATTTCGTGTGCTGAATTTGAATATGGAACTTGTTTTTTGAAATTTGAATGTTTTGGGGGAATAAAACGGTGTAAAAGGGGGCAATATGCAAATTTTAGAACACGTTCAATTTGCATCAAATTTGGTGGAAAGTACAATTTTGGTATGATTGCTTCCCATTTTTGCTGACCTCCCACTTTTTCTTGACTTCCCACTTTCCACTTTTTATGATTTCCCACTTTTGACGACTTCCCACTTTTGATGACTTCCACTTTTCCTGATTCCCACTTTCCACTTTGATGACTTCCCACTTTTGATGCAATTTTTCAAAATTGTTCAATTTTCATCAAATCTTGTGGAAAGGACAAATTTGGTGTGCTGAATTTGAATATGGAACTTGTTTTTTGATATTTTAATGTTTTGGGGGAATAAAACGGGGTAAAAGGGGGCAATATGCAAATTGTAAAACTCGTTCAATTTGCATCAAATTTGGTGGAAAGCACAATTTTGGTATGATTGCTTCCCATTTTTGCTGACTCCCCACTTTTTCTTGACTTCTCACTTTCCACTTTTGATGACTTCCCACTTTGACGACTTTCCACTTTTTATGACTTCCCACTTTTGACGACTTCCCACTTTTTCCTGACTTCCCACCTCCCATTTTTGATGACTTCCCACTTTTGATGTAATTTTTCACACTCGTTCAACTTGCATCAATTTGATGGAAAGTACAATTTTGGTATGATTGCTTCCCATTTTTGCTGACCTCCCACTTTTCTTGACTTCTCCTTTCACTTTTTATGATTCCCTTTTGACGATTCCCCTTTTGATGACTTCCCTTTTCCTACTTCCACTTCCCACTTTTGATGACTTCCCACTTTGATGCAAGTTTTCAAAATTGTTCAATTTTCATCAAATCTTGTGGAAAGGACAAATTTGGTGTGCTGAATTTGAATATGGAACTGGTTTTTGAATTTTAATGTTTTGGGGGAATAAAAGGGGTAAAAGGGCAAATGCAAATTGTAAAACTCGTTCATTTCATCAAATTTGGTGGAAAGTACAATTTTGGTATGATTGCTTCCATTTTTGCTGACCTCCCCTTTCTCTGACTTCTCACTTTCCGCTTTTGATGATTCCCACTTTTGACGACTTTCCACTTTTTATGACTTCCACTTTTGACTACTTCCACTTTTGATGACTTCCACTTTTGATGTAATTTTTCAAACTCGTTGAACTTGCATCAATTTGTGAAGTACAATTTTGGTATGATTGCTTCATTTTTGCTGACCTCCCTTTTTCTTGACTTCTCACTTTCCCTTTTATGACTTCCACTTTTGACGAGTTCCACTTTTGATGACTTCCACTTTTTCCTGACTTCACTTCCACTTTGATGACTTCCCCTTTTTGATGCAATTTTGAAAATCTTCAATTTCATCAAATTGTGGAAGTACAATTTTGTGCTGAATTTGAATATGGAATGGTTTTTGAAATTTTATGTTTGGGGATAAAAGGGGAAAAAGGGCAATGTGCAATTTTAAAACTCGTTCATTTGCATCAAATTTGGTGGAAAGAACATTTGGTATCATTACTTCCATTTTTTACTCGCACTTTTTCTTGACTTCCCATTTCCCTTTGATGACTTCCCACTTTTGATGACTTCGCACTTTTTCCTGACTTCCACTTCCACTTTTTCCTGACTTCCACTCCATTTTTGATGACTTCCTTTTGATGTAATTTTTCACATCGTTCAACTTGCATCAAATTTGGTGAAGTAATTTTGGTATGATTACTTCCATTTTTGCTGACTCCCACTTTTTATTGACTTCCATTCACTTCTATTTCCCAGTTTGACACTTACTTGACTTTCCACTTTTCCTGACTTCCCACTTCCATCCCTTTGATGACTTCCCCTTTTGATGCAATTTTTCAAAATTTTCAATTTTCATCAAATTCGTGAAAGGACAAATTGGTGTGCTGATTTGAATATGGAACTTGTTTTTGATATTTTAATGTTTTGGGGGGAATAAACGGGGTAAAAAGGGGCAATGCGCAAATTTTAAAACTCGTTCAATTTGCATCAAATTTGGTGGAAAGAACAATTTTGGTATCATTACTTCCCATTTTTCTGACCTCCCACTTTTTTCTTGCCTTCCCATTTTCCACTTTTGATGACTTCCCACTTTTGATGACTTCCCACTTTTTCCTGACTTCCCACTTCCCACTTTTTCCTGACTTCCCACCTCCCATTTTTGATGACTTCCCACTTTTGATGTAATTTTTCACACTCGTTCAACTTGCATCAAATTTGATGGAAAGTACAATTTTGGTATGATTGCTTCCCATTTTTGCTGACCTCCCACTTTTTCTTGACTTCTCACTTTCCACTTTTTATGACTTCCCACTTTTGACGACTTCCCACTTTTGATGACTTCCCACTTTTCCTGACTTCCCACTTCCCACTTTTGATGACTTCCCACTTTTGATGCAAGTTTTCAAAATTGTTCAATTTTCATCAAATCTTGTGGAAAGGACAAATTTGGTGTGCTGAATTTGAATATGGAACTGGTTTTTGAAATTTTAATGTTTTGGGGGAATAAAACGGGGTAAAAAGGGGCAAAATGCAAATTGTAAAACTCGTTCAATTTGCATCAAATTTGGTGGAAAGTACAATTTTGGTATGATTGCTTCCCATTTTTGCTGACCTCCCACTTTCTCTTGACTTCTCACTTTCCGCTTTTGATGACTTCCCACTTTTGACGACTTTCCACTTTTTTTGACTTCCCACTTTTGACTACTTCCCACTTTTGATGACTTCCCACTTTTGATGTAATTTTTCAAACTCGTTGAACTTGCATCAAATTTGGTGGAAAGTACAATTTTGGTATGATTGCTTCCCATTTTTGCTGACCTCCCACTTTTTCTTGACTTCTCACTTTCCACTTTTTATGACTTCCCACTTTTGACGAGTTTCCACTTTTGATGACTTCCCACTTTTTCCTGACTTCCCACTTCCCACTTTTGATGACTTCCCACTTTTTGATGCAATTTTTGAAAATCTTTCAATTTTCATCAAATTTTGTGGAAAGTACAAATTTGGTGTGCTGAATTTGAATATGGAACTGGTTTTTGAAATTTTAATGTTTTGGGGGAATAAAACGGGGGAAAAAGGGGCAATGTGCAAATTTTAAAACTCGTTCAATTTGCATCAAATTTGGTGGAAAGAACAATTTTGGTATCATTACTTCCCATTTTTCTGACCTCCTACTTTTTTCTTGACTTCCCATTTTCCACTTTTGATGACTTCCCACTTTTGATGACTTCGCACTTTTTCCTGACTTCCCACTTCCCACTTTTTCCTGACTTCCCACCTCCCATTTTTGATGACTTCCCACTTTTGATGTAATTTTTCACACTCGTTCAACTTGCATCAAATTTGGTGGAAAGTACAATTTTGGTATGATTACTTCCCATTTTTGCTGACCTCCCACTTTTTCTTGACTTCCCACTTTCCACTTTCTATGATTTCCCAGTTTTGACGACTTCCCACTTTTGATGACTTCCCACTTTTTCCTGACTTCCCACTTTCCACTTTTGATGACTTCCCACTTTTGATGCAATTTTTCAAAATTGTTCAATTTTCATCAAATCTCGTGGAAAGGACAAATTTGGTGTGCTGAATTTGAATATGGAACTTGTTTTTTGATATTTTAATGTTTTGGGGGAATAAAACGGGGTGAAAGGGGGCAATATGCAAATTGTAAAACTCATTCAATTTGCATCAAATTTGGTGGAAAGTACAATTTTGGTATGATTGCTTCCCATTTTTGCTGACCTCCCACTTTTTCTTGACTTCTCACTTTCCACTTTTGATGACTTCCCACTTTTGACGACTTTCCACTTTTTATGACTTCCCACTTTTGACGACTTCCCACTTTTGATGACTTCCCACTTTTGATGTAATTTTTCAAACTCGTTGAACTTGCATCAAATTTGGTGGAAAGTACAATTTTGGTATGATTGCTTCCCATTTTTGCTGACCTCCCACTTTTTCTTGACTTCTCACTTTCCACTTTTTATGACTTCCCACTTTTGACGACTTCCCACTTTTGATGACTTCCCACTTTTTCCTGACTTCCCACTTCCCACTTTTGATGACTTCCCACTTTTGATGCAAGTTTTCAAAATTGTTCAATTTTCATCAAATCTTGTGGAAAGGACAAATTTGGTGTGCTGAATTTGAATATGGAACTTGTTTTTGATATTTTGATGTTTTGGGGGAATAAAACGGGGTAAAAAGGGGCAATGTGCAAATTTTAAAACTCGTTCAATTTGCATCAAATTTGGTGGAAAGAACAATTTTGGTATCATTACTTCCCATTTTTCTGACCTCCCACTTTTTTCTTGACTTCCCATTTTCCACTTTTGATGACTTCCCACTTTTGATGACTTCCCACTTTTTCCTGACTTCCCACTTCCCACTTTTTCCTGACTTCCCACCTCCCATTTTTGATGACTTCCCACTTTTGATGTAATTTTTCACACTCGTTCAACTTGCATCAAATTTGGTGGAAAGTACAATTTTGGTATGATTGCTTCCCATTTTTGCTGACCTCCCACTTTTTCTTGACTTCTCACTTTACTTTCCAACTTTTGACGAATTCCCACTTTTGATGACTTTCCACTTTTTCCTGACTTCCCACTTCCCACTTTTGATGACTTCCCACTTTTTGATGCAATTTTTGAAAATCTTTCAATTTTCATCAAATTTTGTGGAAAGTACAAATTTGGTGTGCTGAATTTGAATATGGAACAGGTTTTTGAAATTTTAATGTTTTGGGGGAATAAAACGGGGTAAAAAGGGGCAATGCGCAAATTTTAAAACTCGTTCAATTTGCATCAAATTTGGTGGAAAGAACAATTTTGGTATCATTACTTCCCATTTTTCTGACCTCCCACTTTTTTCTTGACTTCCCATTTTCCACTTTTGATGACTTCCCACTTTTGATGACTTCCCACTTTTTCCTGACTTCCCACTTCCCACTTTTTCCTGACTTCCCACCTCCCATTTTTGATGACTTCCCACTTTTGATGTAATTTTTCACACTCGTTCAACTTGCATCAAATTTGATGGAAAGTACAATTTTGGTATGATTGCTTCCCATTTTTGCTGACCTACCACTTTTTCTTGACTTCTCACTTTCCACTTTTTATGACTTCCCACTTTTGACGACTTCCCACTTTTGATGACTTCCCACTTTTCCTGACTTTCCCATTGATGACTTCCCACTTTTGATGCAAGTTTTCAAAATTGTTCAATTTTCATCAAATCTTGTGGAAAGGACAAATTTGGTGTGCTGAATTTGAATATGGAACTGGTTTTTGAAATTTTAATGTTTTGGGGGAATAAAACGGGGTAAAAAGGGGCAAAATGCAAATTGTAAAACTCGTTCAATTTGCATCAAATTTGGTGG